>JAQMYG010000019.1:994024-1010114 GCA_030014215.1 Clariallabes teugelsi
TTCATTTGTTACACCTTACCCCCTCTGCGCCTATGCCTAAACACACCCACAGTCCTACATCCAGCGGAACGTTACACCTTTAGATCTTTAATTTTGTCTATTACCCTCTTTAGCACCAATGGTGGCATGCAGTCTTTTGTAATAATTGGACATAAAGTCCTTAATTCTCTCGGGTGGTATAGCTGCCTATTCTTCTTGGCAAAATGCCTCCATTTGCTGTAAATATTTTAGTTGTTTGCATGAACTGCACGTTTGAGATCTCCCCAAAGTGGCCAAATGATATTGAGGTCAGGAGACTGTGACGGTCACTCCAGAACCTTCACCTTTTTTGCTGTAGCCATTAGAGGTCAAATTGTCTGTAAGTATTTTCTGATAACATCCTGCATTCATCTTCTGATCAAGTTTGATTTCCCTCCCTGTACAGTACCACTGGAACTCACACAGTCCCAAAACATAAGAGATCCACCACCATGCTTTACAGTGGGGATGGTGTACGTTTCACCATAAACATAGAGTTTATAGTTCTGACTATAAAGTTCAATTTTGGTCTCATTACTCCAAATGACTCTGCAAGGTCTGCAAGCGGACCTTTTTTGGCATGGGCAGAGTAACGACTTTCCATTTGTGTTCAAGTACCTCCTTATTGTGCTCCTTGAAACAACAACACAACTTTTTTTTTTTTTTTTCCAGAGCAGCCTGTATTTCTCCCGAGGTTGTTTATGGGTTTTTCTTTGTGTTCCAAACAATTCTTTTGACAGTAGTGGGTGAAATCTTTCTTAGTCTGCCTGCTTAGTATCAACAGAACCTCTTATTATCTACCTCTTTATCAGAGCTTCATCAGTACTGACTGGCATTTTCAAGTGTTGAGATAACTTTTAATGTCCTTTTCCTGTTTTATAAAGTTCATCTACCTTATTACGCAGGTCCATTGGCAGTTCTTTTGTCTTCCTCCTGGTGCAGAATCCAGCCAAGTCAGTTCATCACCTCATGAGCTAAGAAACTGAATCACTATTTATGCACAGACACTACTGTAATTTACAAAAACACTACTGACACTACACAGACATGCAAATGCACAGACACTACGTTGTCATGGAAATTTCCCTTTAAAAGCGATTTATACCTGCGGATGTCAACCTGTGTGTTTAAAATGTGGCCAAACATTTAAGGACATGTAAACTTTTGATCAGGGGTTGTTTGGGTGATTTCAGTTAGTAAATAACTACGTGATAATTAATGACTTCATGTGACCACTATCCTCAAATAAGAAAAAAATATTTTGCGTTATCAGTTATGTTTTCCAAAAAGTTTATTTTTCTGGGTGTACAAACTTTTGAGCACAACTGTACTGTATGTACAAGAATGCAAGGACCAATTGTGTCCTGTATTAACTCAATACGGGACGCAATAACGACAATCCCATATTATACAGGATGGGGATCTTTTCCTACGTCACTTAAAACTTCAAGCTTCCCCTCCAAGCTCGGAAGTAGTTCAGGTTTACATCCACATAGACAAATTCTTCTCATTCCTTCAAACACTTTCTTCTGTTCTCTCTTTCTTTTCCTCTTCTGCACCCCTGACAGTTTCTTTTGAGGTTCTGCCGTCTTGACTATGTCGTGACAGGGTAATCACAGGGTGCTGCAAAGCCACGCAATCTTGAGTGTATTTTTAATTCACAGTTGTTTTCATGCCCCCTTTGAGTAGCTCCCCTATGTGTTGCATACCCTTTTCTGTGCCCCTGAATAAATCACTTGCTAGCAGAATAACGCTGCCTCTGAGGTGGAACCAATTTCTTAATCAGCCTTGAACTCTGAAGTGCCGCGTACTAAAAATGACCTTGTAGAGGAGTGAGTGCACTCACAGATGGTCTGGCAACTTTTAATGTGATGCAGCTCTTTAAAGTTATTATCGAGTCTTCTTGTCCCTCTTTGGACAGATGCTGTGTTGTTTGGTCAGGTTCTTTAGTCATAACTTATTCATTCTTTCATATATTTTCCCCTAACCTCTACCGTAACCCTCAGTCCTGGTGTAAAAATTATTTTACTATATTATAATAAATGAATAAGTGATACAGAAGAGTGATGAGGTGGAGTAATTACCATCTGTTACCTTCGCAAACACGATGACTGTTTTAGACTCTGGAGTAGAGTCTAGAGCTAGGGCTCATGTTTTGAGTCTGACTGTATGGCTTCAGACCCTGTGCTCAACTCAGATGTTCAAACCTTTTCCACAAAAGGTCCAGTGTGGTTGCAGGTCATCATTCCAGTCAAGCAGAAGTCACCCCTGATAATCTATTGAAAGCCAAGAACAACTACATTTACATTTACATGTAGGCATTTGGCAGACGCTCTTATCCAGAGCGACTTACTTTTTTTTGTTTTTTATCTCATTGCACAACTGAGCAGTTGAGGGTTAAGGGCCTTGCTCAAGTGGCACTCAACAGTGGCAACTTGGTGGTCGTGGGGTTTGAACCTGGGATCTTCTGAACCGTAGTCCAAATGCCTTAACCACTGAGCTACCCCTGGCTCAACTAATTAAACATGTGGAATCAGGTGTCACTTCTGCATGGTGGGAATGAAAATCTGTGCACACACACACACACACACACACACACGGAGATGATTTGACTCCACTGCTCTAGAGATTTAAACTCTGGCCTCTAATTGAGAATCTGGATTTCCTTTACAGTCTAGAACTAAAGACTCTGGGGTTAACGGAGGCCACGGTTTCAAACTCTGGACAATATTTAGCCTTTACAGGTTGGAATTCTGGACTTGACTCAGATTCTAGCTTTGGTCTCTGGACTCAACTTGGACAGCTACAGTTTGTGACACAAAGCACAGGTCGTAGTTTTGAGCTTTGTACATGTCCCTAACTCTAGCTGTGGTCACAGTCTAGATCAATGGACTCATGTTTTGAGCCTGCATGCATGAATTTAGACTCTGGGCTCAACCAGAGACTCTGGACTTGCCTCACAGTCTAGAACCACTGATGCTGGGGTTGACTGTGACCATGGCTTCAGACTCTTGACTGTTCTTAGATATTACAGCTTGGAATTCTGAGCTTGACTCTGACTCTAGCTTTGGACAATTTGGCCTTGACTTGTACTCCACAGTTTGAGATTTTGGGATGGATTTGGAGTCAGGACTTATAATTCTAGCTTTGGTCTCTGGACTGGAAGTTTAAACTCATGACTTGGCAGTTTGTGAATATGAAGCTGATTTCTCATAGATCTAGTCTAGATCTGGGGACTGTGGGTTCAAATAAATGTTTGTCTTCAGATTCCGGATAGATTTAGACTTTAAATCTCTGGGCTTGACTTTGACTTTGGAATTTACAGTTTGAGAGACTGGACATAACACAGACTAGGGACTATGGAGTTGACTTTTACTCTGCTGCTTCAGACTCTGGACTCAACTTAGAAAGTAGAGCTTGTAACTGGACTTGAATCAGACCATAGACCATATTTTCCCAAATTCTTCAATTCCCAAAAGTATTGATTCGTCCTGATGAGCTTAACTAAAGAACTTACAATCTTTCAACTCCAAATGCAACAAACTGAAGTGCTTATTTCCTGACCTCTTATTTTACACAGATATTGTGACTGAGCTGTAACAAGGAACTCTTGAAAGCATATAGAGAATTGGCGAGTCAAGCTTTGTATTGGAGACGCATCACTTTCCTGGGTTGCTGTCCATCATTGTCAGTTTTGGAAGTCTTCTAATATGTCCAAAGTCCCCGGTCTTCACCCCTCCTCTTGCTGGTCGTGTTCACTTTCTCTCACTTTAGATCCTGCAGCTTACGTAACTCCTTGATTTACTCAGAGAAGTCCATCTCTGTCTTCCCTCTCTCTTTCTCTCTCTCTCTCTCTTTCTCCTTCTCCCTCCCTCTCCCACATCCTTTTTTTTTTTTTTTTACTTTTTTTGTTCTGACTCATTCTGATGGATCTATTTTTATACCACTCTCTCTCCCCACTGTATGTCTCTAACACCCTGATGCACATTTTATTCCTGAATGTATACAGTAACAGTGATGCTACCAGGATACGCCAGAGAAAACTACAGCTTCCATGGGGCTCTAAGGATTTTCAAACCTTTTCTTGTTTTATTTGCTTCATCTGAAAGTGCTTAAATTGTCTTTCTTAATATGTCTTCTTTATAACCTCATTATTATTCTCTGGGTCTGTCGTGTCTTGTCTTGCATGTCTCGCGCATTAGTTTGAGGGTATGGATCCGTCTAGCTTGTGTGCTAGAAGGTGCGGTAAGTGTAGGTAGGTGTTTGTGTATGAATCACCAAGTTGTTGTTTATAAGGCGTTTAATTTGAAGTTGAATGTCCAGTTTGGTGTGACGATGCTTTGTGTACAGCCACTGATAGTTTCGAAGGTATGTGCCAAAAATTAGCCGTCTGAGTCGCAGCTGAATGTGTCACTGTGTAGATGTTTAGCAAGTTTCTGTTCTTGTTGATATCATGCAAAATCTCGTCTGAATGATTTCAGCCACCATTTGAGCACAGCGTTGAGCTTTTGGGAACTTTCTTACTCATGTTGTACTTTGCCTTTCTATAGGACTCGCCTGATGCAGAGCTTCAAAGAGTCACATTCCCATGAATCCCTGCTGTCTCCCAGTAGTGCGGCTGAGGCGCTGGACCTCACGCTGGACGAGGACGCCATCATCAAACCGGTTCACTCCAGCATTTTAGGGCAGGAGTACTGCTTTGAGGTGAGACTAGTAGTATATACAGTATGTTAAAAATATACCTCAAGTTACAACGATGTAAACTTTACTATATTTCTAAAGCATTCTCTCTTGAAGTGAATACGAGAGAAGACAAAGCTTGTCATGTTACCGAGAAAAAGTGCAAACCTTTTCCCTGTTGGAAAACTTAAACGTCCAATATTTTTCAATTTTGTTATAAGTTATCTCTCAGAGCTCATCCAATTTGTGTTTGTATTAATCCTCCAGCTGAAATACCCTCATAATGTCCCTCGTACTCCCTCCTTTTTCACTCCTCGGTTTCAGAATCTATGTAAATGAGCTACTGCTAGGCCACGCCACTCAACAGAGCAGCAGAGCTTAGCAACAACCTGGGCAAAGGGATCTTCTCATACTGTATGATGTCACATTAGGGAAAAAATATAATTGGCTTGTTTAAGCACAGGCCAATACAAAAAATGGAAAGAAAAGGCCAAAGGCAGAGAATATTTTGTCTTACCTTTGTCGTTTGTCCACATGCACACACCCTAGAGACCCATCTGTCTAAAAAGTTCATTTTGCATATTTGTTCCTTTTTGTAGTTACAGCTTTACCTCTGGCTGCTACAAAGTGCTGACACCGCTGACACTCCTTCTGTAAATGTCTTCTAACAGAAAACCTTTTAGTTAAATAATAAAACTTGTTATTTGCAGCTGCGCTGCCGTCAAAGCTGCTGGTATAAAAATGTATCACCACCTTCTGACCAATCAGAATGCAGCATTTATATAGAGCTCTGGTATAGGCTTATTATTAAGTAAAAGCTGTTTCCAAAGGTACAAGGGCCAAACAGTGAAAGTCTGGCAAAGACTAATGATGAACAACAAATAAATAACACTGACATAGACATTTTATAAATTTAAAAACGAGTCTTATGTTTAGTCACCATTTCTTTTTTTTAACAAAGTGACAGATGAGCAATGAATGAACTATGAGCAATGACGACAGTGTCCCATTACCATGACATTTTATTAACTACTAGTACTCATTCGGTCTTTACCAAAATGATTGGTGGAGCTATTTTTCTCCCTCTTAACACCGTCGTGTCATATCGCAGGTGACGACTGCTTCAGGAACGAAGTGCTTCGCCTGTCGGTCGGCTGCAGAAAGAGACAAATGGATCGAGAATCTACAGAGAGCTGTGAAGCCCAACAAAGTGAGTTGAACAAATGATCATATAGATATGAGTTCATTTTTCTCACTCATCCACGAACATCACTTCAGTTTTAGGATTTCTACAGAAGCAGAGCTTTTCTGGGATCATTCCTGTCTTTGGTAATTCTGTAACAAACCTGGAGATCATTCTTCATTTCTTTGCCTCGATCCCTTATTTTGTTCTCCATCCCAGCATTTTAAAATTTGATGTCTAAAATATCTCAGGTCAAGAGGTTCATTCTTCCATTCATGCATTGCTGTGGCTATCATTAAAAAGATGCAAAAGAGAGTTTTTGGAACGTAGTAGAACTTTTGAATCTTGGATTGATCAATCCAGGTGCTCAGGCAGCAGGATCCAGGGGCTGAATTATGATGTGCCAATGACAAGCAAGAGGTTCCAAAAACCATAAAAGCTCTTATCACAGCCGATACCTTTTTAGGAAAAAATAAATTAATAAAAGGACACACCAAGGATACTCATTATCTCAGTAAGCATGCTGATCAATTTATTTTATTGATGGAAGCTTGAAGGACATGGAGAGGCTTCTTTAAGCATACCGATTAAGCTGTATTTTTTAGCCGAACTAAATTACACCTGGAAACACAGTCCGGAGTGAATCAATGACATTTTGATCTGATTAAATGACTCAGCCTTTTATGAAAACATCACTCTCTCTTTCGAGCAAAGCACTCTGCTCTTCCGGTGGGGATTTTAAATATAGTTTGTTCTTTTTTTCTCTCTTTTTTTTGCACTCATTACATACTGAGTGCTAATCTTTCTTGAACCATGGCCAACCCTGAGTCCTCTCATGCCTTCACGTCACTTCTATTTTTAATATTTCCACCTTGTTGAATAACCTGTTATTAAGTTTCACAGGTTGCTGTCAGACACAGCTTTTTACCAGCAGTCATTCCTTTATTTCCATGTTCTTACGCCATACGCCTACATGTCTCTACCAGTACTTAGCAGCCCGCTGTTTCCTCCCACTCAGGACAACAGCCGGAGGGTGGACAATGTCTTGAAGCTCTGGATCATTGAGGCCCGGGAGCTGCCACCCAAAAAACGCTATTACTGTGAACTGTGTTTGGACGACATGCTGTACGCACGCACCACCAGCAAACCTCGCACCGACACTGTCTTCTGGGGTGAGCACTTCGAGTTCAACAACCTCCCGGCTGTCCGAAACCTCCGGCTTCATCTCTACAAGGAGACAGACAAGAAAAGACGCAAGGTAGGAGACTTTGTTCATTTAATATAAAGCAGGGCAACTGTGACCAGTTGTTGTCAGTATGTGACCGCAACCACTTTTTTTTTTCTGCTATGTTTATACACATATATAGCTGGTGGTACTGTAGCAACCTGTTATTGTAGAGAAATGGAAAAGAATTGTGTACCTCTGCATTTTAGTTTCTTATTCCTATTCTTAGTTTCTGTTTGAGCTAGGTAGTACATTTTCTAGCTGAGGTAATACTTACTAGCTATGCATATGGGATTACATACAAGCTTTCCAGTCTGGAGAGAATTTTTGGGGAAAGTGATGATTAAAAGAGATACTGATCCAGGAAATCATGTTTATTGCTAACAAGCATAAAATCTCTCTCAGCTATCTGAGAAAAAAATCTGCTAATGTCATTTGGCCTAAAAATACCAGTCAGAATGCGACTTGGGTCACACATCAATATGGTCAATGCAGTTGGCTAAATCCTCGCACAAATCATGCTTGTGTGCTTGCTGGGTTTTTCTCACACCCCTTAAACAATATCCCTTATCCACTGCCTCTCAACAGGAGAAAAGCACATATCTAGGACTTGTCAGCATCCCCATATCCAGCATCACCGGTCGGCAGTTTGTAGAGCAGTGGTATCCTGTGATTCAACCCAGCGTCCTGGCCAAGGGAGGGGGTGTAGGAGGGGGTAAAATCATCAATGCTTCTTTGCGGCTCAAGTCTCGCTACCAGACCATGAGCATCCTGCCAATGGAACTGTACAAAGAGTTTGCAGAGTATGTTACCAACAACTATCGGACGCTGTGTGCCGTCTTGGAGCCTCTGCTGAGTGTCAAAAGCAAGGAGGAGGTAGCTTGTGCACTGGTGCACATCCTACAAAGCACAGGGAAAGCAAAGGTACACACTTAGTGTATGGCATTATCCACTGACCATTCCTTTTTATGTATATTTTAGTGATCACTGAACTGTTCATCATGTGATTGCATTTTTCTTTTCTGTGTTTCAGGACTTTCTTTCAGACATGGCGATGTGTGAGGTAGACCGATTCATTGACCGAGAGCACCTTATTTTCCGAGAGAACACCTTAGCCACCAAAGCTATAGAAGAGTACCTCAAACTCATCGGACATAAGTACCTCAAGGATGCTTTAGGTGATAAGTTTTAGTTATTGTGGAGCTGTGCACAGGACTGTATTTTTTTCCAATCCTGTCTCCAGAAACAAGCGAGCAAACTTGTCAAACTTGACTGCTGTCCCAGAACTGCAGACTGCTGCTGGACTGCAGGCCAAACTTTCTTTAGAATCTGTGACTGAACCTGACCTCAACAACAGAACTGTGACTATACCCAAACAATCTCATAGAATCTGTTTCTCAAAAACTCACTCGCTCCTATAGAAACTTTAACTTGAACAAAGCGAAGTCCATAGAAATTGGGATCAAGCTTGACCACTCTTGCAGACATTTTGAAAGAATTCATCTGTAACCTACAGAAACTGTGACTAACTTTGACCACTCACACAGAAACCTCATACAGAACCTGTTACTGAATTTGGCTACTTTTGTAGGAACTGTGACCAGACTCGACCACTCCTGCTGAAACTTAACCTCTTCTCCAAGAGAACTGAACTAAATTGACAACACCAACAGAAACTGTGACCAAGAAAATTTTGGCCACAGAAATTTGGCCAAACTTTGACAACTTCTGTAGAAACTGTAACCCAACTACTTCCCCAGAAACACTGATCTGAATTGACCACTCCCACAGACACTGAAACCAAACTCACCTATTCCCATAGAAACTGTGACCAAACTCATCTACTCCTACAATTGAACTTGGCCAGTTCCACAGACCTTGAAACCAAACCCACAAAAACTGCAAATAAACTCAACCTCTTTTTCAGCAACACTGACCTAAATTAACCACTTCCACAATAGAGGTCCATTTCTGTAGAGACTGTAACCAACCTTTATCACTTCTCCAGGAACACTGATCTAAATTGACAACTGCCACAGAATCTGAAAGAAAACTCAACCACTCCTACAGAAACTGTGACCAAAGTCAACTATTCCTACAAAAACTGTGTCTGGACTCAGCCACTCCTCTAGAATCTGTATCTAAACTTGACTCCAGCCAAACCACTGCTGCAGAAACTGTGATCTTTAACCAAACTCAACTACTCTCATGGAAATTGTGACTGAATTCATCACTCTTACAGAAACTCTCACCGGTTTTAAGTACTAAATCACTCCTGCAGGAACCCTGGCCAATCTTACCAACTGCCACAGAATCTGTGACTGACTTTGCCAGTTATATACCATTGTGTGCCAAACTTGTCATCTTCAGGGTTAAACTGTCACCCAACTGAACTGCTCCTACATAACTGACCAAACTTGACCTTAGAAACACTGACGTAAATCATCAACTTCCACTGAAACTTTGACAGAACTCATTTCCTCCCACGTAAACTGTGGCCAAGCTTGTCTTCTCTGGCATGAACTGTGCCCACTCATTTCCACAAATACTTAATTTACTTGAAATTGTGATTATTGGATTTCACATCCATTATATTTATTCTGGATAACTTGTGAGCTATTCGAAAACATACTGCATTAATTCTGGGAGGGGGGGGGGGGACATTACTATTAACTAGCACCAACTATTACTTTGAGTGATCTGCTTTGTCCCATGGGTCATTTATGATGACTCAAAAGAACTTAACATGCAAATAAAACTGTCCCATGAGTGCAACTTTTGGTCCTAGTGTTCAGCTCTGGCCTGAGGTCATATTGATTTGATGTGCATTAACATGCAGTGAGGATCGTTGAACCTGATCGTTGAATTTCTGTTTGCTTGTGTGTAGGTGACTTCATCCGAGCGCTGTATGAGTCAGAGGAGAACTGCGAGGTTGATCCCATGAGGACTCCACCTTCTGTTCTACTGGACCATCAGGCGAACCTTCGCATGTGTTGTGAGCTTGCTCTCTGCAAAATCGTCAACTCACACTGGTTAGTTGTCTTGCTTTTACTGTCAATAATGCAAAAAATGTAGTTCTACAAGAGCGGAAAGGCTGTAACATAGGTCTGAAAAAGCCTCAAAGTTGAAATAAAAAACTTTTTGGACACTTGATTGTAAATGTTCTGTATCCACTAGTGTTTTTCCACGTGAGCTGAAGGAGGTCTTTGCGTCTTGGCGAGTACGTTGTGCGGAGAGAGGGAGGGAGGACATTGCTGACCGCCTGATAAGTGGCTCCCTGTTCCTGCGCTTTCTTTGTCCAGCCGTCATGTCCCCATCGCTATTCAACCTCACCCAGGAATACCCTGATGAGCAGACGTCACGCACGCTCACCCTCATAGCCAAAGTGCTGCAGAACCTCGCCAACTTCTCCAAGTTAGTCCAGGCAATTTTTCGTTTTATTGCTTAGCATGGATGTTTTATATCCATCAGACCATATTCTGTGTATAGAGCATCACTGCTTCTCAGATCTTTGCCAAAGAGCTACAGTTTCTAGGAAAGTAGTTTTTTTTTTATTTTTTATAAAAGTGTAAAAAGATATCATTTATTTATGTATTTTCTTTATCTGTGATACATAAACACATAGTGTCTTTAGGCATTTAGTGTCTTCTTCTGTTTGTCCTAACTTCTGCAATCAGTGCCTTAAAAAGATTTGTGAATTTCTTCCCTCTTGGCTATGGTATTCCCTTTAGGTTTGGCAGTAAGGAGGAGTATATGTGCTTCATGAATGAGTTCTTAGAGATGGAGTGGGGCTCAATGCAGCAGTTCCTGTATGAGATCTCTAATCTAGACAGCATAAGCAATGCTGGGGCTTTTGAGGGATACATTGATCTGGGAAGAGAGCTTTCGGTCCTGCACAGCCTCCTGTGGGAGGTCATGGCTCAGCTCAGTAAGGTATGTGTAACCTATTACAAAAGCATTTGTCTTATTGTCCAGAGATTCCAAGTACAAAACCACTATGATGCCATAGCCACCTGTGGCTGGGAGATCAAGAGAGAAACATTGACTGTGCTCTTGGGTTGAGAGGGAATGGGGGGAATTGTTTCATATCTGTCATTTTAATTTGATTCACTTAAAGGATGCCATTATCAAACTTGGACCATTACCTCGCCTCCTGAATGACATCAGCATGGCCCTTCGCAATCCTCACCTCCAAAGGCAGCCCAGTCACCAGACAGACAGGCAGCCTCCGGAAAGACAGACAGACCGGTTACTCTCTCGACCCAGCTTCAACAGGGGAATCTCCTCTGAGTTTCAGAATCTTATGATGAGGGACCTTAACAGGTAACAACTCAATAGACCATATTTAAGTTCAGCAACTGAAGTTAAATCGATTTGTGAAGTGTTTGTCTTTAAGCTGTAAAAATCAGGCAATTATGGTTAAATTCTCCAAATTGTATTGTTCCTCAACAAAACCTGATGTCAGTATCTACCTCTCTAAGTTATCCTGTGGTATACCTCTCTGTTCCAGATCCAGAGGTAATAGACAGTAACAGTGATCTCTGTGAAAGTATTCTTTCAGGCTAAAGATTTGTATTGGTGAGTGATAGAGTTCCGGAGGTCCAGTTCATCAACCTCTGATTTTTCAGGAACAGAGCCCACAGAGACACACACAGAGTGGCACCATGTATGCAGGACCAGGCACTATCCCCTGTCAAAATCTGATTTTGATTGGTACACCTAATGCTCCAGGTTAAGCTCTAAATGGAACAAGTGGATATGATGCAACAAGGTTGGCTAGAAATAGCTCTCAGGCTGGGACATGTAGGCGATGTCAATGAAGAAGATTCAAACACTACACTTCTGTATAAAATGCAGTGTCACATTTTATGGGCTGTTGTTAGCAATGTGCTATATCAGGTGGAGGTGTAGTTTAACATGAGCTTGCACAAGGACATTGCTTTATTTTAGTGCTATATCCCAAAGTAGTGCCGATGTAAATGACCTCTATGAAGGACGAAGGTTGAAGGAGGCACTGTTTTATGCAATATCCTGAGTTTAAATCCAAAAAAAGATCCTCACTAAGCATGGATCTGGTTATGTGTTAGTTATTCCTGCTCACCTGTAAATGCCTCCTCCTGAGTACTTCAGGCTACATGCTTCTCACCTGCTATCTAACTCTTAGGCTACAAAAAGTCAATTGATCAGTTTGAGTTTCAGGCCCACTTTATGACTGCCAACCTTCTAAACAGCTCTTAATAGTATTTATGGTTTGACCTTTCTGCAGTTCCATTGATATCACTCGCTTGCCTTCCCCAACTTCTGCCATGTCCAGCGGTGTTGTTCCTCCATCGCGAGCTGGAATGGGTGGTTATGTAGATCGGGATCATCCACATCGAGCCTCTTCTAAGGATGTTTTCTATGTCACCCGTCCTCCACTGGCTCGGTCCAGCCCTGCCTACTGTACAAGCAGCTCCGATATCACTGACCCAGACCCAAAGGTAAGCTTGCAAGGTAAATATAATTCAACTGAATGAGCAGAGAGGCAATTCATACGATAATGGCCCATGTCAATGAGTAATGCTTTATTGTGGTGAAAGCTGTTTGGTTCAAAATCTCATTTGAATGGCAGCTTGCTCATCAGCACACCTTTCCCCCTCTCCATCTTTGCTGAGGGACTTTGGGTTCCTTTTGATCCAGTGAGAAGATGAAGTGCTACAGGCCTGCTTACTGCATGGTTCAAAATGCCAACCAAGCATGGCGAGAGAGGGCAACACCATGATGTGGGTGCTGTTAATACATACAAACGTGACTGTCTACATGTGGTGTGTTTTGTATGTTTAGATTTACCCGAATCAACCTAGTTGCGGCAAAAGTAATTAAACACAGTTCAGATTTAGTAGCACACAATTAAAAGAGCTAGTAACTGCAGCACTCTCCACCCCCCACCCCGCCCCATATGTTCTGAGCGTTAACGAAAGTATTTCTATGATGGACCTCCAGGACTCAAGAATGAACAGCGTCTCTAACCTGCAGTCTGTGGGGGACATGCTCAACTCTCCCCAGGCCTCACTTGCTGGGTTCGGTGGCCTTGGAGGTGCTGGAGGAGGCCTTGGAGGTCAGCTGCGCGCCGGCGGAGGGCGGATGTCAGCCGGATCAGGGGGCTCGAGTGTGTCCGGTGGCCTGCGACTTAGCCAGCTGAGCCAGACGGGGACTGCCACCGATTCACTGTCCCAGCAGCAGCAGCAACAAGCCGCCGCACTTCGCTACCCGCTCTCCTTCCAGAACCCTCTGTTCCACATGGCCGCTGATGGGCCTCAACTCCAGCGCCAGCACAGTCGTGCTCAGGTGCCTCCACCACTCCTTCTGGCCCCAGAGCCAGATTCGTCCCACCCTGCCTATTTGCCACAGTTCGCCCGCGGCGCCTTTTCCCGGAGCGAAGACCTTTCCACGCTCAGACCCGGACCACACCTTGGCCAGCCCAGCATCGTCCACTCCCATAGCTACAGCGACGAATACAGCCGGGGAGATTACGCTCGACGGCAACTCTCTATGCACATGCAGGTACAACTTCTTTTCTTTAGTCTAAAGAGAAATTGACAAAATATTTTTTAACTATTTCTTACCCACAGAGCTATTGCTGCTAGTATTTGATTTAAAATGGATCATTTTGACTTGGTTGTGTGTCAGGAAAACCTCCAGCAGCAGCAGATGATGGGCATGGCCTCTCAGACGGGCACATCTCATTCCTCACTCGCTTCACCTCCCACAACTGTCCAGCCTGTCCGTCAGAGCTCCATGGCTCCACCTCCCACACAACGCATGAAGTCTCAAACCTCCCATCAGCTTTCTGTGAGCTCGGCTGTCGGTGCAACACCCCCCAGCAAGACGAGGCCTCCGAGCGGAAACCTGCTCCAGTCTCCCGAGTCAGGCTTTGGGGGCAGGCAGCAGGGCCCACGGCAGCAGCTGTCCGTCAAGGATAACACCGCCCCCGGCCTTCCTCATCAGCACAGCTCCACCCGCGAGAGCCAGGGATCTCAGGGTTCCCAGGGGGGAACACCACAGTCAACACAGCAGTCTCACAAGGAGCGTCAACACTCGCAGCAGCACTTACTCAAGCCTTCCATCAGCAAACAGGTGCTCAACAGCTTTACACAGAATGAGCATAATTATGTCATAGTATCGGGTATTGTCAAAATCTTAATCCAAAATTTTATGTTTAAACTTATGTTAACGATTCTTCAGTTCAGGCCAGAAGAATTAGTATCTTGCAGTTTCTCTGTTAAATAAAAGCTGGAGGAGAAAAAAGGAAGAAAAAAGAGTTTTATCAAAATAAGTGACATTTAACGTTCATTGATTATTTTCTCATAACAGAACAACCTAGAGTGTTTTAAAACTCAATTCAGATTATTTTAAGATTGCTAAAAAAAGAATACAAGGTGTAGTTCAGTAAGAGTAAAAAAATAAAGGAACAATTCTGATTCTCTAAAAGGATAAGCAAGTGTAATAGCAGTTAAGATTATTTACCCAGGCACTTCTACTTCCACTGAAATTTCCATTCCATTTCCAGGGCTCATCTCCAAACACTTTGAACCCGCCCACCCCTGCCTCAGAAAGGACAGTCGCCTGGGTGTCGAACATGCCCCACCTTTCTGCCGACATTGAGAGCTCACGCATCGAGAGAGAGGATTTCAAGCTTAAGGAGTACTCCAAAAGCATGGACGAGTCACGTTTAGACCGGGTGCGTATCTCAGAGTACAGAAGTAACAAGGAAACAGTTTAACTTGAGATGATATACAGTAACAAGAAAACTTAAATTTACACTGTATGAACAAAAGTTCAACACCCCATTCCAGATTTGAACTCTGCTATAATAAGCTACACGCTTTCCACTAGATGTTGGAGCATGGCTGTAGGGATTAGTGTCCATTCAGCTACAAGAACATTAATGAGCTCAGGCGCTGATGTTGGAATGTTGACGAGGCTCCAGTTCCAATTCATCCCAAAGGTGTTGAGATTAGGGCACTGTGCAGGACAGTCGAGTTCTTACACTTCACCCTTAACACACAACGTCTTTATGGAGCTAGCTTTGTGGATCTCGCAAGGGCATGGAGTGTTAGCAATTTAAATAACATTACCATATTTAATATATGAGATATTACGACAGACAGTAAAGTTTAGTTTTCAGTAAAGTAAAGCTGTTCTGGTTCCGTGTTTATCGTTGTATAGCATTGGCTTCATTCTTCATTCAGAAATAATTTAGTGATTTCCTCAACATTTTTGAGCTAACTGGATTTGGATTTCTTGGTGTCCACACTTTTCAGATTGTGGGGATAAATAGCAGGATCAGAACTTCAGCTAAGTCGGGTTATTTTGCTGGCTCTGTGTAAGAGCAGATGCTTTCTAGCGCTAACCTGTCGGCGTGCCATATGTATCAGTGCTATAGTTAGACACCAGGCTCCATCTGGCTGCAACTTAAATTTTCCCAAGAGCCAAAACTACCGAGCTGAGACTGTTTATCAAGCTTTGACCAGCCTGAATTATTATACACACATACACCACACAAATGACTTTTGCAATTAATTAATCTTGCTATGACAAACTGTAAACCTTTTTTTGTTCCTGTTGCTGTTGGAACATTGCAGCGGGTCATTTCCTGTTTCAAACACCCAAAATAAATAACGCATAGCCTTCAGAAATCTTGAACTTTATTGATTATATATTATATTAGATGTTGTTGAATTCTGGATTCTGATTGGCTAGAACAGGGGTGGCGAACCCGCGGCTCGCGAGCCGCTTGAGGCTCTTTCCCTGCTCGTCTGTGGCTCTTCAATCTATCCACGTTCTGTGTTTACACTTGCAAATTATTTTTAAAATGTCAAAACATAATTTTCCAATAAAGGGGTATGTATTTAAATGATTTTTTTTACACAACCTCTCGCGCGATTTAACATAGACTAACACGATTGACGTGAAGTTCGTTAGTAGCCTGTCAATCATCATGG
>JAQMYG010000019.1:1097608-1110558 GCA_030014215.1 Clariallabes teugelsi
TGTGTGTATCAGTGTGTGTGTGTGAGTGTGTGTATCAGTGTGTGTATCAGTGTGTGTATCAGTGTGTGTATCAGTGTGTGTGTGTGAGTGTGTGTATCAGTGTGTGTGAGTGTGTGTATCAGTGTGTGTATCAGTGTGTGTGTGAGTGTGTGTATCAGTGTGTGTGTGTGTGTGTGTGTGTGTATCAGTGTGTGTGTGTGAGTGTGTGTATCAGTGCGTGTATCAGTGTGTGTGTGTGAGTGTGTGTATCAGTGCGTGTATCAGTGTGTAGCCGCAGTCCCGGGGCCTGTGGTGATCAGTGCGTACAGGGGATTTGGTATAAAGGTGCTGTATAAGAATAAGGAAAGTCAGTTTCATGCGATTGTAGTGCACTCATAACATGTTCCTCTATAATACAACGAGACGAGGCAGGAGTCGACTTTCTGACGCAGACGACTCTGCACCACACTGTGTACTTATAGGAGAAGAAAAGACACAAAGGTTACATAAAGGGGTGATTATGTTACTGCCCTCAACTTTAAAAACAAATTTGAACATTCTCGCACTAGCTTAAACAAAAGGCTTAATTTCCTGATTTTTGAGGATGCGAAGGAGTTACTGTGGAGTTTGGAAATGTTCTGGTCCTTCCCAGAAGTCCTAATGGACGCTCAGTTTGACCGAACACAGAATCTCGGATCTTCCTCTCTCTCTCTTTTTCTCCGCAATTGTGTCTCTTTGACCCGAACCTCCAGCCGTCCCGTCTCAGGTCTCCGTTACTCCAGGATGTCCAGGTAGACCGGAGGGTTCTTGACCAGGGCCACGAGCCGGTTGTAGACTTCTTTGATGACGAGACGTTGTTGTGGTTCTCTCTGCCAGCAACCCTGCATGAGTTGGTGGACCTCTTTCGGACACGTCCGCGGCCGCTCCAGCTCCCGGCCTTGCGTGATGCACTCGATCGCCTGCACACGAGTCAAATCAGGTGTTCAGGGTTTCAGCAAAAATGACTGATACACAAATTATATATGAAATGTTAGCATACATTATGTATTAGCAATGTCCTGATTACCATCTCTGGCTGGAGTTGTTTTTCTACAAGGGTTGTTCAAATCAAACCAGATGTTGTCAGAACCAAAGCCCTTGTAGTTTAAGTAAAAACTTTCTGTGGCTGGCTAATATCTGTCAAAATTTCACATTTTTTGGAAAGGTCATCCATTTAAAATCACAATTCAATGTTCTTACTGCAACCTAGTGTTTTATTCTTACATCTAGTTTCCATAATCCTAGTCTAATCCAAAAGCTTTCTGACAACATCCTGACTAGAACCCTTACATAACATTTAGAGAGACATTTAAAATGCAGCCACTGACAATTCCTGACATTATTCATTGTGGTAATGTTTGTACTTAAACTCCTCTGTGTGTTAATGTTTTGGCACCCTTGGCTGTGTTTAGGATTGTGTCCAGACATTAAGCCAGGATGACGGCCATCATTTTTTTTCTTACTGTCATATAGAGCCAATTAACATTGTTCCTATCAAAACTGATTCAGGAAGTATTTGATTACTTTATAAACTTTAGAGTAACTCCTTCTACTTTTGGGACAGGATTACAGATTATGTTGTTACTGTCGTATCTTTTAGAATGAAACGTGAATGTGAAAATAAAATGATGCTAAATTGAATAAGATTATGACAAGCAAATACAGTATAAGATTTTTAAACATATTTCAATACATTCTTTATTTTTAAACTTGAAATAGTTTTAATATAAAGTATTGGACAATTTTAAGCATTTATTTCTACAATATTACTGTATCAAGTGATATATTCTTGAATCCAGCCAAACCTATTTATAGTTTCTGAAAATAAGTTTAGAACAAATCAAATGTAAGATTACGATGTTTATTTCAAGGCAAATGTTATTAATATAATATTGCAAGCGAAAAAAAGTCTTGTTCTATTAGTAGATCATTTTACTTCTTTTATAAAATCCTAATACTAGCAAATTCAGCTGCCAATAAAACTTGACATTTGAGTAACATTTGAATAGAAATAAGCTTAATAATCTTATATTTGTTTTGTTGTAATCTTACGATATTATAGATAGGTTCAAGATTGAAGAAAATTTCAACTGGTAAGATACTACTGTAAGATACTAATACTTTTTGCAGTGTAGAAATAAAAGTGATCTGCTGATGGAATAAAAAAGTAAGTTTAAAGCTCGAAATTTTTAACTATTTGTAATACAATAGTTTGAATAGTGACATTTTTGGTTAATTGTAACATTTTAATATAAAATTCTACAAAATTCAGACTATATTTAAGATATTTTTACTTGCTAAGATGTATTTTTTTTGCGGTTTATACATAAAAAGAATGATATAAGTACATCGATAAAAACGAGAGCTTAGCAAGTATAAATGTTTCAAACATTTCAAATTTATAAAGTATTTCCTATTCAAAAATTACACTTAAACAAATATTATATTGTTGATTATACATATTTTTTACTCATTTGAATTTCTGTTTCACTGCAAAAAGGTGATATCTTAGTGAAAGTATCATAAATCATAATCAAAACTGTCTAGAATTTCATATAATAACATTACAACAAAACAACATAAAATTATTAAGCCTATTCCTAGACCTGTCTGCTTGTTTTAAGCATTAATTTCTTGAAAGAAGCAACAGAACAGGAAATATATTTATACTTGTTTAGGTATCTCGCTTTTCGCAGCATTTTCATTTTATTAGGTGATAATTTAGATTCTTTCTGAAAACCAAGTAATAGTAAATACTTAAAGTTAGCATATAAAATATATCTGGCAACCTGATAGACAATTTCAAGCTTAAAATCTTATATTTGACTTATTGTAACTGAATAACAAGAACAATTAGATACATTCTCACTTTATGTCATTTGTAAGAAAAGTGTAAAAAAAATATATATATATATAATATCTGCAACTAAGGTTTCAGCTTTAACTTTAAGTTGAGACAAGCGCAGGTCTGTGTGTCGCTTCAGTTAAGCGAGAGTTCCTCAGGCATCTTTCCAGCATCGATCACTGTCATGGTGCATGAGAATAAGCTTTGTCACAGGTTAACCCTTCCCGAGCCGGTGACTTCAGAGCGAGCGTCCGTCCCCACCCACCCTGTAGGCCTTGTCTCGGACTAATTGAATGGTACGATAGTCCCGCATCAGCAGTCCACTATATCAAGCCGAAATGGCCTATCAATCACTCGGATGAATAAACAAAGATTCGCATTGACCCTTCAGAAATTCTCGAGCTGAAAGTCACGGGCATTCCATCCACGACACTTCCAATTACAATCCCTATAATTATCCCTGTCCATTATGAGTCGGCGAGGATTAGGTTAACGAGGTTAGACGACGTCGGCGCAGGGTGAAGATCGGACCTAATCGGATAAAAATTGAGCAAACTGGAAAAGCGATCTACCCTGAGCCTGAAAGAGGAGAGGCTTCTCTCCCGTAATGGCGCAGTCGTGGTCACACGTATAGAGTCCACTTCTCAGTCTTTCATCTGAGAGGTCTGGACTGGTCATGATACCGATAAATCCTGTTAGGAGCGCTTAGGAGCGCAGACTGACCACGTCCAAGAGGCTTGTGTTTGGACCTGACGAAAAACAAAACAAAACAAAAAAAAAACAGTCCTGTGCAAAAGCGTTCCAGACTAATACGCATCATTTCCTCCAGCACAAGTGTTCGGAAACATCTCTCAATTCTCTCAAGCGCAGTGTGTTTACACACCTGTACATTCCCGTCATAGAAATCTTGCTTAATAATAGACCTAGTGTGTCTATTATTAACTGTTATTTTCATGACTATGTACAGTATTATTTTTATTTTCGTTTATTTTATTTTTTCTCTACCTGGCAGTTACGAGGCAAGGGAAGCTAACGAGGTGTGATTACAATCACATTCTGGATCCATTTGACAAGAATTCAAGCTGTTTTTGTTCAAACAGCTGGTGATTAGTGTTAAAGACTGTAATGATGCACAGATAAAATATTGGCACCTTTCGGAAAAATAAGCAAATATGTAAGTTTATAACAGTTTAAGCGTAAGGCATTTTTTTTATTGTCTGGGGAAAAAATATTGGCACTGTGCAGAAGAGATGGAGGAAATCATTTCAGTTATGAATTTGTGATTATTTTGCGTTCTGATTAATGTATCTCCACACTGACTCCAAAATTTTTTTTTTTTTTTTTAAGACTATTTTTATATTTATAATAGAGATGAACTGGTCAATCGGCAAGTGACCAGAATCGTCTGGTTTTCAGTTTGATTGGGCGTGACGCAGGTGATTTACCGAGAGTAGAAACTTCCGAATGGTGAAACAGAAACACATTTTCATGGCGTTACATTATCAAAAATCGAGTGCATTAAAAGCCACAGATTTTTCCAACCTCAAGCGAACTAGTCACAAATCCACCTATTACACATGCTTATACTGTACCAGTCTCAAAAATCACCTGCACGAATTAGTCTAAAATTCGCATTAGAAGCCCTCATAGGCAATCAACCCGTGTACTTACTGTCAAGTTGGGATTTGAGACTTTGTTGGTATTTAAGGGGTAAAACATCCCAGTAATATCAAATTGATATATTGATAAAATCACAATATTTATAGAACCACCAATTTTAATCGAATCAGCACCTAGATATTGTGATAATATCGTATCAGGAGATGATTGGTGATTCCTGGTTGTCTCTCCACTATACAGGTCATTTTAAGTGACATCTCCAATCAAAATGATTGAATAAATTATAATAAATCAATCTAAAAATATAATTGATTTGGACCCAGAGTTTTACACCCTTCTAAACGTGTGCAGTACCTCGCTGTTGGACAGCTGATACCATGGTTGTTTTCCGTAGGTGAAGATCTCCCACAGCACCACCCCAAAACTCCAGATGTCACTCTCTGTGGTGAACTTTCTGTACATGATGCTTTCAGGAGGCATCCAACGAATAGGCAGCATGGTTCTTCCACCAACCTGAGAACAATCATGGATAACATATAAACTCCACATGTTGAGGAACCTTTAAGGAACTCTAAAGTAGGGACAAGACTTTCATTCAGTCAACAAACAGGAGAGATGAATGAGAACTTGAAATCAAACCAACCCTGTAGTAATCAGTGCTGTAGATGTCTCTGGACATGCCAAAGTCACCAATCTTCACCACGAGACCTTCACCAACCAGGCAGTTTCTGGTCGCCAGGTCTCTGTGCACAAAGTGGAGTGAGGCCAGGTACACCATGCCAGAAGCGATCTGCGCTGCTATCTGGAGCATCTGCAGCAGGGTCAGCTGACCCATCGGGGGCATCTTTACCTCGTCCAGGATCCGAGCATCTGGACCATGAGCCCTGCGTGATGAAGATGAAGATCAGCAAGTCAAGCAGAGTGCAGATTAGATGCACTGGAGATTGTTGAAAGGATAGATTTATGATATCTAATGTTCATAACTCCAAAGGTTGGATCACTTGATGCGATCAGACATATTTGGAACAACATGAAATGTTTGATCAGTGGTTAAGGGTATGAGATATGAGATAAAGCCGTGAGTTCAAAACCCACTACTTCCAAACTGCTTAAGCAGAACCGTTAACATTCCCCCTATTATTAACTTGATGCATACCATTGTACACACACTCATTGTACACACACTCATACTTTATGTATATTTGATGAATTAAAAACAACATCCATTTGATTTTACATCTCACAAGCTCTGTTCTTTTGAAAACTCACTCACTCGTCTATACCGCTTTATCCTGTGTACAAGGTTTGGGGGGGTATCCCAGAGGACTCAGGTACTCGAGGCAGGGTACACCCTGGTCCGGGTGCCAATCCATCGCAGTCTTTTGAAAACTTTCCACCAAAAACTTCTCATCGAGAAGACTGGCGAGCAAGGGACTCCTTTTGGTAGGCTTGATGACTACATGCTAATTTATTCTTTTTTTCTTAATTGAGATTCAATGCTAGGTTGTTGA
This sequence comes from Clariallabes teugelsi, assembly GCA_030014215.1. Lineage (NCBI taxonomy): Eukaryota > Metazoa > Chordata > Actinopteri > Siluriformes > Clariidae > Clariallabes > Clariallabes teugelsi. The sequence continues at coordinate 1,103,603 of JAQMYG010000019.1, forward strand.
GTCAGTTGTAGATGCCATGACACGTTGTGCTATTCTGCTCCTGCTGTTTAGGTTCATATTGCGCCATTCATACACTTTTCAATAACTTCTAAAGATTTGCTCAAGCAAAGTACCACAGGATAGCTTGGGCGGCAGTTTTGTGCAAGCTTCGGTGGCTTTAGGTACGAGCATCAGTTAAATGAGTAGCTATAATGAGCTCCTGCTGGAATTAACATGGCTTCAAGCTATAAAAAAAATGGATGGAAAGTTACCTTCATTTAAAAGTGAGTATTCTTGCATTATGGATTTGAATCATAGGGATTTAAACAGCATGCAAAACATAATGGCACAGTAAGTCTTCATCTCACAACCATGACCAACTTCTGACAGACGTTTCATCTGTTAAACTTCATCATAATGAAGGACCTCCTACTAAATCCCATTCTAGCTTCCCCAAACTCATTAGTGTTACAGAGTTGCTGAGCAGACTGAGCAAAGCTCCTCCCTTCTGCACCATCTCCATTCACTATTATTGCCTATCCCTGCTGTCACTTGCTGGCCTTTCCTTGTTCCTCAGAGGTCCCCCAATGCCATTACTATTCGTTTATAAGGCAGGTGGCAGGAGAGCAGCAGCTGGTGCACAGGCTGGAGACTCCATCCATGGACTGTCTACTCGAAATGAGATTTCCACCTCCTCAACAGCATGTGTCCCCCCACTCCCAATCTGGCCTCTGGACCACCTGGCAGGCTAGATCTTTACGCACTGGACATGTCACTGAGACTCCTCTGTGCTGGACATATGGTCTCTTCTTTTCCCACCAGCTTCCAACAGGCTCACACTTTTCATCATGTTTGAGAGATGAATGCAGCTTGGATGGAGTGGGACAGTCGCTTCTCTATGCGTCGTCATGATGTGTGGTGCGTCGTGCTTGGTGATGATCTGGTTAGGGAGCTGGGAACTCTGGGAATCTGGATGAGTTCAACTTTTTTTAGGAAACTTTTGGAGTGATTGATGAAATGTGGACAGATGAACCAACTTGTACATGCAGATAAAGTTAAAGATTAAGTCTAAGATTAATGGTAACTTTTTTTGTAAGCTTGGATTTGCAATTTGATAAAATTGCACCATTACCGCAGTTCTTTTGTGATTGTGACAGGTACGAATATAGTTTAATAGACCGTCCTAAAAAATCCTTTTGATAGAGTCTTTGTCTCCTTTAACTAAGCACTTACCATACTTCAGATCTATTAGAATAGTCACTAATGGTTTTATATTCTATACAGCTGGCAGCTATTCAGGCTTTTTTTTTTATGTGAAATTGGCCAAAGAATATTGTGTGCTGTCTGTCATGATCAACCACAGGGAAAAGTAATAGGAACAGCTTTAATTCTTAAGCCATATGACCCTAAAAAGACCAATGCATTAGTAGAATCCGCATCATTCCGTAAGGATTATGGGGATTTACTCTAGCTACAGTACGCTCAGATCCTTAGCAGGGTCAGTGCGGTTTTGAAGGTGAAGAAGCAGGAGCTGACGTTGACAGGTCTTTCTGTAGCCACTTAATATCGCGCGCTGATACAAAACCTATACTGACCTGAGGAAGCGGTTGAGGTCGCCATGTCGCATGTACTCGAAGACCATGGCCAGAGGTTCTCCGTCGGTGCACACGCCATAGAAGCGGACGATGTGTTCATGCTGGAGCACGGTCAGGAGCTCGGCCTCGCGCTGGAAGTCCTGTCGAGTCGACTCGTTTGCGTCCTTCAGCGTCTAGATGAGAAAAACAGTTGCTGGATTATCAGCATCTAAGATATATATAAATACACTGTATACTGTATACAGTTGAGAGTAAAGGTTTGCACACCCTTCCTAAATGAATGAGCGGAAAGACTTCAAAAGAAATGTTTTCACCAAAGTAAGTAGCAACAATAGGACAAAAGTAAATATTGAAGATATTAATAAACAGTGGAACAAAATTTTTTAATTTTTTTTAAATTAGACATTAGTTTGATCAGGTTCACTAGGAACTCAAATGCTCAGAGAAACCTTTGATCTGGAATCTGCTGTGTGATAATCTGATAAGACACCTAATTGACCATTTGAAAAGGGATGCAAACTTTTGAGCACGGTTATAACGAGAGCTACTGCCTGAATTTCAGGTGTTGTGAGGCTGTTATGTTATTTTCATAGGATAACTCATGTTGAAGCGTGACACACTCTCGTCTTGTACTGTACATATGAATTTAGAAAAAAGTAAAGGGGGGGGGGGGGGGTTAAAAACTTTTTCACTTACACCCCCTGCCATGTTTTAAAGTATGTTTTTGGAACAACCAGCATTAGTTAATCTAAAGTTTATGTAAAGCATTTATTTAACACACATATAAATCATTACATGCATGTCATGCAAAAGTTTGTACACCCTTGGGAAGAAATTTGATTATTATTTTATTTATTTATTTATTTTGTTACATTCCTCCATTCTGAGACACTGTACCTTTATGGCCACCAGCATCTTGTCAGTGTCCGGACAGAGGTTAGCACACTCGGCTAAATAAACCTTCCCGAAAGCTCCTTCTCCTAACTCCCACTTCAGCATGATGTCCTGCCTCTTAATGTGCTGCACACCTGCAACGATTTGTTCATCATTTATTACAGGCTTCTCAGAAACAGCAGAAAAATGGGGAAAATGTTCTAAAGAAACAATCAACTTACACATGTCCTTGTCTTTGATGATGCCGCAGAAGTACTGTGGGTTCTCTACAAAGCTGGAGAGCCCGGAGTCCAGCATGCCTTCATCCGAGGAAGGAAGACTCGCACCGAAGTTCATGAAGCGAAGCGAGACTGCCAAGTCATCCTCCTTCCCGAGAACAGGCGACCCTGATAACGCAAAGAAGCGAAACAGGAAAACAAATGCACTACTTAAGCAAGTTTGTAACAAATTTGATATATTTACTGTAGCAATTCTTGTTTTCTTGAGACTCAAACACATAGGAAATATGTTAGGAAGAGATTGTATTCTTAATTTAACTAATAAATTGCTCATATTTTATACTATCCAGTATAATGAACCTGTACCACAGTTAACATGATTATGCAATATCATAAGTTTTTCATAATAAAAAAATCACAACTGCAACTAAAATTTTTACTTTATACCTTTTTACATCAACTTATCAATCTCTCATAATGACCTGAACTCAAGCAACATAAGTGAAATATTTGAGAAAGAATAAAGTTCAGTGTTCAAGCCAGAATTTGTTTTTAGCTTTCATTTATTTAGGCTTCATTAAAAAAAAATTAAACAAAGTCTAAAAGAATCAGTTGGATTTGGATATCAGCTGATGATTGAGGTTGCAGTATCGGTGTTGACAGTAAAGGTAAAAGATTCATACTCAATCTTGTAAAATACTTGATATGTGTAAAATGCCTTATACATGCATTATAACATGTTATAAATACATGTACAGTAAGTACGTGTAGATATACAAACAGCCTCGATAGAAAATGTCACCTTAATTCTTTATCAGAACATTCCGTACTTTACACACTTCAAATGTAAGTATTTTCATGTTTTAAAATGAATTGTTTTAGCTGGAGAAAAATAGATAAAAAAAAAATTTTTAAATGCGTTTTTTCCTTCTCAAGCGTCTACAGAACCCTGGATCGACGCAGCTGGAGGAACGTGATGGAGCCTCGAGGCTGGAGATCTGAGAGCCGAGGTTCAGTCCAGTTCACTCAGCCACTTTAGTGACTCAAAGCCCTCAGCTCCATCACTCTTCTTTTTAATGGATTGTGTTCACTGCCTCTCCTACTTTGGCAAACTGTAATTAAGACTTGGCAGCACTTCTCCAGGCTGTTAGACCGGCCGTGAGCAAACTTACAGCTCGAGTGAAAATCGTATATCGTCGCCGCCGCCGCCGCCGCTGCTGCTGCCAGTGCATTACTTAAAAAGCAACACGGTGTCCAGCCAAAGAGCTCGAGTTACAGAACAGCAAAGGACGAGGTGTTTCAGCCGTGTGCTTTTACTGCGATTCTGTGTTTCTGATTGATTTCTACATGATGTCATCTTGTATCACATTCTGGATTGTTGATTCACGGTCGCGTGCACTCGGTCTCATACGTTATACTGTTTAAAACATAGACGTGTGTCATCCTTTATATATAAATATGTTGGAGTTTTCTTCAGAGAGGTTAAATTAACGTTAATGGAAGGAGCCTCCGGTTTCAGCACTTTGTAACTGGTAAAGCTGCAACTTTTACATCATCTGACGACCTTTTTGTGATTTTAAGCTTATAGCTTTTTACAGTAAATGACTATAAATGATTAAAAACACTAAACTGTATTCGTTGGTAATTTGCTGTTGTGGTACAAATCACAAGAAGAATGTTGTATTATGGGAAAATAATCAACTTTAAGTTAGTACCGTGCAAGTTTGCATCCTCCAATCACACCGTTGTTGATTATTTTCCTATGAGGTAGTATACTGTACACACCTACAGTAGGTTTATTCACCACTACTCTCACTCCTCAAGGCACAACAGCTCTAAATGTCACTCCGGACTTACGATGGATGCCGAACTTGGAGTGTTGCCCACACTTATTGATCACCAACACCATGATGAGCAGGAAGGTGCAGGCGAATACAGCGAGACCCACAGCGACAGACACCTGCAGAGACCAAAACACACCGCAGCCATGAGTCCTACCCTGAAGATGGAGTTAAACATCTGGCGGAACCTGTTCTTTACACGTTCTTACCCCGAGCAGGCGGCTTTCCAGCTTCTCCGTCACGTCCTCATTCGACTTGTTAGTCGGCGCTGTCGGAATACGATGAAACGTTAATAAGAGCGTGGACAGAGGTCTTATGGTCTGTACACTTTATAATCGAACACAAAGGATTCACATTTAATGATGTAGAATTAGGACGTTGGATTTTAAAGGACTTACTGAGGTCGCTGGTTTGCACTGGCATGTGAAGGGGAGAAAAAAAGAAGAAAAAAAAGACAGAAATGATTATGATTTTTGCGTTTTGTATAATTATGCTGTAATTCAGGAGATCTGACAGGGTTAAAATGTCACATTCTTTCTGAAGGATAAGGTTGCTTTGATTACTGTAATTTCAGTTCATTAAGAACAAAAAAAGAGAGATTACTTTATCCTTTAAGGAAACACTCACACACAAATGCATCACATCAAAAGGCAAAATGTTTTAATAGAGCAGCGATCTGAAACGTGAACATCGCTAGTTTAAAAAAACTAAACAAATAGATTTAATCAAAATGTTTGTACGTATAATAAATTGTTTATGTTTTTTATAATGCTCAGAAAAAATAGTCTAAATAATCTCACTTATATACATAATAGCTCCCGAATTGGGCAAAACACAACGTTACCATAACAACAACCATGTTTTTATTACAGTAATGTCAATTTATTTTTTTGTTGATAACTTTAGCAATGTTTCATTCAATTTATTCTAATAGCCTTGAGACACAGGTGTGGTGGCTAAAAGTCAATGATTAGCTACTGTATATCATCATCATATACTAAGCTATTTGCATATCATTTTGCATACAATTGGGCTTATTTAATGACATCACAAACTGGGTGTGTAGCCCCGCCCATCAAACACACAATTTACCAAATTGTCAATATATTTGTGTGGCGTGCTCTAAAGAGAAAGGACCAGGTTTATATATTTGATTTTATATATTTCTGAATATAATGTATAAACCACCAAAAAAAAAAAAAAGAACAATCAGTGTTTCTTTCAGAAGGTGTTTCCTGTCCGTAATTCGTGAAACTCACCAGGGATTATGCCTTCGGGGTCGAAGGGGTCAAACGGGTTATCCATGAACTTTCCGCTGGCCGTCTTCTCGTCTCGGCCCAGCGTGTTTTCCACGATGAGTGTGTAGTAGCCGTTGTTGAGGTGAGTGGGTTTGTTGAGGAAGAGGCAGCCGTGTTGGACGGAGCCGTCGTCCGAGTCTGGGATGAGCTGCGTGTAGGTGAACATGTTCTCCAACAGCGGCGTGTTGTTGTACAGCCAGCTGATGCTCGGCGCCGGATTGCCGTCCACGGCGAAGGGGAAACACCAGTGATGCTGCTGCTCCGGCTCCTTCAAGAAGAGGATCCTCACCGGGACTGGACGAGAGGCAGAGACGCAAAGGTTTACGTCAACAATCAGCAACAAATGCAAGTGATAACTCGACTAATGACTAATTTAACGAATAATACGAGGGCCGTTCAAGTCAAACCAGAAATTTTTGGTGAATGAAGGCGTAAAAACGATTGACATTTACAAAAGACTACAAGTGGAGTACGGTAATGAGACTTTCCAGTGCGTCCTGGACGAGGTGGCTCGGAGTTCACTGTGGCTCGTTCCCCTGAACTTTCAGCGAGTGGAACATCTGATCTTTGGAAATTGGCAGATAATTTCTATCTGTGAGAACAGTACACACAATCATTCACCAACACCACTTCATTCTCAGCTGGGAGTTATTGCCGCATCACCCGTACAGTCCTCACCTCACTCCGAGACATTCTCAGGGAGGACAGCGTTCTACGTCCTACCTTGATGGTGTCCAAGCACTAGTGGAACACTGGGATAAGTGCATTAGTGTCTCAGGGGATTAAATAGAGAAATAAAAGAGGTTTAACTGTGTTTCTGTTATTCTTCACAATCAAAAGTCCTGGTATGACTTGAACGCCTCTCATGTTTGTAAGAGCCTTAAAATGCATCTTCTGTAATAGTAAAAAATTCAAACACAAAATTAAACTTACTGATAAACTACTGATCAATACTAAACATGAATAGTTTCGTTAAAACAGTTGAACAAAAAACTTAAATTAAAGCATAATTACAACTTAAGTAATAAGCCTTTATTAAGTACTTATGAACACTTCTATAAGGACTAATTAGGTAAGGTTTCAATGTAATTTTTATTTTTAATTTTAATAATAAAGTACCATAAAAACAAT
>JAQMYG010000019.1:1143649-1157068 GCA_030014215.1 Clariallabes teugelsi
TTTAAACGGTTTTAAAAACGGTCTCTCCGTTAATGTGTGTGTGTGTGTGTGTGTGTGTGTGTGTGTGTGTGTGTGCACGCACATTACACACACACACACAGCGCATATGTGTGTATTCACCCAGCAAGGGAGACGATTACCTACAATTCTGCAGCGCAAGAGAGAGAAAAACCGTTGGCTCAGTTGTGATCATGTGATACAAGAAAAACAAAACAAGAAGCGCATGCGTGATACATGATGCTCGGTACTCGTAAACTAAGATAATGTTCGTTTTTCATGTGAAAATTTATTAAAAATCGTTGCTCGTCTTGCGGAACACTCGCAAACCGCGTTACTCGTAATCCGAGGTTCCACTGTACACTAAAACATCACCAGTCTATACCATCTGCCTCATCAGAGCGGAGACTAGTCTATGTAGTCTATAAAACCACAAACGCTGTTTTAGCTTGTTAGCTCATTTTAGCCAACCACCCTGGTACCGTTCGCTCTGACTGTCATGATGAGGATGCTCTACAAAAGTTTTGTTAAAAGAGCAAGAAGCATAAACGTTCAGAAAACCCACTGGCTGTTTGATTCCTGTGTTTGTGCTAGTTAGCTCAAATTAGGCAAAAAAGTGCTTAACACTATTAACACCGCTATTGGTAGCATACTGCTAATTAGCAACTTACTACTTGGTATCAGTAGAACAAAAGTATAAAAAATATTTTTTTGATTCGCTGCATTGATGTCACTAATATTGTATTCTAGCTAGCTAGCTAACGTTAACAAGCTAGCTAACTATTGTTGACTTTGTGTGTCAGACTGTAGCTAGCAAAGATTAGCTATGAATCCAGCAAGAAGTAATTGCTAATGTTAGATGCTAATGTTGTTTTTTCAAGTAAAAATACATTCATTACAGGGAAAAAGATCAAAGGAACCTTTAACCAGTTTATAGTGAAAAGAATAGGAGGCGCACAATGATGACATCACACAGTTGAAAAAAAAAAAAAGGAAAATTGTTCCACGAACAATAAAGCGATGATGATCCAGGATGATGATCAGTGTGTAGCGCCACTGCTAATGTGTGCTCTGTCTGTGGCGGGATAACATTATAGGCTTATAAATATTTGAATGCTTTTGAATAGTAAACCTTTTAAGTAATTAAACTTCGACAGCGCGAGCACGCACACGCTCGCCAGAAAGGATGAGATGAGGATCTGGAGCTGTGTTTTAGAGCTAATTTTACTGTAGTATTGCTTAAGATGGGGCGCAGGTCAATGGCAGGGCATTTGCGAGCTAGTGTACATGACAGGGTTTCCCAAAAGTGCTTAATGGTAGAGCGAGAATAACTCTGAGCTCTCTCTCTCTCTCTCTCTCTCTCTCTCTCTCTCTCTTTTTCTCTATTGCTACGATCAGCATGCTGGCGTTGTATCATTTACTCTACATACACACTAGCAGGCTCTTGTCTTGTGAACGTGTAGCTTCTCTTTGTTACTTGAAACTGAAGTAGCTAACTATTTAATCAGCGTGAAAATTGGTTAATTGATTTAAATGCTACCTGCTCTGTATTTTGACAAGCTTTATGGGCACGTTAGCAAAACATACTTCCTCTGCTAGGTTTGCACTGTAACACACTCCTCTGTAACTTTCTTTGTTTTTTTTTATTTATTGATTCAAACAGTAAGGCGTAGAGATAGGCGGAAAAATGAATTCAGTTACATATCATGACTTTTTTGTGTGTGTGTGGCAATTCGCATATCGCGCAATTCGCGTATCGGTGGTAAAATGTTCCAGTTCCACGATAATCCTGCAAGTGGTGCACACTGACAGGCAGCACAGCATCCAGTGTGGTAGGAACGAATTATTTTCAAAGTTTGTTTAGAATTGTAATAAGATAAAATAAAATACATTTATTAAATCACTCAGTTATCATGTACACGCCTTTATCCTGTATACAGGGCTGCGGGGGGAGGGGTTGACCTAGGGCACAAGTCGGAGTACACCCTGAACAGGGTGTCACGCACTCACACATTTGGAAACGCCAGTTAGCCTAATCTCCATCTCTTTGGACTATGGGAGGAAACCGGTGTGCCCAGAAGGAAACCCACCAAGTACGGGGAGAACATGCAAACACCCTTGCACACAGACCCTGAGGCGGGAATCGAACCCGGACACTGGAGGTGCAAGGCGACAGTGCTAACCACGGCACTCCCGTGCCGCGAAGACGACGTGATAATTTTGGGAAACAGAATTTTTTGCTTAGTATTAATATAGAATCAGAATTCTAGCAGAATCGCAATACAGATTGAATCTGCACTGAGGCATCGTGATATCAGGTGGACCCTGGTGAGTCCAATCACTTGTAACTTGTATTGTTGATTATGTAAATGTTACATCTCATACAAAACCAATATAATTTTTTCCTGCTAATCTAGGCGGTACCAACTGTTTATAAACAAAAGAAGCGATAATCTCATAAAACAAGTAATCTGGAAAGCAGAAGACATGAATGTCAATGTCAAATCAGAATACTAACAGAATTTCGATTGAATCAGCACCTGGTTAACATGATAATATCGTATCGTATCGAGTCCCATCCCTAGTAACTTGTATTGTTGACTGTTTAAATGTTACATCTTGTACAAAACCATAATAACTTTTCTTGCTAATCTCCTCGTCCACCTCCACCTACTGGATCTCCAGTCCAATAGGTGGCAGTATTGCACCAACCGGCCGGAAACTCAAAAGAAGAATAAGCGATAACCTCGTAAAACGAGAGCAATTTGTCAGTGATTAGTACTAATATAGGATTGGAATAATAAAAGAACCACAATATAAATCGAAACTGCACTTAAGTATCATGATAATATCGTATCTGGTGGCCCCTGGTGATTCCCATCCCTAGTAAGAAGTATTCGCCGGGAGAATCTTTTCAAGCTGTTGTGCCATACCATAGTTTTGCTTTTAAAAGATAAAATGAGAGAGAGAGAGAGAGAGAGAGCAGAGTTCTCATTTATAATAGTGGAGCCTATTTAGCCTGGCGACCATTAAATATGAATTAAAAACCACACGGACCTCTTTGCCTCCGAAATGTCATTACGCGTCTTTATGGCAAGCAATTGTTGAATAAGCATTTCACAGCGTCCCCAGGGTGTGTGTGTGGAGGGGGGGGGGAGTGTAATGGGGGGGATGTAAGAGGTTCGAGGGAAGGGGTTGGGAGGGGGGGGGGGGGTTCCGCCATGGGGCAGCTCCCTCTATTGCTAACAGAAAGGCCTGGAAAATACGCAAGGATAATAGCCTCTGAAATGGAATTTACATTAAGAGCCCTAACTGAGTGGACCACTTCTGCCTCTGGCCCTCTGTGGTGGTAAGAGTGTGTGTGTGTGTGTGTGTGTGTGTGTGTGTGTGTGTGTGTTTTAGGGAGTGAGATGCCTTTTTTTTCCTTGCCCTCACAACTGCCCAGCTGGGGAAAATGAAAATTAAATTGAAGCAGGTAAAAGGGAGTGCACTACTTACAGTAAACATCATCTCTCTAATGTTTCTGGAGTGTTTATCAAAGACCTTTTGGTGCACATTTTCCAGATTGTCCTCCTATTGTGCTCGAATCCAAAAACCAAAAAAAAAAAAAAAAAAAAAAAAACCATAATAGCCGACGCCAACGGAGAATGAGGGGAACTTTTTAGGGTTCTCCAAACCAGGTTCCATGCAGATTGTATTTTGTCTGGTAGAGACAGGAGAGTCGATGTCTTCTGGACAAGCCTGGACAAAACAGCTGTGTGGTGTAGATCTGTAGCAGTGAAGTGATTCTGTTGCTTCCTAGTGAATTATGATATTTCGGGCGATGTATGAGACAGGTTAGCAGAGGGAATAAATCGTGAGGAATGCACGGTGCTGTGGGTAAGAGGAGGTGGAAACCACACTAACACTGCAGTAGATAGTAAGGAAGAAAAAACACACAACACGTTACGTTTTCCTTTTAAAATCTTTACTTATAGAAAGCTGGGAAATGTTTCCACATTTCTGACATTTCTTACTGTTGATCTGTTTTGTGCAGACTTGTGCAAGGCAGCAAAGGGGGGAAAGTCACTATACATTTTAAAAATATTTATATTTTCTGCCTTATTTTGGCCCTTTTGGTTGTTTTTCATCTGAAAAATAACTGTTCTGAAATTTTATTGCATTCATAATACATAATATTTATCTTAAATATCAAATAAATTATAGCTAAAGATTATGAATGTTTTGATTGCAAAACTAGACAAATCCATTTTGCAATTTTGCATTGAAAATGTGTTTTTTTTCCCCCCCAAAAAAGAAGCAAGAACTACTACAAACTGATAACAATAATTTGCGCATGTTTTCTTTGAGTCACAAGGGTAATAAAAACCACAAATTCCAAAAAAAAAATTTGCCAAAGTGTTTTGGTTATATGAGTGTGAATTGTTGTACTGTATTATTCTGCAAAACACTATAACTCCACCTCCCACAGTTTTGTCACAATGGATAAATCAACCTGCAGTTGTGTTTGTGGTGCAATTCTGTATTAATAATATGTGGGTTTTTAATTAAGAAAAAAATCTTTGATTGTGTTCTTACAGTGAGTCACTGGCAACAAACTGGAACGGGGCGGGGGGGGGGGGGGGGGGTTGGTACGCTCGAAACCTTTCATTACAAAGGTTGTTGGCGATTATAAAAATAAGTAAATAAATAAATGCATCAATGGATCATCAGCCTCCTCCTTTACCAATCTGAGTTTCACTTCAGTAGTTAATAGCAGCACCTTAATACAGAAGTCCATGACTGCTGGGAAACTGCAGTGGCACTAACAGACTGTAAACCTCCTATTTTGTTGTTGCTGATTTCAACATTTCCAGCTTCCGAATCTCCATCAAACACTTTTGATTCATTCAAAGAAGCCGTTTTTATTTATTTTATTTTTTTTGCTTTTTTTGTTGTTGGAAAAGAATAAATGTGATTGGCACTTAACGGATACATCAATGTTCAATGTTGCGTTTTTGCTAAAAAAAAAAAAAAAGTGTAAGTTCAAAGATATGCTAAAGAAAGAAACAGTTTGCAAATGTAAAGTTTTGTTATATATGTGCCTAAAATCATTTTCAGAATGTTTGAAAGTCCGAAGTTACCTTTCAAACAAGGGGAATCGAGTCAAGACTAGAGCACCAGCTGAAAACCTCCTAATGTGAAGGGGGCGGGGCTTCCAGTGGGGTTCGGTTACTGTTGGGGAGCTCGAACCCCTGAAACAATGCATTCATTTGCATCGATGCATTGATTGAAAAAGTCCTAAATCGATCACTGTCAAAAAAAACAAAAACAATATTGGTACTGCTATTGGAATATCAAATATTGGTGCGTAAAAACTAGTTAAAATCTTAAAACAGATGTGTAAATACAGTATGTTAGCAAGATGTTCTTCATCTGGTTTTGAAGTTGATCAGCAGATGGAGTAGCATTGTCTAATATTGAATCGTTGCTTATGAATTGAAGTTGAAAGACCGGCGGTTCGAGGTTTGCTCCCCCTATTGGAAAAACTGTTTAAGTGAATGTAGAATAAAGTCTGATTTGTGCTTCTGCATTAAGTCCGTGCCGTAGGTGTCGTGAAGCCCTGTACCCTACGGCGTAGCCTGGCATGCACCTCCCCAGAAATATACCTACACATCATAGTGGCAACGCAGACCTCAACAACTGTGATTGGTCCACCTGGATTGGTTGCTATGCGTTTTCCGGCTTCTTCTTCCACGCTTCCGTTTTTATAACTGAATTGAATATCGTAATGTCCATCTCCTCCAACTCCAACAAGATCCGCTCAATTACATTCGCCACTGTTTGTAGTTTGCAAAAGAAAAACTCACCAGAGAGTGCTGGAGAGACTCGATACAGTGGTGTAGAAATCACACTGCCAACTAGAGGATTGGTAGTGTAATTGCAGAGTGATTGCTCACAATGCTGCAAGACATGGTGTAGGCGAGGAACCATAAATCAGGTTTAGGAGTCTATAGGATGAACACAGGATGGTTACATACGGTTTATGGTTACAGCAGCAGCTCTTATGTCCAAGTCTACAGCGCGGTAAGATTATCCACTGAAGGGATACATGTATATTCTGGAACGTTAAAGACATCGAGACTGAGATATCGTGCTTTGACAAGCATCTGAAAATTTCTTCCTTATGAATGAAATTTTGACTTCAGTTTTAATGGCAATAAGCTGATCATCATATATCAATTAAATGTGGTAATTCATTCGCCTACTGAGATTCACTGATGATAACGAGTGGTCTTTTAAACAAACAGGAGGTTTAACGTTAAACATGAACTCTGACTAAAAGAACAACATGTCATGAGTTATCGCTTCAGTGCCGCAGATTTCCGGGATGGAGTTTAAGCACCACTGAGTTTGTTGACCCTAATGGGAGCATGCTCAGTGCGGAGGCGTCGAAACCCCCAGAGGGTTACATTCTCATGGTTCAATCTTATTTTTGTATTTTTTGAAGACAAAAAAAATCCATTACAGAACTTTTTTTTTAAGTACCTAAAAGGTAGTAGTATAATAGCTTCTTCTCTTTTTTTTTTAATCATTAATGGTTCCTCGATTCGCTTTCTTGGAAAAACCTGTAAGTGTTTTCCTGTGAAAATGTTTTCCAAGTACAAAGCTCTTTTTGAAGTTCGAGAACGGGTAATTATGAAAGAAACTCTGAAACAACACTTTTTTTTAAAAGTATACGAATATACAAAAATTGTAAACACATGATTGGTTCTGGGTATTACAATGATATATTTTTAAAATACCCATAAAAATGTTCTTCTTTTGCTAGAATCCTTTTTTTTTTTTTTTTTTAAGTGTTTTCCTGTTCCGGGTTCCAAGTAGAACCTTTACTAAAAGAGCAGAATCTGTAAAGAAAGAACACTTAAAAGTGAAGAATTTAGAGTGTACAGTACCAAGTATCAAAACATTTTACCACAATTATAAACGGGTTTTATATACTAAGGAGAAAATAATTACTAAAAAGAAAAAGAAAACTAGAACACTAAAGTAGTTTATCATAAGGATAAGGATTCCAAGTAGATTTTTTTTCTTTGTAAGACAAGGCGTCTTAATTATTCGCAGGAGGCCTTCACCGGACACACAAGCACACACTCTCTCACACATTATGAGCAATTCAGCCTAAACTTTCCTCTGGTTTTCTTCCTCTTTCTTGGATGAAAACCAGAGGAACCTGGTGGAAACCCGCTAAGAACAGAGAGACGAGACGCAGGAATCGAACCCTCGAACCTTAGGATTTTATCTACGACCCATTCTGACCAGGAAAGATGTTTACAGTTGTATTCTGTATAGAATATTTATATTTATATAAATATATTATATTATTATATTTATATATCCTGCTCTCAGTCAAGGACCTTGAGTTGTTTTGGAGCGGCGATGCCTTCTGCTTCCTCTTCTTCACATCCTCCTCATCCTCATCCTCCTTCCTCTTTCTTCCTGCACAGCTGTTGACAGAACACACACCTTTTCACTAATTGTTTTTATCCGTGTGCGTGCGTGTGTGTGTGTGCGTGCTCATGGCCGGTTCTGCCATTTAGAAGCTCTCCGGCTGAGCATCGTCTGGCAGGTAGAATCCTTTTACACGATACATTACTGTGTGAGTTTTCTGCAATAAAATGATCTATAAATGCATTACGCCTTCCTGTTCTCTCAGGTCTAATTCTACAGCTTTTCATCTAAACTAATCCTCCCGAGACTGCGAGGAGAGTCAGCACCAGAAGTATTGGCACCCTTGATAAATATGGTGAAATGTCTTTCAATGAGCTTACAGGAATATAAAAAGATAATTGTTTTTTTTTCTTGTGAAGAAACACACATGTTCAAGGCTCCTATAATCGGCACCATGTTGGTTTGAAATAAAAAATATACAAACCTAAAGCATGTTTTTATTTATTTATTTTTTTAAGTTCAGCCTTTATTCATCACTATACTACTGCACAAAAGCTTGGGATCACTTGTAAATTTCTTTGCTTTCCAAAGAAAAAAAATTTTTTTTTCATGCAATTCACAGACAATTAAAGTTAGCCGGAATTCTGAGTACGGAGCATCTGGCACAAGTCTCCGGATCTGAACCCTGTTCAGCCGATGTGGGAGTAGCGTGACTGTATGGTAAGTATGGAGGAAAACTCCATCATCAAGCCAGTCCATCTTGTGGGAGACACTCAAGAAAGCACGGAGTGAAATCTCATCAGATTAACGTGAAGAATTGACAGCTGGAATGCGTACGGTCTGTCAGGCTGTAATTGCTGCAAAAGGTGCACATTCATTATTTCCATCAAAATTATTATTTCTGACTATGACAATGTCAGCGTGACTTGTTCTTTTGCTGTATTTTCTATTCAGACTAGTTTCATGTGTGTTTCCTTGGAACACAATAAAATTATAGTAAAATTGTAAAAAGTGATCCCATAACTTTTGAACGGTAGTGTACTGTACATCACTGCGAATGGAACATATACAATCATTGCGAGTGAAATTCTTTATTCTTCACTAAACAGAAATGTAAAAAAGTCAAATGAAAGTGAAAATTAAGATGCATGCATGCCTTTACATCTTGAATAAATATCTGCTTTTCTACAAATGTGTTTTTTTCTGCATTTATGAACCCTCAGGTGTCTTTTTTGTCCTTTTATTAATTCCTAGGTTTAACAGAATGTATATTTTATCACAATAGAATGAAATAATTTTTAAAAAGTCCCTGTTTGACTTAAACGCCCCTCATGTATTTACCTATTTTAGCACGAATGGGATTATGCATAGACATGTATAATAATAATAATAATAATTTCAAAAATTAAAAGATCTTTTCTGATTTTACTCAATAAACACTCTCGTCCTGATACATGAAAAGATTCAGCATAATTTTAGTAGCAGAATGAGAGTAATCCAAAAAACAGGACAAAACTAAATGCAAATCTCAAATATGGTGTAAAGGCATAAAGCTACTAATTTTATGTATTTTTAAAATAGTATTTAAAACATAAGAACAAGAAGAAGATGCGAATGTAACATATACAATCATTATACAGAATTTCATTCATTTTTTTAGATCATTCGCGTGATTAGAAATTCTGTACCTTGCAGATCATTTACAAAACCCATTGTGATAGTAAAATTGTAAAAAGTGATCCCAAAACTTTTGAGCGGTAGTGTACATCACTGCGAATGTAACATATACACATATACAATCACATGTACAATAACTGCAAGTGAAATTCTTTATTCTTCACAGATCCCAGCTGTGTTAGTACGCCTGGGTCAGAGCGCGGGGTCAGATGTTATACGGCGCCCCCTGGAGCAGATGGGGTTAAGGGCCTCGCTCAAGGGCCCAACATTGTTAAGTTTGAAAAGTTGGAGTTTTAACAAATGTTTAAAAGAACAGAGCGTCAGTTGTAAATAGAATTTTTTTTTTAGAGTTTTAAATAAATAAATAAAAACAAAGTGACATCATGCAGGGTACTCCACCTGCTGTTGTGTATACACTCTATTACTGAGGACACAGAGCCGGGACACCTCGGGTAGAGTGGCAACTCATCACAGGGTACAAGCCCACACACACACACACACATAAACTAGGGGTAAATTTTGAAACATTGCATGCCTTTGGACTGTTGGAGGAACACACACACACACACACACACACACCAGTCACTGTAGTAGACCAAAGGTGAGTGAGATTTGATCCCCAGCCCTGGAGGTGCGCGAGGGCGGTGCTGACCCGAGCAAAAGGCCACAATTCATCAGATGGAGTTACTTAAAGAAACTGTAATTAAACTCCAACAATTGAAAACGTGAAATGGGAATGAAATAAAAAAAAAGTCATTATTATTTAAAAAGAAAAAAATAATAAAAATGCATTTAATTAATATGACCCACTGTACTGTATTCGTGAACAAAATGCCGCCTCTCGCTGCGCTTTGATTCAGCGCTCGCGCGCACAAAAGAAGCCGCGTGCTTTAACCGGGTGCTGCGGGGAAAACCGGCGCGCGCGTTAATTCGCCCCCAATTCGGAGAAAGCCGTCACTCAGCGGCACAAAGGGCTCGCGGCGGCCGGGGCGTGCGCACCTGCGCGAGGAGCAATTTAGTGCAATTTGCGTTTTTTTCCCTTTCTTTCTTTCTTTCTTTTACATTTTTTTTCTTTTCCCGCCGCTTCTCCGTCGATCTCACCGGGAGGCTCGTCAAAGGCTCGCGCTCAGTCGTTCCTTTTTTCTTTTTTTTTTTTCCCTTCCCCTCATCCCGCTTCTTCTTTTTCTTCTCCTGTTCCTTTAAGGGTCGTTAATGGCCTGACCCCCGTCTTAATGAGGAAAATAACGCGCTAATTGCCCGGCGAGCGCGCGAGCACGTGCACTGAAGATGAGTTAAACGACTTTAGTTAAAATAAAGCAAGAAAGAAAAAAAGAAAAAGTAGAGAAGAGAGAAGACGTGAGAATGAGTTAATCCTGTTATAGATGAGGTGTTCAGTGCTCTGGAGATAACGATTAATTCAACTTAATAACATAAAAAAAGGGGGGGGGGGTCAACATTAAAAATTAGTTTTTTTCTTCTCTTCTATCTCTTCATTTCTTTTGGGCTTCTGTTTTATTGCTGGTGACACAGATATAACCGAGTGCACGGTCTGTTAATAAAAAAAAATATCCACCTGTTTTACAGTTTATTCACAATAAACACGATTCCAGTGTGATTCCAGTGCAGCCTGAGCTCTCAGAGGGGGAAAAACAGCTGTACTAAGTGTATAGTACTGTGCCAAGGTCTTAGGCACCGGGAAATAAATGCTGTAGACCAAGAAGGCCTTAAAAAAAACTAAAGAAAAGAAAAAATATAATAATAATAATGCATTTTATTTATATAGGCGCCTTTCTGGTCACCCAAGGTTGGGTGGTATATGGGTACAGGTAAGGTATATGTCTGCATATGTGTCTTTGTGTGTGTGTGTGTGTGTGTGTGTTTGCCCTTGTCCAGGGTGTACCCCGCCATATGACCCTGAATACAGAATAAAGCGGTATAAACGATAAATGAGTGAGTAAACAGTAATTAATAAAACAAAGTCAGTATTTGGCGGCGTGATGACACTTTGAGAATCTTTTAGTCTCAGGTACAATTTGTGTAGTTTCATAAGGAAAAGATCTAATAAGGAAAGAAGTTTCACTGATCCTCCTGCAGAACCTCACCCAGTTCTTCTGAGGATTTTGACTGTCGCAGCACCTGCTTTTGTTTTTTTGTTTTTGTTTTTTTTTTGTCTAAAAAGTGTTTGCTTATATAATACGCAGCTTTTTTTTCTGGCATAAAAAAATATTTTTTTCTGTAACTTTTCATTTTGTGGTGTAATACTGATGGTTGAATACCAGAAATGCTTTTGCACTGACTCAATCATTTATAAAGTCATAAATTAAATAAATAAAAGAAAAAAAAGAAAAAATATATAACATTTATATATATATATATATATATATATATATAAAATTTGACCCAGAAGCACAGACTTTTGCACAGTAACATTAACGTGGCCTCATTCAGCCTCATGCAGCAGTTCCCTGTTTTATATCACGTTGTTTCCGATCTGCACAATGGGTTATTGTCTTCATACAGTTACAGTCTTCATATTTTATACAGCATGTTTATGTATTTCATACAGAAACTCACTAAATGAACATCTTGTGTTTTGCACATTAGCGTGATTGTTGTGAACCTTTAAAAATAATTGAGGCTAGACGTTTGCACTCCGAGGATCGCTATTAGTGTTTAGAGTAAGACTTTAAGGGCAGAAGGTGTACATTTGATGGATCTGTCAGAACTGATACCTTTTTAACTAATTGAAATATGGGTTAAGTTGGATTCATTTGTTTTAATCATTCTGTCCGATGTTCTAGCTCTACCTTTCCTTGATACCTACATGAGTAGATATTATTCCCCTGTACAGCATGAGTGTGTAGAGTGTGTTTCAGATACAGTACATACAGTAATTACACCCTCACGGCTCCTGATGTAGCTTTCAGTGTCTTTCCGGGTAAAAGATTCACACTTCAGGTGACACAGAAAGGCAGAGTTTTTGGATACTTTGTCTGTGACTCTGACCTTAGGGGTGCACAAACTTTGGCACTCTGTATCTTAGCATGGCAGGAATTAAAAGTCTTCAGCTCAATAACACACACCAGCCTGAGTCTGTAGAATAAATGATTTAGAAAGTTAGTTAGAGAGTCAGTGGTGAGGCGAAAGCTTTTTGAGTGGAAGAGAAACAAACATAAATGAGGTTTAATTTAGATGTTTATGTTTTTAAAAAAATCATACACATAAATAAGGACTACTTAAGGAAATTAACATGCATGTGTGCCTTCACATTTTAAATAGATATCTGCTTCTCTGAGTGTTTTTTTTTCTTCTGCATTTATGAATGATCAGGTGTCTTTTTCTCCTTTTATTCATACCTCGGCTTAACAGGATGTATAAATACTCTCATTGATACCAAGAGGACGTCTTCACTACTCTAATATCTAAAGAACTGGATGGATAATTCCATCCTTTGCAAAATATAAAGTGCATTTAAATTAAACCGGGACTTTCGATTGTGTAGAATAACAGAACACAGTTAAGAGAATAAAATCTCCCTTTATTTCTCTATATACAGTAATCCCCTGCTACACTAATGCACTTATCTCAGTGTTTCACTAGTGCCTGGACACCATCAAGGTAGAAAGTTTACATATTTAAAACTCTGGCCTCCCAGGAACTCCTTGAATGGCCTAAACATGTGGAAATGGCTTGGAGCGAGGTCAGGACTGTACAGGGATAATTAGCGATGGCGATAACTCCCAGCCGAGTTCCTGTAACGTGTAAGTGGTGTAGGTGAATGATTGTGTGTCCAGTTCACACAGACAGATGCGTCTCTTAATTTGGTGACGCCTTATTCATCAATTTTCCATAAAAGGATCAGACGTTCCACTCAATGAATGATCACAGGAACGACTGCAGTGTGCTGCGATGCACCTCGCCCGAGATCGTCATTCACACACGTAGAGGGCCTTCTTTAAAACGCTGGCGGCGTTCAAAAGTTTTCCTGCAGTGTAGAAGTGTGGATGAAGGATTCTGTAAATGTCAGTTGGTTTTCTGCCTTCACTCACCAGAAATGTAAAAAAGTAAAATGAAAGTGAAAAGTAAGATGCATGCATGCCTTTACATTTTAAATAAATATCTGCTTTTCTACAAGTGTTTTTTTTTTTCTGCATTTATGAACCCTCAGGTGTCTTTTTTGTCCTTTTATTGATTCCTAGGTTTAACAGAATATTTTATCACAATAGAATGAAATAAATTTTAAAAAGTCCCTGTTTGACTTAAACGCCCCTCATGTATTTACCTATTTTAGCACGAATGGGATTATGCATAGAC
>JAQMYG010000019.1:1176103-1186649 GCA_030014215.1 Clariallabes teugelsi
GACAGAGAGTTCTGCTGTACAGAAAGACACACAGACATGTACGTGGACTTCAACCTGAAATAATAATAATAATAATATCACTGATTACATTAAAGATTTTTTTTTTTTTTTATTGTCAACGGCAGGTACGAACTGGGTTTTTCTGGAATTGACTGGTTCTAATTTTCTGTAAAATCTCATCCAGGATATGGTGCAGTTGTGCTCATGAGCACCATGCTGTTGATATTTTGCACACGTTCTGTAAAAAGTGTGACGCTTGGGATGTGCCTTAGAGGTAACGTCAGGGTCACGTGTTTGCATCGGGAGCAGATCGGATGAGAGTCTGTGAAGTAACCTTTCTGATCTGAGCGTCCGATTGTACGCCGGTGTCACATTTAAGAGAAAAAATTGTAGGTGGTAAAATGTGCTATAACCGGGGTAGTTAAGTTGAGCTCATACTCTGTGACTCATGGTGATCTTATGATCTGTGCCATGAGTTCAGTGACCAAGCTACACACAAAGACACACACAGACATGGTGTAATCATACACAACTCCTTATAAAAAAAATTTTTTATTCGTTGCAACCTAACACCTGTACCTTTCCCTGGCCTGTGTGTGTGCGTGTGTTGTGGTACATTCCTCACCCCAAGCCAGCAGGCCAGGTACGAGTGCTCGTGGAAAGGCTCTGGGATTACCTTTTGCCGCATCGAGTTGGGTTACACCGGACCCCTGAATTATTCAGCTCTTCATTTACAGGCGCTTTTGTTCGCCTCTTGTTCAGCTCGTCCAGCCAAACCCTGAGCATGAAAGTAGGGCAAGCAAACAAGAGCGAGGTTTTTATTTTCCTTTTTAAGGCATGCACGGCCTCGATGTTTCCCTCGTGTGTTTTTGATGGAAACGCTTCGCCGCTGATATCCAGCCCTGGTTTGGGTTCGAGCTGCACTTTGGCCGGGTGAAGGAGTCCGAGTTCGGGAGTCATGCCCCAGATGGAGGAGGAGACGTGATGAGGAGGGTTTGGAGATAAGATACGGTTTGTGTCGATGATCTTGGAGAAGAGGTTTTTTTTAGTATTTCATGTAGTTTGATGTAGTTTGATGGTTTGTAAGGGTGAGATAAAGAGAGAGGGTCATGTCTGATATACTTCCTGTTAAGGGAAGTGCTTGGTCATGTGACCCTGAGGAAAAAGTTGTTATTGCGTCTGATTACATCAATCACTGACTCGCTAATGATGTCTCTGAGAAGCTCCAGTACCCCCCACCCTCTCTTTCTCGCTCTTTTAAGGTATCTTTTCTTATCTCTCTCTCTCTCTCCCTCTTTATTGATATCTCACTTAGAGTCTTTCTTTCTGTATCTCCCGGCCTCTTAAGATCCTTCTTCTTCTAGTCTCTCTTTCTCTCTCTCTCTCTCTCTCTCTCTCTCTGTATCTCTCTTTTACTGTCTCTCTTCTGGTGTCTCTGTATCTCTTACCCTTCCGTAGAGTATTTCTTATTTTGTAAAATATAATAATAATAATAACGAGTACAGACAAAGGAGAAACGTTCTCTCTCTCTCTCTCTCTGCCTCTCAATATTTTTCTCTCATTCTGCTCCTATTTCTCTCTTGTCTCTGTTTCTGTTTATCTACTTCTCTCTACCTCTCTGTCTCTCTCACTCTTTCTGTCAGTGGTAGCAGATTCCAAGCTGATTCAGCAAGACTCTCTGTCTCTGTGTTCCTCTCTTTCTATGTCTCCCTGTTTCTCTCTCTTTGTCTCACTTACAACTAATTCAGCGTGACTCTCTCCGTCTCTCTCTCCCGTTCTCTCGTTCTGTCTCTCTCGTCCATGCGGTGAGCGGGTATTAAAGTGTAACTCAGCGCTGCGTCTCCTCCAGTTCCTGTGAACAGCTGCTGAGTAAGTTGCGACCCCGTATCGGTTACAGAGCGACGGCTCGAACCCGAGCCAACAAATTCCCTTAGGAGTCGTCTGTTCTGCAAAACACCATCCTGATAAATACTGGATGAGACCCCGGCCCAGAGACAGCGAGAGTCAGCAGGACAGTGAAGACCCTGGACCTGAGGCAGCGAGAGTCAGAGAGACAATGAAGACCCTGGATTTGAAGCAGCGAGAGTCAGCGAGACAGTGAAGACCCTGGATTTGAGGCATCGAGAGTCAGAGACAGTGAAGACCCTGGGTTTGAGGCAGCGAGAGTCAGAGACAGTGAAGACCCTGGGTTTGAGGCAGCGAGAGTCAGAGATACAGTGAAGACCCTGGGTTTGAGGCAGCGAGAGTCAGAGAGACAGTGAAGACCCTGGGTTTGAGGCAGCGAGAGTCAGAGAGACAGCGAAGACCCTGGATTTGAGGCAGCGAGAGTTAAGAGAGACAGCGAAGACCCTGGATTTGAGGCAGCGAGAGTTAAGAGAGACAGCGAAGACCCTGGATTTGAGTCAGCGAGTGTCAGAGAGACAGTGAAGACCCTGGATTTGAGCCAGCGAGAGTCACAGAGACAGTGAAGACCCTGGATTTGAGCCAGCGAGAGTTAAGAGAGACAGCGAAGACCCTGGATTTGAGGCAGCGAGAGTCACAGAGACACTGAAGACCCTGGATTTAAGGCAGCGAGAGTCAGAGAGACAGTGAAGCGCTGTATCTTAGGTAGAGAGAGTCAGAGAGACGGTGTAGTCCCCCAGCCTGGAGCAGCGAGCGTCAGAAAGAAAAGTGAGGATCCCGGGTCTGAGGCAGCTAGAGTCAGTGAAGACACTATCGGTCACTAAGGTTACACTCTTCTGAACTTGAGTCAGCTTGAGTCAGAGAATCGCACATTTTGGCTAAATGACTAAACACTTCCCTAACACTCCTTACACACACTTTAGTCCCAGCAGGACCTCCACTCATACACCGTGTGTGTGTGTGTGTGTGTGTGTGTGTGTGTGTGTGTGTGTGTGTGTGTGTGTGTGTGAGTGAGAGAGTGAACCAATTGACCCACTCAAGGCACAGCTCTCTAATCACTCTCTCTCTCTCTCTCTCTCTCTCTCTCTCTCTCTCTCTCTGCAGTCAGACCGCTGTGTCTGTTCATCACACTTCACACACTCAACGCGCCGTCAGTATTAGATTGTCCCTCACTAAGGGCGGGGTGACGGGGCGAACGTTGACACACACACACCCAGTCTGATGCGCTGTCGTTTCTGTAGTGCACACTCAAATAAAACAGTCTCTGTTCCCGTCTTTCAGTCTCCCTTTCCCCCCTCGCCTCACTTTCTGTCTCTCTTTCTCTTCTCTCACATCCCAAACGCTCTTTGTTTCATTGTGTCACACACTGTGTCACTCTCTGTTCCTCTCCCTCATTTTCTTTCCCTCTCTGTCAATCTTTCTCTCACTTTTCTTCTTCCCTCGCTCTCTCTCTCTCTCTCTCTCTCTCTCTCTCTCTCCCCCCCACACCCCGAATGCTGAAAAGTGATGACGAGTGTCTGATCTCAGCACCTCCTCGATGCTCAGACGCCGGTTAATAAGGCGAGCTGGACCTCGGCCAGCTGGATGTGACGCCAGTGAAAGTCTCGCGCTCGATCTTCGAGAGAGTGAGAGCTCCAGAAACCCGAGTCCTGCGCCCGTTTACCCAGCATGCACAGGTGCACAGGGTCGGTGCTCACACTCTCGTATTGTTAAACAGTTTTACTGAAGGAGTCTCCAGTGTTACTGTACATTTCTGATACTCTCAGGAGCATTTCAGCACAAAAGAAATGTACGATCAAGTACGTTGTAGAGCGGAGACTCCCTCTGCTCGTGACTCTCACGCAGCTGGCTTTCTGTTTTTGTTTTACGAAGAAAATAAATATTTCTCCTGCTGGTGGTGTTTGTAGTAATTAAACAGAGTGTGTTTTACCTGAAGGGAGGCAACAAGCAAGCGAAAGTCTCGTTAAATGTCACCGGTTACGTAAACCGAGCGAGGAAGCTTTCACGCAGATTTCAATACAGATGCTTCAACTTCTGTACATTCCAACTTTTTGCCGTTCTTGTCCTCATTAGCGACCCGTTAATTCACTTTTAAGCCACAGTCGACTCACAAACTTTTTTTTTCCCGATCCCGTCTTTAGCGGTGTGACGTACAGGATGTGCTTTTATGATGAAACAAAAACCATTAAGCTAGGGCTGCTCGATTTGGAAAAAACTGACACTGCAAGATTTTCTTTTTTTCAGCGATATACACACTGATATACTGCCAGAAGTATTCGCTCGCCTGCCTTCACATGCATATGAACCTGGGTAACATCTAATTCTTTATCCATAGGGTTTGATATGATTATCAGCCCCGCCTCCTTTGCAGCTATAACCGCTTCAACTGACGCGAAGGCCTGTTGGAACTGGCGTGAGGTTGTTTCTCAGGAGTTGGGCTCGGCCCCTTACTTCCAGTGAAAGGAAATCTTAATGCTTCAACATACCTGAGACATTTTGGACAACTTCATTCTCACAACTTTTTGGGAACAGTTTCGGGACGGACCCTTCCTGTTCCAACATGACTACGTACCAGTGCACAAAGCAAGGTCCACGAGCAAGAACTGGACTGGCGTCCTGACCTCAACCTCTGATCGAACACCTCTGGGATGAATTAGGGCGGAGACTGCGAGACAAGTCCAACATCAATGTCTGACCTCACAAATGCGCTTCTGGAAGAACGGTCACAAACACACTCCTAAACCTTGTGGAAAACCTTCACAGAAGAGTTGAAGCTGTTATGGGGGCGGGGCCAACATCATCATCATAAACCCTATGGATTAAGACTCAGATGTTTCTCAAGTTCATACGCATGTGAAGGCAGGCGAGCGAATACTTTTGGCAATATAGTGTGTGTGTGTATACTGTATATATTTCTATATGTAGAAATACAGGAATGTTTATCATGTCTTGAATATGTAAAAAAAAAATCTGGAATAACTGGGGTAATTTTGTAGGCATCTAATATCACTATCAATAAATATAATTTAAAAAGTATAATAAAAAAAAACAATTACTTGCAGTCTGGCATATTAATATAATATACATCATACTCTTTTTCTTTTACTGAAGTGTGTATATGCGTACATATTTTTGTCCGACTCTGTATGACAAAAGGAAACTGTTAATCTGCTTCTAGTTAATCGATTGCGGACGGCAGGTGGACAAATTTTTAAAATAAGGGAGCGCAAACATACTTGGGTGGCCCCGCCCAAAGATACTCCACATGTAGGAAACACACTGCCTTATCTTTTTATTTTTCATCTTTCTTCCTGTCTTTTTTTTTTTATCATCATAAATCTGAGCCACTAAACTGTGAAGAAAGAATGTTTTTGCGCTTCTGTCCGAATAGCACACGAACCAAAAGAATGAGGTTTGCCCCGATCCAGAGTGAGTGAGTGAGTGAGTGAGTGAGTGAGTGAGTGAGTGTGTGAGTGTGTGAGTGTGTGAGTGTGTGAGTGAGTGCGTGCGCTGCAGGATGAATCTGCGGAGAACGAATCCGTCGGATTAATAAGTGACTCCGTCCAGCGCGCGCGTGTTTGTTTTGCTAGTGTGTGGGCGGAGCTGCTGAGGACACGACCCCGGTCCTGCGGTTAGTCACGCTGATAAAGAGCTGCTGTAAACTCAACAATGTCCACACACACACACACACACACACACACACACACACACACACACAGGCAGAGGACTCGCGGGGCTCTGAACACGGTTCAAGAGAGAGCGAGAGAGAGTTTGTGTATGTGGATGTTTACATATGTAAACATGTATGCTGTTTACATATGGTGTACATGTAAATATGTTCCTGTGTATTTATTTCTGAAATTTTTCTCAGACTCTTTCCAAAAGTGTGCACGCAAGTTTTGGCACAAAAAAAAAAATCTCATGCTGTTGATCGTGCTGCATGAGAGAGAGACAGAGAGAGAGAGACAGAGAGAGAGACAGAGAGAGAGACAGACTAATGGAGACTGAGCGAGAGAGAGAGAGAGAGACAGATAAACAGACAGACAGATGGAGGGAGAAGTGCATTCCGAGAGAAAGTTTTTAGAGTTTATAATAATAATAATAGTAATGGATGGACGGTTGGAGAGACGCAGTCAGAAGGACAGTGAGACACTTTGTATACACTTTCTCTCTGAAAGCATTTCTCCATCCAGGGCTTTGTCTTCATATCTGCAGCTCTACAACTGTCTCGCTGTCTGTCTGTCTCTGTATTGTGACAGTTGTATAAATGCAGACAGGACGCCGGGTGACGTAGAAAGACAAACATTAATATACGTATGAGGTGACACTCAGGGACAAAGTGTGGCTGATGGATAGAGAGACACATGCGCATCCACCCAGTCAGACAGAGACAGACAGACAGACAGAGAGGAGGACAGACAGACAGACATGACTCAGTTCCTGTTGACAGCCTGGTGTGTGTGTGTGTGTGTGTGTGGAGTGCAGGGGAAGTCCAGTCCATATGGAGCGGACCGTCCTGTGTCTCTGCCGCGTTCAGCTTGGGGTTTTGTTTGGCTGTAACAACGTGACACGCCGGTCACCACCGCAAAGCAAACACCACTCTCACTGTAATAACACAGCAGGCCGAGTTTAGTGTCTCACACACACACACACACACACACACACACACACGTGTGTTCTCCTGTTGGTTCCAGTTGCCTCTCGCGTCACTTTTTAAACCTCGTCACAGGTCTGTTTTTGTGGAAAGTTTGAAGAGGGACAGAGGAGAGCGTCGCCGGACGAGACCCGGCTGATGATGGACGCCGTGTTCAGGATCTCCTGATGGAGACGCATCACTGTTCTGTCGCGCTTATTAATATAAATCCCCGAACGCCGAGCTCGGTGTAAATCCGCCCGCAGCTCTGTCTGTTCCTCTCTCTTCTCTTCTCCCTTTTTTAGACTTTGCCTCACACGTCGGTATTTTTAGTCTCCGGCTATTTCGGGATGTTGACGAGGATTTTTTGAACTTTGCATGATGCCGTTAAAGAGCTTAAGGATCAGAGAGAGACCGGGTTATCGGGGCGATGTGGAATTCTGTTCTTCCTGATTTTTTCCCACATAGTGGAAAATTTCACTCTGAGACCTCAGGGTAAAAAAAAAATTTAAAAAAACACAGAGGGAAAAAAATCTGACTCTCTTTATCATCAAATAAAGCCTCAGGACCAATCAGACGTCTCGGTCTTCACGCTCAGCGACAGACTGCATCAGAGACGAGAGGGATTTATAGACGCGGAAGTGAGACAGATCACGGCGTCCACCCAGGTTTCCAGCGCAGCTTCTAGTCACGAAGTGTCTCGAACACAGACGCAGTCGACAGAACGGCATCATCAGCATCAGCATGCGCGGCGACTGTGCGAGCGATCCGCTAACAGGCTCACGTTAACGAATCGCGCTTCAGGAGGTCGTTACGCCGCAAGCCGATGACGCGCTGACTATCACAGAGATCTGCTTTAAATGTGAACACGAGCTGGAGAGAATAACGGTTGCAACAAATGACATCGCGAAATATATTCCAATTTAAAAGTAAAAAAAATAACATTAACACGTGATGTGATTGATGAAACGCAGACGTTAAGCGCTTCACCTCGTCTCGACACGTCACCTTTCTTGTTCATGTGTCTGATTTCTGATTATACAGTCAAATCTAACTTCGATTAGATTCATCAGATCGACGGGTCAAGTTTATTTATTTATTTTTTTGCTTCAAATTTTGGAACCCGGAAACGCTAAAAAATGTCCAATTAATTAAAAACGTCCCACAACTTTTGCAAAAAAAAAAATACACGGCTTATATCTTCAGCAAATTACTTCCAAAACACACTCGTTTTTCACGACATTATCACTTCCTCTTCTTATTTGGACTTTACAGCTTATGTGCAGTTGGTGCAATACCGCCACCTACTGGACTGGAGTGCGGAACCGAAACCAGCAGGGAAAAATTATGTTTTTTGTACAAGATGTAACATTTACACGATCAACAATACAAGTTGTTAGAGAGGAGAATCACCTGCCAGTGCTGCCTGCCAGTGTGTGAATAGTTTAGACCTGTAGGACTATACAGGAACTGCAGCATTGTCTCACATTAAATGCACACATACTGTATATAAATTATGTTTAAACAAAACGCACCCAATGGATTTTGATTTACTACTCCTCGGGAATTTATACGATCGCTACCAAACCGGGCCGATGTGATCTAAAGACACTGTGAATGCAAAACTTTAGAGGGATTTTTGATATCTCAGACGGGTCAGCCGTGACGATGCCTTACACTTACTGAAAAGTGATTAATAACTATGTGTGACATCACATTCAGTGACATCATAGCGCGATGCTTTTTTTTTTTTCCAGAATCTGCGGCCTATTCTACACCCGTACACATCACACATGTTAACACTCACACACGCAAACACTCACATCAAAAATGTTAACACTCTCACACAGGCAATACACTCATACACACACATACACACACACTCGCATATCGCACACACACACACACACACATCAAGGTTGTGTGGTGTGCCCAGGTGGCGATGGCGCTAGGTGCTTGGGCCCGCTCATCGTTGCTTGCCACTATATTTTTTTTATTTGATATACGATATTACTTTAAAAGTTACACTACTTGGATGTGCCTTACGTGTGTGTCTCGGTGAGAGAGAGAGAGAGAGAGAGAGAGAGAGACGATGTCACGGTGCCACTTTAAGCGGACGGCGTGTGGTGTCTCAGACCTCGCTCCGCTCCTGATCCTGTTCCAGTCAGACGTTACTCACGGCCTCGTCTCGAGTTAGCTGGGGGTTTTCCCTCTTCACGCTCCTGCTAATAAAGTCTCGCGATGGGTTTTTTTTTTTTCAAATGTCCTCATGACTGAAACTCATGACGCGCGCACACACAGTTTTTATATGGTGTGTATATATACACAGATCAGACGTAACATTATAAATGACTGACAGGTGTGTGTGTGTGTGTGTGACGGTGAGAGTGCTGCTGATTATCTCTTTAAATCGACGTCCGTCAGTAGGTGGGATGTGACGACGGTTATCAGGTGGCAAGTGAACACTCGGTTCTCGAAGCTGATGTGCTGGAAGTACATGAGGATCTGAGGAAAGGACACACTGATTTGGACTGTAGCCTCATTTCCTGTACATAAAATAAATAATAATAATAATAATAATAAGTGCCCATGCTGACTACAACAAGCATCTGAGACGAAGACATTGGCCTGGTTTGATGGATTATGTTTTTTTTTTTTTTTGACATCTACTGCTTACGCAAACATCATCGATTACGCAACAAACAAGACAAAAATGTATAGTAAATTTATAAGAAAAAGTAATGGTTAATTAATTAATAACCCGGGTCTTTAGTCTACTACAGTTAGCACGGGTCTGATTAGCTCGTCCATCACAGGTTGAGATTACGGTGCCGTCACGTGACGAACGAATGAACGACTCGGGGAAACACGAAGACTGGAAACAGGTGAACTAATCCCTGTACAGAACGAATCATTTCCCTCCCGAGACGACACATCACACCTTCAGGCGTCTCGTGGAGTCTCGGTATCAAAGGGTCAGAGCCGTTTTTGGTGACACAGGAGGAACCGAAAGTCTGTTAGTGTGCAATTTTATTGTTATGGCTGATCACTGTGTATATACTATATACGGGTGTGTGTGTGTGTGTGTGTGTGTGTGTATGCTGACCTACTTAAAGTGCTTCAGGCATTCGATTGGTCGGATCGTGTCCTCACGTCTCGTCCTCGTCACGTCCCTCATATCTCAGCTCGGGATCGGTGTGTTTTACTTTACACGCATACTGCCACCTGCTGTATCGGAGGATGTAGATGTGAGAGTGAGGGACGTCAAGGCAGTAGTGATGGGAAGTTTGAATCATTAGTGACTCGGTTCTCTGAATCTCATTCATCAAAATGAACAAATCTTTTTTTGACTCATTTAGTTCATTTCGTTCTTTTGATCAGAAATAAAATAAAATGTTGCGTTTTCAATAAAAAGTTCCCCAACACGTCTACATACACAAACTTTGTCTATAGTTCCAGTTATGAAAATATTACAATGCAGCTAAGGACATATTATAATAAACATGATGAGCAGCTCATCATCATATCTTCCAGACCAAGTCGTTTGTTCTTTTGAATCTGTTGCACCGCTTAGCGTCTATGGGAGTCACGTGACAAAAGAACGAACGACTCGGAGTAGAAGAGTCACTGAGAAAGAGTCGCTCAATTCTGTTTCCTGTACATTACCTACGGAGGTTTTGCGATGATTTGCGCCT
Organism: Clariallabes teugelsi; assembly: GCA_030014215.1. Lineage (NCBI taxonomy): Eukaryota > Metazoa > Chordata > Actinopteri > Siluriformes > Clariidae > Clariallabes > Clariallabes teugelsi. Next base: position 1,186,334 of record JAQMYG010000019.1, read on the forward strand.
GCGCGCAACATGAACGAATCACTCTCAGAGACGACTCGTTCAGCTAATTCATGTTAAAGATTCTTTCAAAAAGAACGAATAGTTCATGAACGACCCATCACTACAAGGTAGCAGTGGGGCGGGGGGGGGGGGGGTTTGTGTTGGGCGGGTCACATCTCCTGATGCGATGAAATGACAGATGCAGCTTCCATCGAGTGACTAAGTGCCGTGTCAAGCATGAGTCGACAAGTCCTGGCCTGGCACTTTCTCTCTCTCTCTGTGTGTGTGTGTGGTGTGTGTGGTGTGGTGTGTGGTGTGTGTGTATTTGTGTGTGTGT
>JAQMYG010000019.1:1224693-1238001 GCA_030014215.1 Clariallabes teugelsi
CCCGTTTTTTGTCTGTGTGTGTGTGTGTGTGTGTGTGTGTGTGTGTGTGTGTGTGTGTGTGTGTGTGTGTGAGAGAGAGAGGGTGAGCTAATTTTTTCTTATTATTGATTCTTGGGAAATGTGGATGAGGCAACTTGCTGTTGTCATGTGACTTCTGATTGTCTGATGTCACATAGGTAAAAAGGGTAACCGGTAACAGGGTCGAGTGAATTCCAAGGTATTTTCCAAAGCAGTTAGTGGCAGGTCTGGACTGTTTTGATATTTTACCAACAAATATGATTTCCAGAGAGAAATATTGCGATATTTATAACGTGACTAAGGCGTGACTGGATTTAAAACATGACTTTGAGGGTGTAAACTCGGCACATAGTTGAGATGATGATTAACAGGAATACGTGATGGGTTTGTTCAGAGGAAATGAACTTTACTGTGTGTGTGTGTGTGTGTGTGTGTGTTGTCCAACTGAGAAGAGCAGGTTTCTTTTCTTCTCCAGCTGTTCCCCCATGAGACCCCATGAGAGTTTGCACAGGAAGCTGGTGGAGTGGCGCGGGATAAACACGAGCCGGTCGTAGCGTTAATGGGCTCGACTGCTGCGCTTCCTCAGACTCAGAATAGAGAGAAGTCTAGACTATACAGACAGGTTTAACGTAGGAGCATCTCGGGGATTGTTTTCCCGTCCCAGTCAATCATGTTAGTGCGTTTATTTATTTTTTCCCTAAGGATTGTTTGTATAGTTTGTGTGAAAATTCACTCTGTATCAAAGTAGAAATAACCGCGAGGCATGTTTCAGATGTTTCAGTCTGAACTGATATAGGGGTAAAGAGTGTGTTCCTTCCTGTGTTCATGATGAAGACACTCCAGGAAGTGTTTGTGACTTTCAGTCTCACAACACACACACACAGATTAAAAAAAAAAAAAAAAAAAAAAACCTTTCACGGTTTCACTCCTTTCACAGGTCAACCTCAGGTCATGTGACTGATTTGGAGAACACTTGAGTCACATGATTGACGAGGATCGAAAAGATGATCTTAATCAGCCCTGGTGCCTCGTGGGTGTGGGCGGAGTCACCCTGGGAACAGGCCACACCCATAGGGACAGCAGTATCGATTGCTGTGCATCACTGATTTGACTGTTCCATCTCTGATGAAGTATCCGGCTCAGATAACGCAGTTTGTGCGTTTTGCATACGGTCTGCTCTTTACCGGCTCTCCCTTTTCCTCTTCTGTTTTAGGCGAGTGTGTGCTGCAGAGGGCCATCCTGGTGAGGAAGAAGCTCTCGCCTAAAGAAGGAGGAGGCTGGCTGTCGGGCACGCTGTTCTGCACCCATTTCCGAGTGGCGTTTGTGCCTGAGGATGGCACGAGACCAGACGTGAGTCGCTTTTGTTGTGTGGCTAAGTGCAGACCAGTCACCATCATCATCATCATCATCATAATAATAATAATAATGCATTTTATTTATATAGACTCGTTTCTAGTCCCTCCAATTCAAACAAAAGATAAACAATATTAAATAAAACAAAAGACAGTGTCATAATCTAAAACATTTAAAATCAACTGGCGACTCGAATGGTGATTTATCATCATCATCATCATCATCAGAGACGAGGTTGCGTGACTAGCATGAGATATACCGACCTAAAGTAGGTCACGAACAAGGATGAATCAGCGATCTTCCTACCCGCCTTTGCGTGTTATCCTGACTCCACATCTCTGATGAAGTATCCGGCTCAGATAACGCAGTTTGTACGTTTTGCATACGGTCCGCTCTTTACCCGCTCTCCCTTTTCCTCTCTTGTTTTAAGGATAATGCCGATCCTGTGCTTCTCGGGGACCACGACGTCGCTCTGGCCTCCATCGAGAAGGTCGTGGCAGGTAAGGACTTCACGCGGCCCAGTCGTAGTCGAGTCGTAGCACCCGTCAGCGGTGTTGACGTCCTGGTGTGTTCTCTGTTGCAGTGGGGCCGTCTCGAACCAAACTGGTGACCCCGAACTCCTCGCTGAAGTTCACTCCCGAGGAGCTGGTGCTGTACTGCAGAGACCTGCGCGTCCTCTGCTTCCTGTTTGACCGACTCACTCCTGACGCCCAGGCTGTGGAGGTGTGTGAGAGATCGTACGCGAAACAACATGCATGATGTTAAGTCGTGTCGCTAGGCAACAAGGGAATGCGGACGCTAGACGGATACTAGCTAGCGTGTAGCTGTTCTTCATTTTAATGTCAAATATTATGTGTCATGTACACAATCGTAAACCGTATGATTAGCAGTGAAATGCTTAAACCACTGTTATATACTTCATGTACACAGACCCCAAGGCGGGAATCGAACCCTCGACCCTGGAGGTGCGAGGCGACAGTGTTAACCACTACACCACCGTTCCGAAACGAACATTTCTATGATAATATTTATGCAAAAAAATAAGAAAAACTGATGTATACAGTACAGCGGTACCTCGGCATACGAATTGAATTGAGTTCTTAACGTTGAAACTTCGTTTTGTGAAACGCATTTTCTCGCAGGAAATAATGTAAATGCAGATGATCCGTTCCAGCTACGCAAAAATATTACCAATATCACCAATTTCCAACATTATAATCATATTGTTTCTATATAAAAGCAATAGAACTATTTAGAAAAGACATGTAAATGAAGTAAAATACAAAATAAACAGACATTAAACCTCACTTAACCTTAATTTATGATTCCTCTTAGCACCGGCTGCTTTAAAAACCAATCTGAAAGCGGCTCCGTTTTCATCTTGATAACATTCTTGGGCCTCATGGTGCTCGGTCTTCATTAAGCTTGCACTAAAAATGCATACAAAATAACAAAACCCACAAACAATATGTAAACTCGCTTTGCTTAGCTACTGGACGACCGCGCGAGCAGCTCGGTTATTTGTTTGTCTGCTGAAAATGCTTTGTAAGGTGGTGCAAATTTGTGAGTTGGTGCGTTCGTATGCCGAGGTACAACTTGAGAAGGAAGCATCTTGTTTATCCGTGTCTTTATTTAAGCCGCTTCTTAACCGAAGCGCTATTCGCTGTCTTTCGCATTCACAAGCTTATGGACACCTGTGATTGTCTAGAGTTCCAATAAATGTCATATTGAACATTATATCATATAATATTCAACATTCTATATTCATTGAATAACATCACAACATTGAACATCATATTGAGTTCCTGTAATCTGTATGTAGTTTTATTTAAAAAAAACGTATTGGATGTCAGTATTTATGATCGGATGAGGAAGCGAGAGATTTTATTGCTGCGTGACGTATTCAGATGCGAGTTTGTTCCTCTGTAGATCACGTACACCATCGCCAAGACGTACCAGCCGCTCAAACCTGGGACCATCCTGTCGTTCCAGAACGCAGCCTTGGGAAGTATCGGTGAGTGAACCCAAGTCACGTGAGTAATGTTTACACAAACTGATGCAACGTTTACACAAACTCGCTTTTAATTAAGAGGGATTGCTTTGTTTCTTTGTTCGGTCTCTAAAACAATCAGAGCAGTGTGTGTTCTAGCCGCGCTCTGAGAGGAGCATCTGCCCGTCGCGAGTGTGCACTGATTGTCCTTCGTTATCATCCGCATCCTAACATTTGCTATGCAAAGAAAATCATTTGGAGGAATGTGAGCCGAGGTGCTCTCCCCTGAGCGGCCGTTAACCAGCTGAATAATGCAGAGTAACCTGACCTCCTGGCCTTTACTCAACCCGTGCGAGTGTGTGTGTGTGTGTGGTCGCACTAGTGCCTCCATAATATCACCAGCTCATCGAATAGATTTCACATTCAGACTCGGTCCATCTCCATTTGCAGAAATGAAGCAGTTCCTGAGCAACCGGAGGCGTGACCCGAGCATGAACTGGTTCGAGAGCGCAGCAGACTGGGAGCAGGAACTGGAAAGGACCGGAGCCACCGGCTGGAGGATTAGCGCCGTCAACGACCGCTTCGAAATGTCCACCAGGTAACACACACAACTGACCTTTTAACAAGTCAAGAGGAATTCCAGTTTACATGAGATATAAACATAATTTTTTAGAGGTGTGATGTTTGGGCTTTAGCACCACCTGCTGTCTAATAAGGTGAAGTACAGGATTACAGTATAACCAGCTCATTCACTCACTCACTCACTCATCTTCTATACCGCTTTATCCTGTATTCAGGGTCACGGGGACCTGGAGTCTATCTCAGGAGACTTAGGGTACACCCTGGACAGGGTGCCAATCCACACATATATACACACACTCATACACTCATTCACACACTACGGGCAACTTGGGAACGCCAATTAACCTAACCTACATGTCTTTGGACTGTGGGAGGAAACCGGAGTACCCGGAGGAAACCCACCAGGAGAACATGCAAACTCCATGCACACAGTGACGGGAATCGAGCCTGGCCGTAGCTTTCCTTCAAAATCAACACCACACATTATTTGGGGAGGAAAAAAAAGTCAGCTAAAAGCTTTGTATTGATGTAACAAATTATTCAAATATGTTGGAAACTTTATTCACTTTATGCTTATTTGTATATATTAATATTTGTCGTATATTCCATGTTAAATAAGTGAATAAATCAACTAAAAAAGAGAATACAGAGAAAAGTTTAACTGTTCACTGATTAATTAGTGCTGATGATTTTTTAAAAATTTTGTTTTATATATTTTTTTTTATATCAAATCCGTCCTTTTTGATTTGGACAACAGATTTATCCGGATTGCTTGTGGAATTTTTACTTGCTTATTAATTTTCTCTTCTCTCTTTCTGCCCTCCAGTCTGTCCAGGTTTAACGTGGTTCCTCAGAAAGTCCTGGACACCGAGCTGAAGAAAACATTTGCGCATTTTAACGAGGGCCGGATCCCGGTGAGTACAAGGGCGCGTGCAAGACTTTACAGTAAAACTTGCGTGTATGTCAGTGTGAAGTCTAATCCGGCTCGTCCTCCGCAGCGCTGGTGTTGGCGGCATCCGCGCGGCAGCGACCTGCTCCGCATGGCCAGCTTTCAGAACAACATCTATCATGAGAAAGACGACATCCGGTGTGTATCCTTTTTTATTTATTTTTATTTATTTTTTTACTTTCACATTTGCAGCTTGTTTACCGAGACGTTTATATCCAGTTGCATTTTAAAAAATTTACATTTAATGTAGTGTAAGAACTAAAATGTATTTTTATGTAAGTGTGACGTGTTTGGTTCGATAAAAACGAACTTTGATGAGGTTGTTTTGTCCATATGGTTCAATTGAACAAGTGCGAACCGAGACTGCTTGAAAAGGAGGGTCCGCTTCCGAATGAATTCTGATGCGGTTCGATTGAAATGTGAACGCACCACGGACCAAAGATGCGTAAATGTAGTCGGCAAAGTCCGCTTTGCTAACATTGTAACGCTCGCCAAAGATATTAAACCTAGTTACACTATAGCGAGGTCTGAAATCTGAAATCTTAGGTTTATCTGTAACTAGGTTTAATATCTTCGCCGAGCGTTACATATTGGTGGCCCGTACGTACGGGGATCTGTTCGTACGTATTTTCCGGTGTTGTGTGGCTGTGCGGAACAAGATGGACGATAACAAAGCTAATGCTAATCATAGCAATATGGCCGACCTAGTTGGTTCAGGTTATTGGCAGGATATTGAAGTTGTTGGTGATATTGTAACTCAAAGTAGGACTGCAGCAGATTTAACATCCCTTTTAAGCTCATTATATTTATCTAACAAATCTAATGATGATGAGTATGATGGTGTTGTGATTGATAATGTGTCTAATATGACTGTTATAAAAACATTGCAGACAGAGGTTAATCAATGTAAAGTGGATTTCTTGGCTCTTTCTGAGAAAGTTAACTCGGTAGATCTTGCTTTTAAAGAATCCACAAATAGCACGATCAACAGCTAGTTTTCGGCAGGCCGTGGACGCTAGCTTAGCAGGCTTGTAAAACTACGTCCAGGAGGCCCTGGAAAAGCTAGAGAGAGCAGTAACCATCTGTTTTCAGCAGAGAGACGCTATGTGGGAGAGGCAACTGAAGAAGTTGTGTCCCACTAGCAGGCCAACTCTGCGCCCTTCTGATCTGCTTACAACCAAGACACTAGGCATGACACCTAGGTGAAACCTCCAACACAAAATCAGCCAGTTAACCTGTGACATTCCTCAGAAAGAAAAAAAGAAAAGAAAAGAGCCAATAAATTACACTATGTTTTGGGGCAACCCACAGAAACCGTGAATGTGGTAGATCTAATGCTCTAGGACGGTCGTCCTCCTCACACGCCGGAGGCTGGGGGGGGGTGGAGGGAGGGGGGGTCCTATGTAGGGGGTCGTTTATATAGGCTTCAATAAGCCGGTAAATACAAATAAAACCGCAGGGCCTTATAAACAAACCCGATATGGTTTATTTTGTTCCTGAATGACGGTGTATAGTTCCGGGGTTAAGCTCTCGCGAGCATGCGCGTTTACAGCACGAGGGAATCACGATGACAGTTCGGGTCACGGGGCCGGCATAAAAGAGGTCCTGGAAATATAGTGATTGGCGTGACGAGTTGATTTACCATAGTTGGATTTACCCTTGCCGGACACACTCGCTACCGCTCTTGTTTCGTTTTCGTGCTCCCGGACTCAATTCAACTTACCGAGCCATCTCTCCCGCCACACACACTTACACACCCTCCATAATAATCCAGACTCTGGACATTTGATGCCATCCACAAACTTAAACATTCGTTTTTGTATATTGTATATATTTTGTAAATATTGTGTTTTGTTTGGTGCACCTTTTGGATTATTTTGTCACTTAATACACTTTGGTTTTTTGGATAAGTTGTTGTTGTTTGTCTTTTCTGGTTCCGCTTGGCCTACCCTGCACCGGTCAGATTTCAAACCTCGCTATAGTGTAACTAGGTTTAATATCTTTGCCGAGCGTATCTGATAATGATGACGATACCTGAGAACTTTTACTGCCCGACTGCATCCAAGGACATTCACTATCGACAGCGCACTAAAGTGCAGGAGCGCAAGTGATAGCCCTTAAGTGTTTACGAATGTACACCAGTTGAACAGTCTGATGAAATATTTTGTGTTTTTCTGTGCTCTCGTGCCCGACAGGCAGACGCAAGCGCGTGGAAAGTCTAGCAAAGGAGTACAGATCGCCGCTTGCCTTTTTTTTTTTTTGCTTTTATGTGGGAGACGGTTGACACTCGCGACTGTCTGGATTAAAGCTGGTTGCAAAATTAAACCATTATAATCAGCTCATGTTAATTTTACTTAGCAATCCTTAGCAAACACGAGTTAGCTGGCTAGTAAACTAGCTCACGGTAATCTCGGATCGAAATACACGAATGTAAAGAAATGTTCTATAGCTTAGAATTACATCGTCATTATACACTGGAGTTCATTAACTGACTTCAAGAAACTCTCTAGATGATGATGAAGGTGGCTGTTTTATTCACTATTTGGAGTCATGCTTGTGTTGTTTCCCCATGTATAATGTTAGATTTTATAAACTCAAGAGTTTTCAGCTGGTAAAGACACCACCATATATAATCCACATTACTACTGTTCTGTCTTTTGGTCCGATTTAAATAATGCCAGTGTGAACGCAAAGCGAACCAGGAGCAGGACGAACTACTAGTGTGAACACACCCTGAAATTATTTCACTTTCGAAATGTACCTTAAAATATATGGATGTATCTAGTCATAGATGAAACGTATATATACAGTACGTGTACTTCATGCTAATGTACCACAGCGCTCTTGAATTCTGGCTTCTGATTGGTCAGGGGTTAATTCATTATTTTCTGACTGTAGGACATCTACAAATCACAGGTTTATATTAATGCACTTATTTTAATATATTGTTATATATTTTGTTAGATTATGAGGTGCTTTTCTGTAAGGAGCTGGTTATTTATTTATTTACAGTAGGAGTCTCCAGTGTCAGAGTCGTGTAACAGTCAGAATAAAGCTGTGAACATACATCCAGTATGACAAGCTGCTTGTCACTGATTATTTTTCTTTAATAGCTTGACACGGGGTGTTTTATTTAGAAAAACGACAAGTTTTAATTTTTCACTGGTTTGCCACACAGAGGTCTCATGAGATCGCTGTATTGATGGACTATACAGTACTGTAATATAGTAGTCCAGTGCTAATGCACTAATATTGTAATGTAATAAGTTTTCTAACAGTGCTCTCCTGGGCAGGAACCTGGAGCTGATCCTGTTCGGTGGCCAGACGCAGTGTGTGGTGATGGATCTGAGCGACGAAATGCCTCCGCCCGCAGACGTGCAGCTCGCACACACACGGCTCCGCTCCCTGTGCCTCGGAGGTGAGGAATTTAACACTCCGAGCCTTAAACCGACACAGCCTGCGTTCACAAGATCATACAAGACTCTCTAGACCAGGGGTGGGAAATTCCAGCACTCGAGCCGGGTTCTATACGTAGGCATGATAAAGATGTGAAGAGTGTAAAGAAAGAATGACCTCAGTGGATAGAAGTGCAGAAATCTGTGACATGGTCCTTCAGGGCTGGAGGATTCTTTCAGCTCCAGATCAGCAACGTGATCATGATTCTCAGGTTTATCCAGAACAGTGTGTTTTGTTGAATTGTTATGCATAATTGTCACCAAGTGTTTGAGCACTTAATGTACAGGACTGACTGTGCAAAAGTCTTGACCCATTTTTCCTTTGTATTAGAAAACCTTATTCACTATCAAAGAAAATGACCAGCTAACTCGACAGGATTCTGTATCTATTCCTCCAGATATTTCGTCCTCCATGTCCGTGCCGGATGATAAGTGGCTTTCCACTCTGGAGGGAACTCACTGGCTGGATTACACCAGGTACCGCCGCCACTCATCACTAGGCTCCGACTCCCTTCGCTGTAAAACCCAAATCATCTGAGTTTATGAGGACGCTTTCACTTTGCAGAATTAAATGAGTTTCTGGTAATTAATTTCCGCTCGTGTTTATCGACTCGAGTCGCTAACCGGATTAGGGAATGAAAAGCCAGATACCCCCCCGATGGAACAGTTTTCCATAAACTGCTCGTGTAAACTCATTACATTCAATCTGCTTACTAATAATGTGAGCTGAATGAATTGAACTGATTCCCTTTTATTAATATAAAACCTGGTCTGAGCCGGTCAATTAAAATCTTTAAAAAATATTACATTTTGATAATTAATAAATTATTTAATACACCATAAATGCTTAAAAATGCTCAAACCCCAGGCTTTGCATGAATTGAAATACATTTGGACAATGTGAGTTGATTAAGTTATAATCTTTTTAAATAAATTATACTTGGCAATCCTTCATCATTCACTGTCATCACCCAGATGAGGATGTTTGGCTTGGCTTGTTCATCAGGGACTAACTGATCTTTTTGATTCATACACATTTTTCACATTTCATATGAATTTCCATTATTAATACAAATAAAATTGATTTGAATAAAATTTAAATTGAATCCTTAGCAAACACGAGTTAGCCGGCTAGTAAACTAGCTCACGCTAGTCCTGGTCGAAATACGTAAATGTGAATCGTTTAAAATTACAGTAACTTGCAAAAGTATTGATACCCCTTGAACTTTTCCATGTTCTGTAACGGTACAACACCAAATGTGAATGTAATTTATTGTAATTCATTTTATGTGATTGACCAACACAAAGTGGCACATAATTGTGAAGTGGAAGAGAAATCATAAATGGGTTTCAAAATTTCTGAAAAGTGTGATGTGCATTTGTGTTCAACCCCCCATGGGTAACGGCTTCCACTGGATTTTGGTTAGAGCCATCAATGACAACCTTTGTGCATCGCATTCTAGAAATTTGGTGACGTAAATAAAAGTAAAAATGTATTTTGATTGTGGTGGTGCTGTTATTCTTGAGGATTCTTGAGGATTCTCTGTGACATTTATGTTATACATCACGCTTTTCAGATGCTTATTTGTAAAAGATTTTGAAATCTTTTTGTCATCATTTTTCTTCCACTTCACAATTATGTGCCACTTGGCTTGTGTTGGTCTCTCACATAAAATCCCAATAAAATACATCTGTTTGTGGTTGTAACGTGACAAAGCGTGAAAAAGTTCAAGGGGTAGCAATACTTTTACAAGACCAGTTATTAATACAGTATAATGTTACCATGGCAACCACTGTTGCATTCATTAGCTGTGTTGTAAGATGACAAGAAACACATGGTCATACTTTGTTCAAAGGATTGCCTTCATTCAGGTACATCAAGAAACGGACTAGTCTTTAGCTCCGCCCATAATTCACTTATATACAGACATATGTACTTATTATGGATGGGAAACACCATGGATACAATATCACGATAGCTAGGTGGCGATTACATTTGAATAGCAGTTCTGTAAGTAAAACGATTTTATAAATGTACAGACTCTATGTAAAAAAAAAAATAATAATAATAAAAAATTCAAATTTTATTACAATTCTAGACAAATTTGGCAAAATAATGCTGTGCTGCCACCTGTAGGATTATAGAGGAACTGCATCAATTTACCACCTCAAACACACACCTGTATAAATAAAAAGAAAATCATTATAAAAAAATATATTTTACCACAAAAAAAAAATATCATGATATGTAATGGAATCGATTGTCTCCCTCTATCTCAGTTATACAGTATAATGTTACCATGGCAACTTCAGTTGTTACATGGCTAGCTTGGGAAACTGAAGTTCTACCTGTTCAACTGTGCAAAGAAACACTGGGTCATACTTGGTCCAAAGCAATGCAATTTATTCTGTGACCCACAATTCAGTTTTATATATATATATATATATATATATATATATATTAAAAACCCAAATGTTTGAGTTAACTGAGGTATGTGTGTGTGCGCGCATTAGGTGCTGCCTGAGAAAAGCCGCAGAAGTGTCCTGCTTGCTCCAGAGGGGTCAATTAACCGTCGTTCTACAAGGTGCGTCTCTATCACCATAATATAAATTTTTTCACCACTAGCGCAGAGAAAAAACTTTAAAACGCAGCCTCGTCTCTTCCACTCAGTGACTCAACCACTGCTAAAAATACCCCGACAGGGTGAGATGAATAAGCATGACGACTACATTATGAACATGTAGGTTGATGCTGAGCTGTACGTGTGAAAGCCTGAGTCATGCTCCACATCTTGCGCAATGCTAATTTAAAACATGCGAAAAATCATGTAAGGATAATTAATAAATCAGTTGATGGGGTGTACATTTTTTAGCACAATAGCACAACAATTATTCAGGTGACTTTTAGAAATAGCAGAGAAAAACAGTGGAAACAAGTCGGTGGTCTTTCTCAGTAGATGATGAAATAAATAAGACCTGTAGCCCAGTGCAACCACCAGAGGGCGCAGTGCTGCAAGAGTAACTGTTGTACAGCTTTTTCTCTTGCTTTTGCATTTTGTGACCATTTAGAAATTATTTTCTTATTCCAGGTAGTCAAAGGTACTTCCAATTATTTCACGCATTTACAATATCTTTGACTTTCTCACACCAACACACAGAGGCAATGTGAAAATGAGTCTTAACAGATAGAAGAGACACAGAGTCTCTCACAAGTTTTATGACTTAAATAAAATGTCAACCTTTCTGAATGATCACTATTATATCATAACAGAACAATTAGGTTTGTGATGTCTAAATGTACGGGTTCGGTTCTTAGTCCCTGATCTAGTGCACTAGTATGAGGATGTTTCTCTAACCAAGACTCCAAAGTTCTTTAAGTCAAGTCGAGTAGGCTTTTATTGTCATTTCAACCATTTACCGTTCAGTTCACAGTGAAATGAAATGATGTTCCTCCAGGGCCAAGGTGCTACATATGACATTAATTAACAAAACTAGTTAGCTAATACACCTAATTAGCTGACAAATTAACAAATTAACAAAACTATCTAAGAGTCATACAAAAGGCAACAAAAGATAGTTCTTCTATAAGATGCTCCAGATGATGGCATTTACTGAACTCCATTAACATCAAAACATTATTTAGTCTTACACACTTAAAAGCACAAGTAGGAAATGAACATGTTTCAGAATGTACAGGATTTTCATGAATATTTAAAAACAATTCTTTATTATATGAAGAAAATCTTATCCAGGCAGATAATAAATGAGGCTCATTTTTTGTGTAATGCCTTACTGAATGTGTACGAGTCACGATAAATACGACCTGTCTCATAAATGTTAACTGTGCAGAATCTTTATGTGTTGCATTGTAGAAATTTGGTGACTTAAATAAAACTCAAATATTAATGAGCAGGTCAGGATTTTTATCACTATTATTATCAGTGATTGATTGTAGTGGTGCTGTTATTCTTGAAAATTCGTTCCCTTTGTGTCGTTGACTCTGTGCTCATCAGTGTTGTCCCCGCAGAGCCAGAGGACCGGGATATGAACTGCGTGGTGTCCAGTCTGGTGCAGGTGATGTGTGACCCGCACTGCCGTACCATTGCAGGCTTCCAGAGCCTGGTGCAGAAGGAGTGGGTCATGGCGGGACACCGGTTCCTCAGCCGCATCAACTACCACCGGGACAGCGACAAAGAGGAGGTCAGAATGCAGATATTTTTTAAAAAGATGTTCATCAGCACCTCTGCCAGGAGGTTAACTGTGTCCAAAAATTCTCCGGCGGTCATCAATATATTGGGCGGCCCGCCCAGGTATCCCCTATGTGTGGGAAACACTGGGTTAAGATCCATCTACAGTTAATCCTGATCTCTTAAATGGGTTGTCCATGCGTGGTCTGAATTGCAGTCTAAAAATATGTCCATGTGCTCAAAGTGATGTACAACGGGTGTTTGGTGTTCTGTGTTGAATGTGTTCAGGCTCCGATCTTCCTGCTCTTCCTGGACTGTGTGTGGCAGCTGTGGGCGCAGTTTCCGGCCCGTTTCCAGCTGACTGAGTCCTACCTGCTGGCCCTCCATGACAGCGTGCAGCTGCCTCTGTTCAACACCTTCCTGGCCAATTGTCAACGAGAGCGATGCCGCCGATCACAGGTGCACACACACACACGAATTCCCTCTAAACCAGGTCGTCTACAGTCGTGGCCAAAAGTTTTGAGAATGACACAAATAAACAAAGTTTGCTGCTAAACTGCTTTTAGATCTTTGTTTCTGTTGTTTCTGTGATGTACTGAAATATAATTACAAGCACTTCATACGTTTCAAAGGCGTTTATCGACAATTACATGACATTTATGCAAAGAGTCAGTATTTGCAGTATTGGCCCTTCTTATTCAGGACCTCTGCAATTCGACTGGGCATGCTCTCAATCAACTTCTGGGCCAAATCCTGACTGATAGCAACCCATTC
>JAQMYG010000019.1:1238917-1250388 GCA_030014215.1 Clariallabes teugelsi
GCCCTATTGGTGGGCATGGGGTTGAAGATACAGATGGTAGGGCAAGTGGGCATGTGTGTGAGGGCATGTGTGTGAGGAAACACGAGGCATATGGGCAGACATGAGGTTGAGGATACAGGGGGGGGCTTTGCATGAGGATACAGGGGGGGTTTGTATGAGGATACGGGGGGGGGGCTTTGCGTGAGGATACAGGGGAGCATTTGCGTGAGGATATGGGGGCATATTGGTGGGCATGTGGTTGAGGATATAGGCAGGCTTGTGGTTTAGAAGACAGGTGGTATATAGGCAGGCTTGTGGTTTAGAATAAAGGTGGTATATAGACAGGGCTGTGGGTTGAGGATACAGGCGGAATATATGCGGACTTGTGGTTGAGGATATAGGCAGGTTTGTGGTTGAGGAAATAAGTAGGCTTGTGGTTGAGGATACAGGGGGCATAGGTGGGCTTGTGGTTGAGGATGCAGGGATATAGAGGTGGGCTTGTGGTTTAGGATAAAGGGTACATGTAGGTAGGCTTGTGGTTGAGGATACAGGGGGTATAGAGGTGGACTTGTGGTTGAGGATAAAGGGTACATGTAGGTGGGCTTGTGGTTGAGGATACAGGGGGTATAGAGGTGGGCTTGTGGTTTAGGATACAGAGTACATGTAAGTAGGCTTGTGGTCGAGGATACAGAGGGTATAGAGGTGGACTTGTGGTTGAGGATACAGGGTACATGTAGGTGGGCTTGTGGTTGAGGATACAGGGGGTATAGAGGTGGGCTTGTGGTTGAGGATACAGGGTACATGTTGGTGGGCTTGTGGTTGAGGATACAGGGTACATAGTGGTGGGCTTGTGGTTGAGGATACAGGGGGTATAGAGGTGGGCTTGTGGTTGAGGATACAGGGGGTATAGAGGTGGGCTTGTGGTTGAGGATACTGGGTACATGTTGGTGGGCTTGTGGTTGAGGATACAGGGAACAAGTAGGCGGGCTTGTGGTTGAGGATACAGGGTACATAGTGGTGGGCTTGTGGTTGAGGATACATGGTACATGTTGGTGGGCTTGTGGTTGAGGATACTGGGTACATGTTGGTGGGCTTGTGGTTGAGGATACAGGGTACATAGTGGTGGGCTTGTGGTTGAGGATACAGGGAACAAGTAGGCGGGCTTGTGCTTGAGGATACAGGGTACATAGTGGTGGGCTTGTGGTTGAGGATACAGGGTACAAGTAGGCGGGCTTGTGGTTGAGGATACTGGGGGTTTAGAGGTGGCCTTGTGGTTGAGGAAACGGGATACATGTAGGTGGGCATGTGGTTGAGGAAACGTGTAGGTGGGCTTTTGGTTGAGGATATGGGGTACATATAGGTGGGCTTATGGTTGGTACAGGGTATATAGGTGGGCTTGTGATTGAGGATACTTGGGGCATGTGAACAGGCATGTGGTTGAGGATACATAGGGCATATGTGTGAGGAAACATGAGGCATATGGGCTGACATGAGTTTGAGGATACAGGAGGCATTGGGTAAGTATGCAGGAGAGTATGTTTAAGATGCAGATGAACATGTAGGGGGCATCTGAGTGGGCATATGAGTGAGGGATACAGGTGGGCCAGTGAACGGGCATGTAGTTGGGTACGTGGAGGGAATCTGGGTCATTATTGCTTGTGTTGAGTCATTGGATGCTAATTAAAATGTTTAAACTGTCCTAGTTGTGCAAAGGTGCTCTTTTCAAACCAGGCCAGCTTTAAAAAAAAAACAACTGTGCCAAATTCAATTCCCTCTCCTAATTAAATTCTCAGCCTGATTAGAGCACCTCATTTCCTACTTCATAGAGTATAAAGTTGCCTTTCAGTACCTCACTCTTCTCTCTCTCTCTCTCTCTCTCTCTCTCCCCTTCCCTTTTGTCCCCGCTCAGAGTGACAGCTCTGTCGGCTCAGTGTTCCTGCTCTCGCGTGGTGTCTTTTCTTGTCCTTCCAACCTGCTGCCGTGGAGAAGCGGAGGTTCTTACAAAAAGAGTCACACCAGGGCTCCATCCTGCGAGGGCCTTCCTGCGCTGGAGCGCCTGATCAGAGCTGAACCGTTACCATCCAGCCTCCACAAACCCCACGGGCCTCTGCTGCCCCTGCTCCTGGGGCCCTGCGTGCACATCTGGAGGAACTGCTACCTGAGAGGGGCGCTGCATGCGCAGGTAATTTCTTAATACTTCATTTGAAATAAAAAAAGAGACCTTATTTTAGTGACTTTGAATCAATTGGTAGATATAATCCAGGCAGTATCATATTAGTTAATTTGAAAGCTATTTAGGCTGTGTGAAAAGATTTTCAGCTTCATACCCTGTTAAAGCCATTTCACATTGGCAGGAGAGGTTAAGTGTGATGAAGATGCAGTGATCTAATGCATGTATTATCCAAAGCATTTGCAAACCTGGACACAAATGTGTCAGAATTCCAGTTCACGTTTTAGAGAATGTAACAGATAAAAGATTTACAATTTTTAATTTCATTTGTAATGGCATTTGTTGAGGATTAGTTTATTTCAGTGGCTGCCTGTGGGGAAAAGTTTACCCATATTAAAGGGTTCAGATAACAAAAGAACAAACTACTAAGAATAAAATGTAATAAGAATGGTCAAGTATAGAAATGAGGCACAAAATGAAGAAATGTTGGAGTCAACCTGAATTAATTTTAAAGTTTATCAGGGTTTTTTAAATTAGTTTTACGTTTCTGTGTTTTTGGTTTGTAATAATTATGCAAAACACCTTGCACATAAGTAAGATGTCTGTTTTCAGGCTTTCACGTACCCGATGTCGTCTAACACGAGGCACCCGGTGGAACAGCTGGCGTGGGAGGTGGAGAACCTGCGAGAACGTTTGGCTCAGGCCTCCACGGGCCGTCATCAGAACCGCAAGAGACAGGAACACCGCCGCCTCGGCTCCAACCTCAATCAGAACACCAACAACGGCACATTCCTCTTTTCCTCTTCCTCCTCTTCTTCTTCTTCTTCCTCTTCCTCCTCATCCTCTTCCTCATCTTCCTCCTCATCCAGGAGCTCTCATCAGGAGAGCCCGGGCCGCGTTTCGGGACGTTCCGGCTACAGCGACGGACCCAAACACACATTCCTGTTCGGTCGGTCCACTTCAAGTTCTAGTGCCAAACTGCCCAAGAGTAGCGGCTCACTGGGGCACAAGCCTCGCTGAGCTTTAGAGTTAACGCGTGCATGTGGGATTAAGGACCAAATGTTAGAAATATTCGCTCTGTTTCACTGACTACAAAGCACTTTCCTTTCCATAATCAGCACACATCTCAGCCATAGGGTCAAAACTCAAAAGCACAGCATTCCTTCATCCTGAGTGTTTCAAACAATGTTACTTATATGTATATAGTACTTATTAGTGTGTACTACTACTAGTAGTAGTAGTACGTAGCATACGGTGCCTTGCATAAGTATTAAATCCCCTGTGAACTTTTCCACATTGTTTTTTGTGTTCAAACACAAACCAGAAATAGACTCCGGTTTGAAGCATGGTGGTGTTAGCATTATGTTTAAAATTATCCCAAATGCGTCCCAAATTCCCTTTTACTTTTGGTGAACAGCCTTTTGTAGGCCGAGTCATATCAAGGTCGTGCCATATTTTTTCTTTATATATTAGGGAAAAAAATTAATAATGTTCAAAATGTTCGATCATCTTATAACCAAACCCTGATTCATAGTTTTCCATAACGTTCTCTCTGATCACTCTTTTGTCCTTATGCCGCTGCTAGTTTGGGTATCTTTAGATTTATAATCTGACCATGTGACGCTTTAATTGCACATTTCACAAGAAAGTGCTCAACATAATTATGCGCCATGATGTATAAAGTTAAATGGGGTGAGAATTTATGCAAGGCACTGTAATAGTAATATTGGAAGTGATTACTGATGTATTGCAATATTTCAAGCACATTTACACTCACGAATGCATAACAGGATGTAAAAGGGTCCAAATGGAGACTTTCAATCCACCAAAAAAAAAAAAAGATGAATGTTTTTTTTGTTTGTTTTTGTTTTTTCCATCTTCAGTAGATGGCGACAGTGTGTATACAAGTCATTGGTCTGGATTAGGATTAACAGGTGACAGAAGGAGGAGGTGTATGTATACATGAGGTACAATATAAGGTGTGTGTGTGTGATTTTTATATATATATATATATATATATATATGTACTTGAGGTCCAGTATTAAGTATGAAGAATTAAAACAGGTTTTGGATCATTTCAATTATTTATAACATTCCCATTATACGTTTTACCGGTTTTGGTTTAACGAGGACGAGTCTTATGATCATGCCACGGCGATGAGATGGTGTGTACGGACCGTAATATTTAATGGCTTGTTTATTTTGTCATTTTTATAGTTGTGTATGTATGTATGTATGTATGTACTGTATGTATGCAATGAATCTTCGGTACTTCTTTCAGGGTCTGGATGTGACTTAATCAAGACCTACCATGATCCTTATGTGTGTACAGAGTACTCCAGGAGTCTGAGACCAAACAGAAAACATGTTTAAACAAACAAAAAGATGAGTATTGGTAGATTTTTAGCACTATTTCTAGGTCACTAGTTAAGTCTGATGAAATGTAAGCTACAGTATTAATCATGTGCAAAAGATGAAATATTTCTTAAACCTCGTTCACTAAGGATGAATTTAATGTTACACAAAGCAAAAGGTGGAAGAACTAAACACTAAGAAATTAAGAAAACCTGTTCATGTCTAAAGGACACGAAAAAAATGTTGGATCAAATTAAATAAAAATAATGCATAATGGAAGTATTTTCACTGGCACTCTCAGACTTCTGGATCACACTATACTAAAGACGTACCTTTGTATTGATGATGATGGTTGTTTAAAATGCTGTCTATATGCAAAAACCTGTCTCGCATCAGCCCTATTTTATGTTAATTTGAGAGTTACACATGTTGTACTTGAACTCCAGAAGAAAAGGTACTTGGCAAACAATGTAGATCGAATCTAAAATACACAGCGCCCTTAAACCAAGACTGAGTCTGCCTACGTTTATTTACAACCACGCCTTTATTTTTTCTTTTTCAAAGCATAGTTTTATCAGACGCCTGAGCGTCCGCACCCAGCTTCCTCTTGCAGGAAATGACCGAGTGCATGTTCCTCCTAATTGATCTTCAGCAGCAGGGTTTTTAATTCTTCGCAGCCAGAAAGCCAGAGAGCGAGTTACTGTGGTTGTATTGTGCGCCGTTCCCACACGCTCGAGCCGGTTTGTTTATCCCCGGCGCTACAGCAAGGAGAAACTCATTTCCTCTTTTTCCTCTTTTTCTCTGATGTGTATCAGCCTGGCTCGCACACGAATAAGTCCACATCTTGGCTCAAAACAAAGTGCGTTTCACTTAAAAAGCTGAACTGATGATGAATTTTGTAGAAATGAAAACGGACCCACGCGATGAGATTTGTGACGATTTTTATATTTGTATGAAAATAAATATTTACACCATCACTTTTACAAGAAGCATGAGGTCAATGTTTTCAGTGCAAATGTACGCAATACGGTCTTAAACGACACGGAATACAGAAACGAGTTTAAACAGGGCACGCGGAAAACAAACTAAAGTCTTCAGTTCATGGAAATCAGGCAGCAAAAAAACAAAAAACAAATAAAACACCAAGAATGCAGTAGAGTGTAAGTATGTAATAAAACACCGGGTCGTGCTGTTGTAGGAAAATAATCCATGATATAGTGATGTGTAGAAGCCGAGTTACCGGTTCCAGTGGGAATTATTTTCCTGTAACTGCATTTCCTGAAAAGTTTTATTTGTCTATCTTTAACAACAGCGACTGATTTATCGATGCTTAAAATTGGCATTCGTTAACGAACTAGATAGCATTCTTTTTATCCGTTTAGAGTGACATTTAATGTTGTGGGATGTCCGCAAGCGACAGCAGCTATAAACCTGTTTTTTTTTTTTTTTTTTTTATTATCTTTCCTTTCTCATATACAAGAGACATATACATAGTCTGATTCTTGAACTCTGATATCCAACACCCTTAGCGCATGGTGTTCACTTTGGCAATCACAAATCATAAAGTGGACATGCTTCATGGCAGTAGATATCTTATAAAATGTTCCACTAGTAATCAAATCCCACTGTTAGCTTCTCAGAAAGTACCCCATAGGACATTCAGGATTGTGAAATAATTACAATTTGTCCGTTCTTCTTGATAAATGCTTGTCCGCTTTCAAGACGGCGTTCCCTACATTGTTCGCAAAAACAAAACAAAAATCACAAAGCCACATTCCTGCTTGACGACGTGAACGTTTAGTCTTTCTCGTCGATCAGCTGTCTTTGGCTCCCGAGCGGTGAGTAGTCAAAGCCGTTGAGGTGGCGTAGGGACTTGCAGACGGGGCAGGGGTAGTTATCCAGACCCTCGATGTCCTCGAAGGCCATGTTGACGATCCGGATGATGCAGGGCTCGCAGTACAGGTGGGTGCAGGAGAGGCGTCTGAGGCGGGTGCCGTAGGAGATGCAGCTCTGGCAGTGAGGTTGTAGGTCCGAGCCTGGAGAGAGGCTGCCGGTCAGAGAGCTGCTCTCGGCGCCCGACGCCTGGCTCGACCCCAGCCTCATGGACGACCTGAGGATGGAAGAGTTTAATTATGATGATTGTCACAGGTTAAAGAAAGTGAGAGAAATGTTACAGAAGTAGGAACACAATAGTAATGCTTTTTTAATTATTATTATTTATTTATTTATTTTTACTTGGACCCATTGTTAAACAAATCCAAACTACATTACACACACCGAGACGCCATGAGGAAGCAGAGAGAAACCCGAGCCCCAATTTCAAAACCATTTCATGAATAATTATTTAAACTGACATCGTTCTGTCAATATGGGGGATCATCTTACAATAAATAAATTAACTTGAGACTTTAGGTCAAGACCATAGAGCTGATTAAGACAAAATGAGGCAAGAGCTAGACCAAGATGAATCTGCAACTGGTTGTAGAACTGCGACAGCTGTCCCATAGCTGTCTTGTACATCAGTGATGACCATCAATGACCAAGAAACCTCCTGCAATCACACTCACTGGCTGGGAAGACCCCGCAGCACCTGACAAGTCAGTCCGTTATTGTACATTTAGGGAATAAACTTGGCTAATAAGCTTCTCGATAACAATCACAGACCCAAGACGTGTTCAAAGCTGACCTATATGAGGCTTCCGTCCATAAAAGAGAAAAGACACCAAGTGCCTGAAACTCCTGTTTGCTTCGACAGCTAATTCTTGTTTATTTGTTTATTAAGGGTCCAAGCACCAAGTAGTGAGATTTATAAACAACATGGCCGCCACATTCCCATCAGATCTAGTGTTTTATTCAAACAGCTTAAACTTAGGTCTGGGTCAAGCAGTCCCAATTCTTTGTGTGCAAAAACTGAGGTGTGGTCATTAATAAGAGGAGGAGTTATGTTTCTCAGAAAATGAGATGCTTCCTGTTTGAGCTGAAGATTGGTGTGCTGGATCATTCTGCTAATCTGGTTGCTTCTAGTACCTGAAAAATGTCTGGAAAAAAAAAAAAACTCTTGCCTTTTTTAATCCAGGCTTGAGACTGACACTAAGAGTGTGCTGACCTGTGCACCACCATGGCTGTGGCCCTGTCTTTGGGAATCAAACCCTGGTCTGCTGCAAGGCAGGTGGAGGTATTCCACCATCCTAAAGGGGCATTGTTATGCTAGTCTGTAAGTGCTGCTAATTTTTATCATACAACAGTTAGTTCGGACAAGAGACGTTCCACAAGTGATGATAATAGCCTGTAACAGCACTGAGATGTCAAACTATATGTATCACTCTGTGTCACAGGTGTTCTAATGATGGTTAATTACACTAATTGATTACACAGCGTGGATGAGAGTAGGTCTGTAAGGTCCACAGTATTGAGGAGAGATCAGCTGCCTGCCAAAACCCACATTCACAACAAGTCACAGAAGCACTTTCAGTAAGAACACACATCTGATAACGTTATGTCGTCTTAAACAACACGCCGTCTCCTTAATAAATGCTTCTAAATCATTCTTAATCGCCTTGTGTTGTTTTATTTATAGCTACAAAGACAACTAGCTTCTAACACTAGGCTGAATCCCATATCCCTCTCTAGCCCCTGATCAAGGCACTACTAGGTGTGTGGAGCAAGGGATTGTACACCCTACATACTGTAGTGCACTACCTTTCCATTAAATGCTGTTTGGGATTCAACTCCAGAACCCAGAAGTTAACAGAGCCGATATTAACAAGTGGAAATATAAAAAGAAACGTATGAGCTTTAAAGGACTGTCCACCACCTCCATGGTTTATTCTCCTCACCTTTTTGCTACGTAGGACTGGTAAGAATTGAAAACTACTTTCACGCCTGTTAATCAGACTAACTGTCGGTCGTCAGCTCCACCAGTGGTGGTTAGTTGTGGAAGGATGTGTTGGTGGAGCAAAATAACTGGTTAAATAAACAAACATAACATAATCTGTTGATGATAAATGGTGTTTGTGGAACTGTTGTAGATATGTAAAAGCAAAATCACACTAATCAATCAGTTCCGATATTCATTACAACAGCACAACCTCGAGTACGATATCGCGTAAAGGACAACTGGGTTCGATGAAAAACATGGTTGGCATCAGCCAGTCAAATTTCAGCATTTCAGATGAATATGTTCATCTCTGTAGTTCTGAGGGATGTCTGTAAAGACTGCTAGGATTACACTGATCACTTGTGATTTTTAATTAATCAATCAATTCATTCATTAATTGTGTGAGTGTGAGAAAGCCTGGTTCTAATGGGACTGCTTTTTATTTTTGTATAGTAATTGTTAAGCTGTTGGGGGGAAAAAATGAAATAATATTTCCAAAAGTGTTATAGTTTGATCCATCATCACCATAGAAACTGGTTAATAGAGAGAGAGAGAGAGAGAGAGAGAGAGAGAGAGACAAGGGAATAAAGTAACCCAGTTCCAGACATGTCGTTATGAACCTGTCTGATTGTCTGGTTTCTATCTGACGAGAAGCGCGCGCTCACCTCCGAGATGAAGCCGGTGTGCTCTTCAGACAGTCGAAGCTGAGCGCGGAGAGGATCCTCCAGAACATGGCCATGCCTCCTTCTCTCATCACAGCGAAGAAGCCCTGCTCTCCAGTTCCAGCTCCAGCTGTTCCTGCATACAGATGTGGTCTGGCCCCCGTTTGATTACAGAATGCAGCAGAGGATAAAAGAGGAGAGGAGAGAAAATAACACACACACACACACACACACACACACAGCTCGTGGAGGGGGGGAAAATCAGTTCACAGATACAGACAGACTGTAGAGAGAGAAAATTCCGGATTCCACCTTGAGAGGCGCAGAGATGCCGGAACTCGGTCCTGTCTGTCTCTCTGTCTGTCTCTCTGTCTGTCTGTTGGTCTGATGTTAAATTCCAATAGACAGAAAACGCTGAAAGTTCCTCTTTGTGCTGAAAGCCTCGTGCGTGTAGGCGTCTCTATCCTGCACTCATCATCATCATCACTGTTATCGTCACGCGGCGAAGACTTTCCCGATTTCCAAATATGCTCACCGAAAGGTTCTGATCTCATCCTTCATCTGTCCATCCTGTGTGCCGGAGGATGCGTAGCCATGGCAACCGCACGGCGGGAACGCGCGCGCTGTCTGAATTACGCGCTCGGAAATTACAGACGCAGCGCAGACCCGTTTGCGCACGAGCTCTCCGTCCAGATCCGACCTGACCACCGAGGTATTCTTATCTCGCGCTCTCTCTCTCTCTCTGGCACGCGCGCTCTCGCTCTCGAGTGTCTACAGCAGGAGAGGAACCTGTTCCACCAGCCGAGTGTTTCACAATCAGCAGCCGAGCGACGCCTCCACTTCCTCTTACTGACCAGCGTGTACAGCCTGCAAGTGTGTGTGTTTGGGGTGGGGGGGGCAACACACCCACCTCTCTCTCTGTCTCTCTCTCTCTCTGTGTGTGTCTACATACTGAATGTCTGTGTGTGTGTGTGTGTGTGTGTGGGGCAACACACCCACCTCTCTCTCTCTGTGCCTACATACTGTGTGTGTTGGGGGGGGGCAACACACCCACCTCTCTCTCTGTCTCTCTCTCTGTGTGTCTACATACTGAATGTGTGTGTGTGTGTGTGTGTGTGTGTGTGTGTGTGCTTCCATGCATGTGTCTCAGTATTGGTGCTAAACATAATACATAATTAGTTCTATGTCTATTTGTATTCATGTATGTGTGTGTGTGTGTGTGTGTGTGAATCAAAAGTGATTGACAGAGAACCATTATGGTTTATTAAGAAATGCTATAGATAGATCATTACTGTCTCTCTAAAAGGTCACACTAATTCTCTCAGGTTCACCCACTGTTATATTTTTGTCCTGTATCTGATAAAGTTCTAGGTAACTCAGCACACACACACACACACACACACACACACACACACACACACACACCTCTGCCTTTGATCATTGCTTCACTTTTATCTATAAACTCATCTACTTCCTGGACTCAGATACAAAACAACAACAACAACAACAAAACAATTCCCTCCAAAACATTTGTACAGTAATTTCAATATTTACACACACATGCATGTGTAATGAGCAGCACACTCGTGTGTAAACTCGTATCTGGTCAGAACACAAGGTGTACTAAACTCTAAAAGATACTAAAAGATCCCTGGAAGTACTATAGGATGGGACCCAAGTTTTTATTTATTTACTTAATTATTTACTTATTTGTTTACCTTTAATACATGACTGTGACTGATGCAATCTCTATACAATACAGAACTTTCCATTTTAGACTAAAGGTTTAATGCACATTTCCAGCTTAAGGATTCACACTGCAGGTGGAAAAAGTAGCCTTTAAGTTCCCTCTTCTTGAAACAGAAAGAAAAAGTCCCAGAACAGAGTTACTGATCATTCTGTGGCTTCTCTCACAAGACCTACACACTATTAGTAACACAGAAGGAAGTAGTTCTGTAATGGAAACATGAATCATCGTGTTTGACTATTAGCAACTCACCCTGACCCAGTTGTTTGGGAGGGTGCCAATAGTTTTGCACTCAACAACTTCTTACCATCAAACTTGGTTTAATGTCGAGTGTCGAGAAAAAAAACAACATTACTGCAGTGTGATCGGGCAGAACACACACACACACACACACACACACACACACACACACACACACACACTGAAGTGATAAGGAAAGAAACCCAAGAAACAGAAATGCAGAAGAACTGGTACAGACATGTCTCAATAAAGTTCTTGCTTCTCAAGTTGTGATAAAATCTACTCTGCTTAACATCCAATCACATGGCAGTATGCAAATGAGTATACTATTTATTTATTTATTTTATTTATTTATTTATGTAAATAAAATAGTTGATTTCTGTAAAAACCCCAGCAGAAGAAACAGCCAATGACCTATTTATACTCTTTAGTTTAGGTTGC
>JAQMYG010000019.1:1274451-1295842 GCA_030014215.1 Clariallabes teugelsi
TATATATAATTCTAAATATCACCAAAATCCCTTTACATGAATAATGTTTTTCACATTTGTTTTGTTTGGGTTTTGTAAACATATTATATTTATTACAAATAGAATTTATTATTTTAAGTAAACATTTCCCGTAGCTGAACTGTATTTGGAAAGAGAGGCAAAAATAAACAGATAATTTTAATGCTTAAAAAGATTTAATTCATTCATTTCATATACTCACGCAAAGCATGTTTAATTTTTTATCATGTATTTCTTTTTTAATAAAATATGTTTATTTGTCTTTATTCACTTCTTTATGTTGTCATTCTGAATGAATAAAACAGTAACTCTTTTATGCTATTAATTTTTTATATCATTATTTGCTGGTATGGGCTACATTCTTTAATTTTTATATTTTCATATTTAATTTAAATGCTATGTAATTGTAATTTATTTTAACATGCACGTAACAACAGAGCATGCAATAGATGACAATAATCTAGTCGTTTTGGTGCTTAATAATTCTAGGGGTATTTATCATGAAATTTAAAAAAAAAAATGTAGGGTTGAAGGAAATAACTATACTAAACTATAACTGGATTTAAGAGGGATTTTATAATTAGTTTATTGTTTATTATTAATAAACTATTGTTTATCAATGATGAAACAAATAAATGTTTGTAGATTTACTCAAGTTGTCAAAAGCACGACACTATTTGGTTAGTTACAATCGCCAATGATGTTATACCACCTTGTTTGGTTTGCTCTGCTGCTTCCTCTTAATTTCCGACACATTTATGACCTGCGTTTAATAAAAGCATAGTGCTGCTGTGTGTTCGGTTATCAGTGAAACGACACTGAGGGAGCTAGCTTAGCGGGGCGTCTGCTACTCAAACACACGTGGTGAAGAGAGCAGTGCTTCAGATTGTCCTTTTCTCCCTGAGATGGACGGGGCGATCATTTGGCTGCCTTGTTATCTCCTGGGACGCGGTGCGGTGAGAAAAGTGAGAGGAGGAAGCCCAGCATGCTCGGCCAAGCTGATGAGGTCTATTTGTGGAGAGGAACACAACAGCGAGGCTATCCCGCAAAGCAATTACCTCTAGTGACGAGAGAAAGAGTGAAAAAGAGCGAGAACCAGAGAACGGAGCGACAAAAGGAGATGTTCCGTTTACAGCCTGTGCCGTGTCATTCTCTGAAACGTTTTTTCTAGGAATATTTACTCGACTGCCCCGCTGATGCGGCGTAATTATCTATACCACAATAACAACACCGACTATGAACGTATAACCTCCTCCTGGGAGCTTTTTAATTGCTGTGGTTGTTCATGATGTAGCTGTCAGATTCACAGCACGTTCCTTTAAATACTAAAATCACAGAGAGCGAGAGACCAAGGTCACATGCAGGGTTTTGGCGTGTAGCAAAAGAACACTCTTAGACGATGGTCCTCTGAATAATTATGTTGGATTAGAGCAACGTCCCTCAGAGATTTGTTTCCACAGCTCGCAGCACCTTAATAACCAACGCAGACACCACAATCCATCAGTTCCAATAATAACCGTGACCTTTTATTTCAGTAAAATCATCATGGGTTTTACACAGTAGCTGGAAACGTTGCTCCTGAACATGAAGTCCTGCAGGATATTGTTACACAGATATCAGTTTGTCATCATAAATAGCCTTGCTAATGAATGGCTCTTTAATTAATTACTATTTAGTGTAATCGATAATGGCGCAGCCTCACACGTGAGAAGCGTGCATCATCCACCCTCAAAAGAAATGTTACAGTGGTAGTGCATACTGTAACGTAATATACCATTGTATTTCAGTGGTACTTCAGACATTACCCTGGTAGGAACCACCAGCCTTTATAGAGTACCAGGGTAGGAACTATGGCACTTCAATGGATACCTTCGTACTACTACAGTGTGTACCACCATACTTTTGTATCATAGTACTTACTTGGTCCCACAGCGATTACCCAAGTTCAGCAGGTATCTAATATGGTGTGTTGGTAGTACGTACAGTTCTACTAGTATGGTATAGTACAGCCAGTACCATATTAGATAGCTGCTGAACCTTGGTAGCCAGTGTGATACCCGATAATTACCACGGTGTTCACCAAAGTATTAACCTTTGGAGGGTAAAGTGGCACTGCAGAGGTTACTATATGAATATTACTGGTATGGTTCATAAACATGTATAACATCATGTATAATGACAGCATCCTGGCAGTACTGTACTGTACATGTACTAATGTAACTTAGTATGCACCAAGGTAGAACCATGAACCACAGTGTAGTAAATGTACTACTGTATATCAGGAAATAGGTACCATGGCTCAGTCAGAAATACCAAACTGTCAAAGTACCAAAGTACCAATACCGTGATAAAATTTTGTAAGAGAACTACAGATATACAGAAAATGACTTTATTTCTGTTCAAAAAGGATCAAACGTTTAACCTATAAGTGTTGGTATGCATTTTGTATTATTTGTTACTGATCTATAATTATGTAAAAAGAGTGGGCATTGATGACTCAAACTGTTAAGGCTGCGGTTTACTGGGTTACTGATCGGAAGGTTGGGGGTTCAAGCCCCAGCCCTGCCAAGCTGCCACTGTTGAGTTCTTGAGCAAGGCCCTTAACCCCTAGCTTCCTAACTGGGATATGCGAGAAAACCATTTCACTGTGCCACAAGTTGCATGTGACAAATAACTGAATTATAATTATGCTAACGCTTGCTAACTACTTGCAGCTAGCAATTTGTTAGCTTCCTGCTATTGAAAGTGTGCATGTGTGGAAAAATTTACATGACTTATTTTTTTAAAACATCAACATGACTTATGAAGCATATGACCATGTTTTATTCCTAGCAATCGAATGTTGAAAAGAAATTTAACCCCCCCCCATAAAAAAAGAGATTGCTTCGCAGAGATAGCAGTACTGCTAACAAGAAAATGTCCTTCACAATAACGCTATCATATGTGTGAGGCAAATTTCTGGTGTCAGCTATATCTAATAATTAGGATCTTTATCTGAAACAGAAAAGAAAGCATAGTTCTTACAGTAGGTGTCAGAAATCATTAGAGACTCAGCTAAACTGTAAATGTTAACGATTCTGTCAATTAGCATCAGATTTTTCCCATATTTTAGCCATTTTGTCTGTGTTTTAAAATTGTAACCATAACACATTGTGTTGTTGTGCTGCAGGTGCCCAAACTCCAAAAGGGTTTTAAACCCCAAAAATCTCTCTGCTACATGCTAAGTGTCCTTCACTGACTTCCCGCCACAACAACAAGTGTGCACATATCTCATCAACATGGAAGAGGGATACCGAGACCGAACGGCCTTCATCAAGGGCGCCAAGGACATCGCCAAAGAAGTGAAGCGGCAGGCAGGGAAGAAAGTGGGCCGCCACGTGGACCGCATGTCTGACGAGTACACCAAGCGCTCGTACACACGTTTCGAGGAGGACGACGACGACGATGATTACCCCGTGCAGGCCCAGGACGGGAGCTACTACCGCAGCAACAGCCGCGCCAACGACGATGATGACGGTGCACACAGTGATTCCACAGAGGGCCACGATGAGGACGATGAGATCTACGAGGGCGAGTACCAAGGCATCCCGAGACAGGACTCGTCAGCAGGCAAGGTGGACGGGCAGGCGGGCGCTGCACGGGCGCAGCAACGTGATCTAGCACAGTACGAGGGCGAGAGGCGTAAGGATCAGGAGGAGCTGGCGCAGCAATACGAGACCATCCTTCAGGAGTGCGGCCACGGACGTTTCCAGTGGTCGCTGTACTTCGTGCTGGGGCTGGCACTCATGGCCGACGGCGTGGAGATCTTCGTGGTTGGCTTCGTGTTACCCAGCGCTGAGAAGGACATGTGCCTGTCGGAGCCTAATAAAGGCATGCTGGGTAAGTCATCTGTCAGCTCATTTAAGGGTTCGCTTTCTGCAATGGAACACAGAAAGACAGGATGATTAAAAAACAACAGTACAGTATTACACACATAAATCACAAACCTAGAAGAATAAAACACTTCCATGTTGTTACGGCAAAACAATCAGGGAGGCTTGAAGAAGCATATGAGCTACCTTCGAGCAGATTTAGCTATAAACGAAATGAGTGGTTGTTATGTCAACATTATATTTTGGTCCGGATGTGATTGCTATGGTAAATCTGATCATTTGTTTGTATTTTAAATTGAACATTGTTTTTATTTGCTTGGATTTTGGTCATTATGGTAAATTTGGTCAGATTTTAGTTATAATGTTGTTGAAATTATTGAATAATATAATTTTGTTGTTATGCTAAAAGGACATTGTTGTTATGCTAAATTTGGTTGGATTTTGGTGAGAGCATGGTCAGTATGGTAGATTTGGTTGTATTTTTCTTATAACGTTGTTAAGGTATCTTTGGTTGCATATTGGTCAGAACGTGGTGGATCTGGTAACTTTGGCTGTATCTTGTTTAGAACATTGCTGTTATGATAAGTTTGGTTGTATTTTTGTTACAGTATTGTTGTTATTGTAAATTTGTTTGTATTTTGGTTAGAACGTTGTTGTTATTGTAAATTTGTTTGTATTTTGGTTAGAACGTTGTTGTCATTGTAAATTTGTTTGTATTTGGTTAGAACCTTGTTGTTATTGTAAATTTGGTCATATTTTGGTTAGAACATTGTTGTTATGGTAAATTCGTTCATAGTTTGGTTAGAATGTGGTTGTTATGGTAAATTTGTTTGTAGTTTGGTCAGAGTTTGGGCGTCATGGCAAATTATAATGGCTATATATTGGTTTAAAGGTGATTTAAAGGTGATTGGTTTAAATTCAGATTACAATATATTTATTATTCAAGATTTTGAAATCCCGTCAATAGCTAACTAGCACTTAGCAAGATGAGTAGCTATGAAATATATATATAAGGAAACTATGGCGTGTTTCCAAATGTCATAGTAATGAATATTCATAGATCCTGGTATTTGCAATGAGGTCAATGGTGTAAAAATGTTTGTTCTTTACCTGGAAGGTCGTTAAAATGTAGCATGCAATTTTAAAGAGGTGCTGGTGTAGTAAAAGGCTGTGTCCTACGCTAACACACCAAGTGTGTGGACAGATGGAAATCTGTTGAAAGAAATTACTCAATAAAAGTCTGGAACAATGGGA
Organism: Clariallabes teugelsi; assembly: GCA_030014215.1. Classification (NCBI taxonomy): domain Eukaryota; kingdom Metazoa; phylum Chordata; class Actinopteri; order Siluriformes; family Clariidae; genus Clariallabes; species Clariallabes teugelsi. Next base: position 1,279,596 of record JAQMYG010000019.1, read on the forward strand.
CTGTTACATTTTATGTGAATAACAAGTGTTCGTATTTAACTAGTCCGGCCAAAAAGCTGATTAAAATCTGCAGTAGCTCGTAGGGAAAAAATTATCGGATTTTAATAAGTGTAACATCATTAGCATGTAATTCATCAGCACTTTAAGTCTTTTCATTAGCAAAATGGAAAGTAAGTACATTTCCTACAGCAATTGTTTTTTATCAGGCTGTTGGTAAGACATCTATACCCACGCGTATTTATTTATCGCTCCTGTGCCAGCTGAGATCTTAACCCCTAGTTGACGGTATATTCCTGCAGGCTGATGTCCGTTCCCATTTCACGCCCAGTACACCATCTGTCAGCTCTATTGAGGGGAGAACACACAGCGAAGCACATGACCGCTCGCTCTCCTCCACAATGCGATGACGCATTCGGAGCTATAATTAACTGGCAGAAAAGGAAACGTTTCACAGAGCCACGGTGCTGCAGTAAGAGAAAATGGAGATTATTTAGTTAACGTCCTCCATTACTGTATAATTAAACAGTAACGGTTCAGTGCTTCACTCTCACTGAGCGAGAACATATGAACAGGGATGTGATTTCTTTGAGAAATGTACATTTCCTTATGTTTATGTGCCTTGTACAAGATCATCACTAGCGTCATATATTATTCATAAGGAGGTAGCGTGTGCATGCTATTGTCATAAACACCTTTCACAATCACGAAAGCAGCATCGACGGAGCTCAGATGTGGTTATCTGTGTGGAAACCATCCTGTAATTCTCCTCATTTCACCCATTAAGCTTCATAATACATATATACAATAGTATGTAGAGCACATGTACATTCCCAGATTTAACCAATCAATCTAACATCAGAACAGTAGAAATCGTAATCTCAGTGACTTTGGCATGGCTGAGGATGACAGATGGGCTGGTGGTTTGAGTATTTTGGAAAATGTTCTGGGAATTTTCACACGTACTGTAACAGTCTCTAGAGTTTCTACAGAAATCAGAATGGTGCTGAAAGCAGCTCCAAAAAAACATCCAGTGAGTGTCAGTTTTGCAATGTTGTTGATGGGAGAGATCCTAAGAGAACGTCCAGAGCTAACAGGAAGGCTGTGGTAACTCGGATAACCACAACGTACACACATGGTGAGCTGGAAAAGCATCATGGTGAACTGGATTTCACAGTGTGTGAAACCTGGATGGTGTAGATGCCATGTTACAACAGCTGAAGAGAACGGAAAACAATGTAGTTTATTTACAAATAAGGTTAGGACCATAGACTGTATAAAAAGGACTGGACAAACCCTCCATGACGTCAACTATAGGTTTTCTGCAGCCAAAGGTTTTGAAGTTCAACTGTGGAAGCTGTGGTCGCCGCCATCTTGGCAGAAGTTGACTCCACGCGAACCTTGGTTAATCCATAAAAGGGAGAAAGGGCTGAAGGAACAGAGTCTGGCTACTGGTTGAGACATGCTTACTAGGGCGGCAATGTATATGCTAATGCATTCGATTGAACTCCATCATCCATACCCTACACATCGTCCAGTGTCAACTACTTCATTTCTTCTGTTAAGTTAAACCACAACGATTCCAGTTAGCTTGTTAGCTAAAGTGATGCGTAGCAGACAGCTAGCAATTGAACTCCTGCAATGCAGCTGTCACTCAAATCGGCCACACCCTTAATTATGCATACCTTTATGGTGTAATATAACTTTAACTGATGAGTTACATAAAATTTTAACTAAAACTGTCTTTGTACCAGGCTGTAAACATTTATTGCTAGTATAAAGTTGGGCATTTTAACATGGGTGCTGTTGGGATTGACTCGCTTTTGGAACCAGCCCCCACTGGACATTTGAAGAACTGCACCTTTTGGCACCTCGGCATTGGCTTCATTCTTCAGGTTACCCCTTGGTAAAGATTAGGTGTTGGCAAAGCAATACTCATCTATAGCAACAAAGAGGTGAATAGACGTAGTGCATAAAGATTTCGCCCCATGATGCCGTCCAATCAGACTGAGCAAGAGTTTTACTGCATCGAGCACAGAGCTTGTTTATTACGAGCTCATATTGTTTAGAGATCCATTTAGAGCAAATTAAATTCTGTTGAGACCTCATGATTCAATTCATGATTAATTCATACCTCCAAAATGCAATTATAAATAAATTCTCCATAAAATTAATTTCTATAACCCAGTATGATAAATTACTGCTTATAAAATACATTAACATTTTTATCCCTTATATACCATCCATTATGGACTGTAGGATGTGTATCTACTGTATGTTAATGATCCGGTGTCGTACTTTCTTTGCTAAACATAAATCTACTGAAATGCATGGTGACTAAATATTTTAGATAAATCACCAGGTAGAAATTGTGAAAAGAGTGAAAGAGTGAAAAGAGAAACTCTAGAAAGATAAAACGTAAGCGTGTGGCTCGTTAGCTGATAATAAATGTGACACGAGAACAGTAAAACACTTCAGGATGGATTGTTAAAGGAACTCCAGGTAACAGCGACTCTGTCCTCGTTGATTATTTGCACCACAGTGTGTATGACAGCTCGAGGATTTCTAGGAATTCTCATTATTGAGCGCGTTTTTATCTTTACGCTTTTTCCCAGCGAGCGCGGCGCGGTGAGGCGGTGACAGTGAAGTGACGCAGAGCTTTGGACGGTTTGTTCTGTTTGTTTTCTCCATGAACGAGTACTCTTATAGAGGTGGAGGAGACAGAAAGATGGAGGAGCTGCTAGAGTTCACTGAACTGTCTCCTCAGCTGCGAAGATTTCCCTGTGTGAGAGTGTGTGTGAGAGATAGATAAAAGAGATAGAAAGAAAGAGCGAGAGAGCATTAGCAGTATAGAGAAAAAAACACACTATAAATAACCTCACACCCTCCTCTCGCCATCTATATCTCACTCTCTCTCTCTCTTCCTCATTTTCACTTTCTCCGCCTGAAGCCTCCCCAGTATTCGGTGGTTGTCTCTCATCCCCAACCCCCATCTCTCTCTCGCTCTCCTTTACTCTCTCACACCTTCTCTGTCTCACTCTCTTCCTTTTCTTCCGACACTGGAAGCTCGGCAGTCTCCATGGCCTCCTCCTCCACTTTCTTCCTCTGAGACACAATCACAATGATTGGTGTAGCCCCGCCCAGTTGTTTGTTACCGAGCAGCAGCTGGGCTCTGATTGGCTGTTTAGATGGCGTCAGTGTATAAATGTGTTGCCCGAAGCATTAGCGTCATCGTAATTAATGAACCAGGTATCGCAATTAAACTGTGCACAGTTTCTTTTTCTTTTTTTTCTCTCAGTTTAATATTTCAGTTTCGGAAACCAACATGGACACGCAGATTATACAGAGCGCAATGTGTTAGAATTTCTTAGTTCGTTATTACAGCATGATTTTTTTTTTTAGAATATATAAGCGCTAAGGTATTAATAGGTGTGTAATTATTAGGGATATGATACACATCTTGAAAAGTGCGTCTGTAGCTATATATTATAATATACTGTACATGATGTATATTTCCATTCTCTAGAAATAGTTTTTCGGAGGTCATTAAAAAATAAACCATAGAACATGCACACATGGAAATCTGTACAGTGTGTTCTTGACATGCTGTTAAATCCAGATGTCCAGATTGCACTCCTTTCCTATTAATAGTTTCAGAATAACATGCATTAAGGTGAATAACCGAACAATAAAGTGTGATTTTAAAGGATTACAGTCTGTCTAAACGCAGCAATTAATCTGTCCTTTAAATCAGACTGCTATTGTTCATATGAATGACATGCATTAAATAACTGAATAATAAGCCAGGATTTTTATGTCTTAAAGAAGTCTTGCCTTTGTGCTAGTTTTTTCAACTACAATATGCAAGGAATCTAAAATATCTACTGTTTTGTTCGATTTCCCGACACTCATGATGAACATGTGTCATGGCAGTGCTGGGCTTGCAATTAATTTTTTTAACTGTTTTTTTATAGGGCAGAATAATTGTACAAGGGGCGTTCAACTCAAGCCAGGACTTGTGATGAGATTTCTGGTGAATGGAGATGTAAAAGCGATTGACATTTACAGAAAATTTCCAGCACAGTACAGTGACAGACTCTTAGCTGCAGTAAAACATTTGAACGGTGCAAATGTTTTAAAGAAGACCATACAGTATGTCCGTGAATGACGATCCCACTGAAGTCGCTCCCGTGAGTGTTCCGCCTGATCCTTGACATCCATCAGAGAACTTGTCGCCAATTTGCGGGGGGAGCAAGATCTCTAGCAGATGCTTTTGGTTGCAATCCTGGTCAGATATTTGTACACTCTTCTTGGCCATATTGGTAGAGTAGTATTCAATTAAATGAATTGGTTTCCTGCCACTTGACCTTGAAGCATGGTCTAAAACCAAAAGCTTTAGACCTTGAAGCATGGTCTAAAACCAAAAGCTTTACCTTGACCTGTTTTATTCATTCTATGTGTGTTTGGGTTTTTTTTTGTTGGAACATTCAACTGTCAAATTAGTGACACAATTTTTAATGATTTGATGTTAAGCTGAAGAAATCTCAGGTAGTTCTCCTTCTTCTTTATGAGTCCATACACTTTGTGCAGTGCACCAGTTCCACTGACATCAAACCAGCCCCAAAGCGAGATGCTACAGTACCACAACCATACTCAACTTGGGGTTGAATGGCTCACTTTTACTCTGGAAAACTATCCTCCTTAAGGAGATTTTTCTTTGTCCATGTGGTCAGCTGCAAACTTTAGTCAAGGTTGAAGGTGTTGATTTTGGAGGTGCTTCTTTCTTGGATGGCAGCCTTTCAGTCCATGGTCATGTACATCTTGCTTGACTGTAGAATGGTCTTCCAGCAGCTTCCACTTCAGGGCCTCCAGGGTTCCCAGGGTTCCTAGGATGTTCCTGACCATCAGAAGCGATTTCTTCTCAGCTGAGGGTGATGGTTTGTGTCTTCTTCCAGCAAAAGTGGCTATAATTCTAGATTTTCCCGTGTGTTTGTCAATCCAATGAGATCCAACCTGATCATTGTTGGCACAAAGAAGCTATCATTTTCTATAACTGGAAGTCATGAGACCTCGAACTAGGCAAATTTACGGATGTTTCTGATCTTTCAGCAACTCTTCTTTATTGAACTAAGTGGGTGTATTTACAGTATATATTGGAATCCCACTCACTCACTCATCATCTACAGTATATCACTTTATCCTGTATTCAGGGTCGCGGGGGGCCTGAAGTCTAACCCAGGAGACTTAGGGCACGAGGGGGAGATACACCCTGGATGGGGTGCCAATCCATCACAGTGCACACACACACACACATACACACATTCATGCTTATTCACACACTACGGGCAATTTTGGAACGCCAGTTAGCCTAATCTGCATGTCTTTGGACTGTGGGTGGAAACCAGAGTATCCGGAGGAAACCCACCTAGTATGGGGAGAACATGCAAACTCCATTCACACGAGTCAGGATTTGAACCTGAACCCTGGAGGTGTAAGGCGACAGTGCTAACCACTAAGCCACCGTGTCGCCAAATGTTGGAATAACTCTTTTTGATCGTTTTGATAAAGAAAAACCCAAATAAATGAAAACTGTTGTCTGTTAAAGATGGATGATGTGCAATCATTCTTGTCCAGAAAACTTCCGTTCGAAGAAATCACTAAAAACGCAATGTGGCCATGAAATTCATGTATAGGATAGACGTTTACGTAGACTTCTGATACAACTGCACACTGCTATAGAGCTACAGGTTAAATTTAAACCAGTAACCGAGTATTTCATCAGAATAGCTCAGAGCATAAGGCATGAGGAAGATCGCTCGGACTTATCTATAGGTTCAGATCTGCGCCGTGACTCCTGACAGAAGGGTATCGAGGCAACGCCTGTCAAAACCACAGAGTGCATCAACGACAGCTTATTGAGCCTTATTGAGCCTTATCTGAGAGAAAATGCCGCTTTGCTGCATTGCGGAGATGGCTATCTCCCTTCTCTTGTCATCCCCGGCTCTCGTGGCCAAGGTGAGGGAATGACAATATGGTCAGCTGTCATGCCAGACGAATTCCCAACTTCAAAGCCTGAGTCACCTTCATGATCCTCCCTGAAACTCTCGAACAACAACAGTCTCAAAGCCACACTTCAGCCTCTCTGTAGTGTATTTATATATAAACTTGTTATCTAATGTACAGTATTATATAATAAATCAATGTTAGTGTTTAAATAAAGTGTGCACTAGCACCCCAAAGAGTTTCCCTTTTTAAATTCATTACATCTAGAACCTACTTTAAAAAGAACACTTTACATTTATTTAAAAAGAAAGTCTAATTAATAGTATTAAAATGTGCATATTTGTTGCTTTTTTTGTTTGCACATATATAGTTACACTTACCAGTGACAACCTGATAAAGACGACTGGTTTAAAGGCAGCAAGACGATCAATAATACACTTAGCCAGAGAGGAAGTATCTGTTAGGGATGGTGACAGTATGTCAATGGAAGCGCTGCCAACTCGATGACTTTGCCTGTGTGACTCATTGCTGGTCTCAAACCCCAAATCACGCCATCAGCGGCCACCCAAGCCTACGATGATTGTTTTTTTCTGAAGTGGACCTGGTGTTTAACTTTTTCTCCATGAACATTGACGAGTAAAACTTGGAAGTTCCATATAAAATATGTCATCACAGAACCAGCCGTACTCAGATCATAAGATCTTACTGTAGTTTATTTATGTCTCACTCACCGATTCTTTATGATATGGACATACAGGTCACAGTCAGCTTGGTACGATAGCTGTGTCACGGCCTCCTTCTTAGGAAGGGAGGTTAATGGTTATATAGGTTGCTAGGAAACGTTCTGTTAGCTTTAATATATCCTCTCTGTCTCTCTCTCTCTCTCTCTTTGCCTCTTGGCCTCTGTCTCTCAGGACTCATTGTGTACCTGGGCATGATGGTGGGCGCTTTTGTGTGGGGCGGCCTGGCTGATCGGATCGGCCGCAGGCAGACTCTGCTCATCTCTCTCTCAATCAACAGCGTCTTTGCTTTCTTCTCCTCTTTTGTCCAAGGATACAGCTCCTTCCTGTTCTGCCGCCTGCTCTCTGGTGTTGGGTAAATATACAGCAACCAAAAGATCAGGGTTTTTTTATTTTAGAATTTATGTAAGTATACCAAGTTTAAAACTGTTTCTCTATTCTATTTTTTTCCCTTCTGATTATAGGATTGGAGGGTCCATCCCTATAGTCTTCTCATACTATTCTGAGTTTTTGGCTCAGGAGAAGCGTGGAGAACATTTGAGCTGGCTCTGCATGTTCTGGATGATTGGAGGAATCTATGCTTCAGCCATGGCCTGGGCCATCATCCCCCATTATGGTAACTATCTATTAAAAACCACTACAATTCGCATCAACTCCTGTACGGGAAATGCATAAACCCTTAACAATGCCATCATCACCCACTATGGTGATTATCAAACATGTTTACATACATAAGCTCTCAGTATGATAACTCTCAAAACCCTGTAAATAACAGCATCCCCACTATGGTAACCATCAAAATTTGTTTCAATACCACCATCCTCCATTATGGTTGCTCATCACTACATGTTAAATACCATAATTTCCCACTTCCCACCTGACCATCATCCCCACAACAGTACTACACAACTAAGGAAACCCTTTAACCCTTTAAATAATGCCATCAGTCACTATGGTAACTAATTCAAATGGCACCACCCTGCACTGTTAAAAGCACTAGGGTATCTTGTTCACATGCCCTCATCACCACTATGGTAACCATCACCCCACCACCATGGTGACCATGAAAACCCTTACACATTACTTTTACGGCATTTGTTAGAAGCCTTTATCCAGGGCAACTTACATTTATCTCATTGTACATCTGAGCTCTAGGGCCCAACAGTGGAAGGTTGGTGGTGCTGTGTTTAAACTGCTGATCTGTAACCCAACATCTTAACCACTGAGCTATCCATGTGGTACCTATTAAACCCCTTCATACCAACATTCCCCCACTATGAAAATTGTATAAAAATTATCATCCTTCATTATATTTTCATTATTCCGCCAGTATAATGACCATCGAACGCTTTTAAATACCATCACCTCGCACCATGGTGACCATCAAATCCCTGTATATAGCATCACACCCCCCCCGCCCCCCCAAACAACATGGTAATTATCAAAATTGTTTATATACCATCATCCCCCACTATGGTCGCCATGAAAAGCCTTTATATACCATCACCTCCTGCTGTGGTGACTATCAAAACCCTCTACGTTCTGTACCATCATGGAAACCATCTGTTACGACCTTTGATGGAATTTTCAAAATTGAAAAATCAAAATTGTTTAAACCTTCATTATAGTGACTGCCAAAACCCTTTTAACAAATTATGCATGGTTAAAAAGGGACTATCAAAAGCCATTACACTAACCAGAATAATTTGTTACCTATGGCAACAATTATGGTAACACTGTAGTACTTGTTTTGTACCTTAACATAAAGGACATATTGGAGGTAGAATACATTAAAATCCATTTTGGGTTCACTTATAGAGCTCAAGATTGGTTATCATACCTTTGAGGAGCCACGTGCAATGTATCTTGGTGTACAACAAGGAATGTCCTTTATTTATCAGCAGGAATAATCACAATCAGTACAGTCCTGTACAGTAATAATTCTAATCCAGTAGAGTAACAATCCATGACTCACCCTCCTCACAGCCTCGCAGTTATCCACTGTTATAGTAGCACTTAAACTTTCCTTCATGACTTCCATCAGGCTGGAGCTTCCAGATGGGCTCGGCTTATCAGTTCCACAGCTGGAGGGTGTTTGTTCTGGTGTGCGCTTTCCCCTCGGTGGCTGCTATCGCTGCTCTCAACACCATGCCTGAGAGTCCACGCTTCTACCTGGAGGTCAGTGACTCAGCGTATTTTCATTCCAAAAATAACCTCGCACTTATGTAAATGCACTGGGTAGAACTGAAAAGAGCAGGTTTCCTCCAATCAGAATCATAAAAAAATATGAAATATAACATGTGAAAATAAATGATTATGTTTGAACTCATTTGACAGGCCATGTGGCATAAAATGAGCGAAATAAATGAAACAAGCATCTTTTTATACTAGAATGGGAAACATGACGAAGCCTGGATGATCCTGAAACAAGTCCATGACACCAACATGAGGGCTAAGGGCTACCCAGAGAGGGTCTTCTCTGTAAGTACCAGGGACATTTTCAGAAAATACATTTTTGGGGGATTTTAAATGGTTTTAATATTAATAATACATTTATGCTAATAAGGTTCCATTTATCTCCTATAACAGTGGTGGAGATCAAAGAACCAAAGTTCTGTGTACATTTAAATTGGTTATATACATATTAAATAATCAAACTGTTGTTTGATGTGGAGTTTTCTTTGTGTTGCCGTGGTTACTGTTACTTTGTGTTGCGGAGGCTTATGCACTTCTGAAGTGCACTTATTCATAAAGGCTTATTCTGGGTAATTCAGTATGGAACACTGTTGTACCCCCAGGTGACCACCATTAAGACCGTGAAGCAGTTGGATGAACTGGTGGATATGGGAGATGATACCACCGCCTGGTACCAGCGCTGGAAGCTCAAGCTCATTAATCTGTTTCATCAGGTACAGTTTCATATGATAATGAGCTATAATATATTATAACTAAACATGAAAACATTGTGTATAGATGTGTTTTCCAGAAATGTTTGTAGTCCTTCATACAAGATGTTTTTAAAGAACCAGGAAAGATTTTGAACAAGTACCTTACCACCCTGTGAATTGTATCGTCACTATTTATCTAATGTTAATAAAATTATATAGCACCCCATATTCTGACCAATCAGAATCCAGAATGGAATAGAATTCACTAGTTGTAATTTTCTCAATCATATTTGCAGGTCTTGAGGGTATATACTGTATATGAGGGTGAGTCAAAAATTATCCGCACTCTAGTTATACTAAAACTTCTGTTGGTCTTATCAGCGCTTTCTTTTCAAGGCTACTGTCTCCCCAGTCACCGCTGTGCAGGTGTGAACGTGTTACATCAGTTCTTTTCTAATGCCCCACTTGTGATTTGCACAAAAGAAGAGCAGCGTGCAGTGATTAATTTTTTTGTGGTCTGTGGATGTCCCTGATGCCGAAACAACTCACAGAAGAGCATTAACAGAAGTGTTAGGATATCTGCAAACAAAATATGGACTGATACTCTGAGGAAGGTGAAAGTTTCTTAAAGAGAATCATTACTGGTGACGAGACACGGATGCATCACCAGTCAGAGTAAACGGCAGAGTATGGAATGGAAACATCCTCAATCATCATAGTGATTGGTTACCATAGTGGGGATGAGGGTAATGAGTTTGAAAGTTACCATAGTGACTTGTGGCATTATTTAAAGGGTTAAAGGTTTTCCTTAGTTGTGTAGTGCTGTTGTGGGGATGATGGTATTTGCAGGCCAAAGTGGGAAAAGCACCGTAATGGAGGATGGTGGTACTGTATATATCAGCTGTATTACCATCAGCTGGAAAATTCCTCAATGCTTACAGTTTTCTGGGATTCTCAAGGACCAATATTGGAACATTATCAGGAAAAAGGTTCAAAAATCAACAGTGCTCGTTACAGTGAGACGCTTATTGAAGAGTTGAAGACTAAACTTCGGATTAATCACAGAGGACTGATATCCAAGGGTGTCGTGATCTTGCATGATTATGCACGTCCGCACACTTCTGCACACACTGTTGACACTCTGCAAAAACTTCTCTTTGAGGTTAAAGCATCCTCCCTATGGTCCTGATCTCACTACATCAGACTTTCACCTGTTCGGTCCCCGGAAAGCAGCCTTACGAGGATGAAGATTCACTTCTGATGAAGCTCAGCCTGAAACATTTTTAATGAGAGAATATGAAAGCTTGGATAAAGTGTATTGAAAAGCAACGAGATTATGTCAAATTATTATGAATTTGTCTTTTCTAAAAGTCAAATAAAATAAATTCTCCTGTCAGAGTCGGATAATTTTTCACTCATCATCGTAGTTCCATTTATTACATCTATTATCAGTTACATCTATTATAGGTGTATTCTACAAGCTGGCTAGTTATTTTTAATCGTCAGCACAAACGTTGGTGTTTTTTTATATAGCAACACAACCTAATGTCATGCGATTGTGCTTGTGCAGGTTTGGAGCAACTTCCTGACTGTTTTCAATCCAGAGTACCGCCGTGTCACCTACATGTTGATGGCTGTCTGGTTCTCCATGTCGTTCAGGTAGAAATTTTGAGACTTATGTTAAGAATGTATCTGTCTGCATTTCCATGACGGGATGTTTACCATAAGCACGGAATCTTAGTGGTTAGCACTGTCACCCCGCACCTCCTGGGTCCGGGTTCGATTCCTGCCTCGGGGTCTAGGTCTCGGGGTCTACCTCGTTGTAAAAATAGGAATAAACACAATGGCCACCATTGACCTCCACGGTCCCTAGTGGGACTATAGAGGTTCCTACTGTAGATGGATGGATGGAGTTTACCATAAGCTAGATTAATGTGCAAATATGACAGCACTAACAGTTTTTTTTAATGCTTCGCTATTTTTAACGTTTGCACTTAGCTTTTGCTTTTTATTTTGTTATTTTGTTCACTAAAGCTAGCTGAGCTTTACTATGCTATACTACTATTGACTTGAATCATTCACTTGTATCAATGTGACTCATGTATCACTCCCCCGTCTCCCCTCTCAGCTACTACGGCCTGACCGTCTGGTTCCCTGACATGATCAAATACCTGCAAAAGCAGGAGTACAACTCACGCACCAAGGTTTTTATCAAGCAGAAAGTGGAGCATATGACCTTCAACTTCACCTTGGAGAACCAGATTCATCGTCAGGGAGAGTACTTCAACACCAAGTAAGCACTTCAAAATGTCAGACGCCAGACATTGATCATTTCCAATAAACTCGACCCAGACTGGCTAGGCATGGACTGTAAAATGGTTCACGTAATTTTCCTTGAGCAAAGATTAATACATGTTCGAAAAGACAGCTAAGGATTTCTCTGGAGCACTGAGACGGTCTTCTGGCTTTATCATAGGTTTTTGAATCTCAAGATGAAGTCCATGATATTCGAGGACTCCCTTTTTGAAGAGTGTTACTTCGAGGACATCACCTCCACCAACACCTTCTTCAAGAACTGCACCTTCATCGCTACCGTCTTCTACAACACAGGTCAGAACAAGGCCTTGATTTTTTGGCCCAAGCACATCCACTCTGGCATATTCCACTCTGTATCCTAAATCTCATTCACTCTGCTGTAATATCATACAGACTGGTAGAAGCAGACCTCAATCTCTGAGGTTTATAATCATTGAATAGCGGATGGAGAAATGTGAGAAATGCATCAGTCAGAATGACCTCATTCAGTGGAACCGTGTAGGGAAAGGTTTCAGGTATCCTAGCAACACTGCCTCTTTCAGGGTCTGTTAAGGAATGTGGAAGAAAATTGCTTTTGCATTTTCCACTGAGAAAACATGGACAGATTTTGAAGGCATTTTCATCATCAAAGACACATTTTTACCTAATCATGCAGTCAATATTGCTAAAAAAATTCCATAAGTATAGTTGTGGCCAATAATATTAAGACAGCTTATGTGCTGTATTATAGTTCTGCCTGTGCACTAAAACAGATGATGTCATTAATTAGTTCTAGCCAGAACTTGTCACTGTCTATGTGACCAAGGGTGTCCAGCTTGTAAAGTCATAGCCTGGATCATTTCCAGACCTAAACCCAATATAAAAATGATTTAAAAAAAAAGAAAAGAAAAAGAAAGCAGGAGCAGTCAAGAAACTTTCCTCTGTACAGTACATGATCTACAGAAAGCCATCAAGCAGGCATGGATTGAGCGAGTGACGTTGCAGACATATTTTTTTCCAGCTGGTTTTGGAAGATAAAGGACTTCCTACTAAATATTAATTGCTGTATAGCAATTTTATTGCAGAAAATAACTAATGATCCCTATTATGTTTACTTTCATTATTTAAAAATAAAAAATAAGAGAATGTGATTTTTTTCCTCAATATTTATACAGTTGAACATCAGCTAATAGCTAATTAAATTATTAAGTAAGAAAAAAAATCTTAAGTACAGTACCGTACAGTAAGTATTGTAAGTACAATAACTAATTATGGGACCTTTGCTTAGTTTACTTGAGCCATAATAGAGAATATAAAAGTGGGTCTTGCACACAGCAGGGTCAATTTGCTTCTTTTTAAAAAAAATTTTTTTAATGTTGTATAGATTGGATTTTTTGGATTTTCAAACCACACTAATCAGCACCTGTAATAAAAATGTGTTTCTTAATAGTGCATGTAGTTCAATCGGCATATTTTTTGATGGACCAAAAAAGAGCCTTCTTTTTGCTTTAAGAGATTTTTTTTTTTTATGTAGCTCATTTTAATAAGTACAATACGTTCAGTTCTCATTAAGGAAATTACTTAATCAAAGACATTAATAATAATATTTATACTCCCAACGCGAGATTTGTTCACTGATTTTAACATCGCCTACGTGTTTGGCTACAGCTTTTAATATTGGTGCACATAATTTAGTTTATTAGATCTACTATACTCATTTTTTTTGTTACGTTATTTCTCGAACCCAAGGTCACTATACAAAGTTCGAATGACCAAGGAAATCTTTAAACCTCTGCTGTCTAACAGGCCATGAAAGCTCATCACCACTGAAATCAGCTTTCATTTATTGCCCTCGACAGATGTTTATTGCCAATTTCTTGCTCGTCTAATAAGGCTCCTTTCTTCTTTTCAGATCTGTTCAAGTACAGGCTGATCAACAGCCGTCTCTTCAACAGCAGCTTCCTGCATAACAAAGAGGGCTGCCTGCTGGACGTCAGCGACGAGAACAACGCCTACATGATCTACTTCGTCAGTTTCCTCGGCACGCTGGCTGTCCTGCCTGGGAACATCGTGTCCGCTCTGCTCATGGACAAAATCGGACGTCTGAGGATGCTGGGTGAGTCGAGAAAGTTTCGGAAATGTGCTGCTTTAGCAGCATGCTGTGGATGTTAAGTAACTTTCTGCTCTCCTGCAGCCGGCTCCAGCGTGATCTCCTGCGTCAGCTGTTTCTTCCTGTCATTTGGGAACAGCGAGTCGGCCATGATAGCCCTGCTCTGTCTGTTTGGGGGAATCAGCATCGCCTCGTGGAATGCCCTGGATGTACTCACGGTAGAACTGTTCCCATCTGACAAGAGGTACGTTTGTTTGTAAAATGCCTGTATGAAATTAATTTATTTAAATCGTGCATCATAATAGTATGCGGCTTATAATATAATAAATGTGAATGGGTTTCTAAAATGTTACAAGCTTTTAATTAGGTATGTTCTAGATTTAATAGATTAACAAGATAAGGAGTCTTTGTGCTCTGATTCCTTCTCAGTAGGTTTGCTGCATTGGCACTGCAGCATGGCCTCTTCTTCACAGCTCTTTAGGGGAATGTCTGAAAATTCTCATTCAAACCATCTGAAATCCCAACAGGCCTGGCACTGAGTAGCAGACATTATTTATGTGAAGATGTGCAATGACTTACGGTGCCTTCTGCCTTGTGTCACAGAGCACCTCCTTGTGGCCAAAACATTTATGAATAATAATTTATAATTATTTTATTTAACTCATTAGATATAATCGATGCAATATAACACATTATATAATGTGTTTTGCTAATTACTAAGAAAACAACTGTAACCAGGTCACTGCGTCATTAGGTTTGTATAACAAAAACAGCTAAATTGTCAGTAAAAGCAGACTGATTCTCTTGATCTGATCTTTTCTGCCTTAACCTGATCAGTCTAACTATATTTTCAAAGAAATTTTAATATTGCAAAAACATTTCCATTATCCATTTATATTAAATGTGGAACATTATGTGCGATACAATTTTTCAGTAATGTTATACGAGGTGGTATCAAAAAGTTTCGAGATTTACACGCCACAGATCTGTTCGCTTTTGCCATACGTCCTCCCTCAGATGCCTTAAAACCCGGCATTAGAATTCGCTATTGACGGTCTGGCCCCTGGGGGACGAATTCTCGATGTGCAATGTCGCAAATGTTAAAAAAGACGTTGAGCAAGCACTTCGTCGAGCCGTGGACCAGCCTCACTTGGAGGTGACGGGCTCTTCTACTGTAAAGGCTTCATCTTAGGGTCGTACGCATACAACCAAGTTTCGCTGACGAAGTTCTTTGGCAGACTTCGACGCGATGTTCATGCTGCTCCTGGGTCAGTATCCTCGGGACTAACTTGGCAGAAACACGGAGCATGTTCAAATCACACGTGATGATTGCCTGAACTGTTCCGTATGACACACCGATAAAGGCAGCAGTGTTGTGGATTGTTCTCCGACGATCACCATCACATATTGACAAAGATTTTGCTTTTTTTCAGGGTTGAGCTCGTTGAAGGTCTTCCTGATCTCGTATCTTATTTCAATAATGTTCTGCCGCTCTTGAAGTGTGCATGCCACTCAAATTACCTTGAATGAATCATTGCAGTATCGCTGTAAACTAGACGAATCATCACAAATCATCAGTCAAACGTCTCTGTGGCAGATTTGCTCAGATTCACGCAGAATTTCACGTTCGCTCTTTGTTCTAACTTGCTGTCCATGATGAAATATCACAACGCATGTGGTCAGAATAGCACCAGTTGCACAGCTCCCGGTGTACACGGGATGATGTCTTTTGGCACACTGACTTATGAAGGTTGGAGCTCCCTGTGAGTGCGCCTGTTGGCATGATACAAAACTCTCAAAACTTTTTGAGCAGCTATTAACCTCTATTGTTTCCTTGCTAGCCTTTATTGTTACAGTAGATTACTGAAAAACTGCAAAACATAACCTCCTCTGTCTGTTGAGGACTTTATCGTCTCAGAAAACATAAACATGAACTTACATAACTGGGTTTTACTTCACAAATATCCCTCACCTCTAAAATGTGCCAGCTAGTTAGAACAAGCTATTCCTGAGAGGAATTTTAAGTCTTAATTGCTAATCTTAGCCAGATAGATAAATTCTGCTAACTTTCACTCACAAATAGTGCTAATACAAGCTAGTCTGACAGGAACACTGAGAGGAATTTTTAATTAGTTTTATGTTGGTAATCTACACTGCTAATATACTGTAAACTACCCTGACAGGATTTAGATGCTGCAAATCCTAGCAAGCTAG
>JAQMYG010000019.1:1304819-1319415 GCA_030014215.1 Clariallabes teugelsi
TGCTGTACAGAAAGACACACAGACATGTACGTGGACTTCAACCTGAAATAATAATAATAATAATAATAATAATAATATCACTGATTACATTAAAGATGATCAGATTATTTTTAGATTTAAGATTTTAACTATTTCTATTTAAAACTCTTTACTTCTTAGTACTAAAGTGCTGATGCATTGCCATCTTTAAATAGAGATCAGTCATGCAGAACAGCATTCTGAGTAAACTAAAGTCAAAATAGTCTGCAAATTTTATGAATACATTTTGGATGTATTGTGCAGCTCAGGTGGTTATTATAAACATCATGATGCAGATCATCAAAGGTGATTTTTATTATTTTTTTGTTGTTGTTGTTGCTTTTAATTAAACTTTTGGACGTCCACTCTGAATAGTCCTGATCTCTCTTTACTTTTTTTCTCTTTATAATCGATCGTTATTATCCTTGCAGGGTTCCTGTAGCCATCCTCTTGCTCCTGTGTCCCTGATGCTCTCCTTTGTTCGTCGGTTCATCAGTTCCTCATCCACAGTTTCATCTCGTCTCATGGACGCTGCTTCCGGTCGGCCGGTCGAGGCTTCCATTCGCACCAAACTCGCTCAGACTTTCAGTCCTGAGCACCTGGAGGTGCTGAACGAGAGCCACATGCATGCCGTGCCTCCAGGGTCTGAGTCGCACTTCAGGGTGCTCGTGGTGAGCTCTCGCTTCGAGGGTTTGTCCCTGCTGCAGCGCCACCGCCTGGTCAACGAGACCCTGAGCCACGAGCTGAGCACCAGTGTCCACGCTCTCGCCATCCAGGCCAAGACGCCGCAGCAGTGGAGCAGCGACCCGAGCCTGGCCAAGAGCCCGCCGTGCCTCGGAGGATCCAAACATGACAGCACGGTGGCGCAGAAGCTCAAAACGGGGCTGGACTGATCTGACCGAGAGACAAGAACGTTCCTTCTGTATCATAAGTAGCATTTAAGTTTTGTGTGTGAGTGTGTGTCCATGTTTTTGTTAGACTTTAAACCCAATCTACTGAATAAAAGTATAAACGTATGAAGTCTGGTTTTCCTGCTTGTCCTTGTTATTATGAATAACTTCAGAATAAAAACGAGCAAACTAAACAACACTAAGCCTTTAACGAGAATTTGATGAATGTAGCATATAACCAGCTTTGTGTAATATTTATTGTTTGACGTTAAATTATTGTGTAATGCTGTAGACAAAAAAGTGCAAAATAGTTATTTTAAATCAACTTGCTGGTGTATTTTTTCTTTCTCCACCAGGGGGCGACATGTGCAAATGTTACACCCTGAGCGAAAAAGGGGCCCAAACACTTTCGCCTAATGAGTATAAATTTTAGCTTCATATGTTTTTTTATTTAGGTTTTAATTATATTTCTAATAAGAAAAGAAATAAGTAAAGAAACTCTGAATAACTAGTTTCCTCTAGTATGGATAAAATAGGACGAATGACTGTTAGATAGGAACTAAATCCTAACAGGCCGTAAAGTTGACCCTCAACAGGAACCCTTAATTTATGTAGAAACAGTGATTTTCGGACATTTTCATCAGCCAAGTCTGTGGTACAAACTTCAAATTCCTGCTCATGATTTTCCTCTTAATGCCTCGAATGTGCCAATAAAACCTGTTGTCTCGGTTCTGTGTTTGTTGGTGCAAAAAAGGTCTCAAGTATGTTAAAGAATTGGTTCCCTACCACCGGCCACGTGGGTCGTTTGTTACTGGGCCACACAGAAATACTGATTAAATCCTTTTTTTTTAATGATTATCAGATTTTTTATAATAAAAATAAATAAATAAAAAAAACCACTTGTCTTAATCACGTGACATAAAAAATTAAGCCCACAAATTAGCAAAAATGAGTAACAAAGTATTTGGAGGAGAACTTCTTCATAAAGGGCCCAATGAGGAGCCGGGAAAAGAAGAGTCTACGACTTCCAAGGAAAAGAAAGCTGCGCTTAAAAGACAATATCAGGAGTCCTACTTAAAATACGGGTTTAACACTATAGGTGATTCTCCCGCTCCAAGCCCGCTCTGTATAATACGTGGCGACAGCGAGTGAGGCTATGAAGCCTTCAAAACTGTTCCGGCACACGGATACCAAGCAGCCTGGATTAAAAGACGAGCTGGAAGAAAAATATTGGAGAGCGCTGCATTAAAGCGTTAAAACAGTTTGGTTTAGGATGGATGTCTGTTAGGTTGTCGGGGTTAAAAGTAAAAATAAAATAAAATAAAATCCTAACAGACTTTAAGGTTGACTCACATGTGAAACGTTCACTGCCCAGATTGTGCAGATTAAAACCTGCCAGACTGTCTCTATACTCTGTATGTTTTGTACAAAGAGCGGACCTTAAGTACGTTTACGTTTAGCAGACACCCTTATCCAGTGTGACTTACATTTTTATCTCGTTACACATCTGAGTAGTTAAGGGCCTTGCTCAAGGGCCCAACAGGGGCAACTCTGTGGTTAAGTTATGCCTTTATTCGTCACACACACGTTACTGCACAGTGAAATTCTTTCTTTGCATATCGCAGCGTAACTGAGGTCGGAGCTCAGGGTCGGCCATGATACAGCGTTACTGATACAGATATGGTTAAGGGCCTTGCTCAAGGGCCCAACAATGGAGCTGGGGCTCGAACCACTGACTTTCTGATCAGTAACTCAGTGCCTTAGCCCTGTGAGCCACCCCACTGTGGGGCTTGAACCCAGAACCTTCTGATCAGCAGTCTGATACCTTACCCACTGAACGACACATAAAGATTTATTTAATAAGAATTTAAATTGAACACATAATTTATGTTTAATATGTTGAGATGTAGTGTGTGTGTGTGTGTGTGTGTGTGTGTGTTTGGTCAAAACTAAAATCAGAGCGTGTGAACTGTCATCTGTCAGAGCCGGAGAGCAACAACTGGTGTGGTGGCCTGGCTAGAAAAACAGCATTGTGACCATTTTACAGCTCTGTTCATTAGTGTACGTGTGTGTGTGTGTGTGTGTGTGTGTTAGAGAGAGAGAGAGAAGGAGATGACCCGGGGCCTGGGGGCCGAGCTGACAGGTCAAAGCAGGGAACCATGAGCAGACACTTCACTCCCCTTCAGAAAAACTGTCTGATTTGTGTACGTGGTGTCCAGGTGCTTCTGAACGTCCATCTGGGTGACAGAGTCCAGAGCTTCACACACAGGTGGGCGAGTTTTACTGCCACGAGGATCCGTACAGCCGGCCGAGGGGTCACATCGGGGCCGAGGCAGTGTAACAGAACACGCGTTCATTCGTTCATTCATTTATTAATTAATTAGTTAAACGATTTAAATATTTACTAATTTGTGTATATGGTTCATTATTGATTCGATCACTCTTTCATCAGATTCTTGTTGTTCATTAAATTTTTTCATTCCATTAATCATTTTATTCATTATTCATTTATATCCACTAAATTTATTCAGGATCGCACTGATTATGTTTATTTGATTGTTTATGTTTTTATTTACTGAATCATTCATTAGTTTGTTTATTTATTTACTCCCTTAATGTCTATCTCTCTATCTATCTATTGATCTTGTTTGTTTATTTAGAAATCTATTTATGTTATTTATCCATTTAGTTATTTAATCCTTCAATTACTTTATTTATTTGTTAACTAATTAATGTATTTAATTACTTCCTCATTTCTTTTTTTTCTTTCTTTCTTTATGTTATTTATTTATTTATTTATTTTATTTATTTAATAATTTATTCATGTATTTATCAACTCATTCATTCACTTGCTCAAATATTTATTTGTTTATTCATTAGCTTATCGGTCTGTTTTTTTAAAAACTAATTTATTCATTTAGTTGTTTATTTACTTTCCCCCTTCGACTATTTGCTTTGTTTGTTTATTTATTCGTTTGTTAGTTTTTTGCATTTGTATTGTTTGTCTTGTTTGTTTGTTTGTTTGTTTACTCTACTAAATTTACACCCTTGTAGGAATCATCTTCCACAGATGATTCCAAACAGAACCCTTCTTGCGAGAGCCCTGTAGTCTTCTGTACTGTACGTACGGCTGTAAGGGTGGACCAGGGGATCCAGACCGAATCCTTTATTGGATGATTCATTGAAGAACCTTTTTTTTTTCCTTCCAGTGTCTGGATTCCCTGAGTGAATGTGTTCCACAGACTGTTGCTCTTTATGTTTAGTAACTCGAACCCGTCAATTAAATACGAGCTGCAGCGCGCTGGCACGTGGTTCTGTGAGGATAATTAACAGCATCATTACTAAAACCTTATGGTTATGGTTTTAGGTTTCTTTACAGTGCGCTGTTATTGTTGTTATTGTTGTTATTGTGTCCCATGTTTCAGTTTCTGTGTAAGCGAAGTCTTGCCCTGGAGCTTTTTTGCGTAAATGAAATAAAGCCGCTCCGGATGGGAACCCAGGCTCTGGTGCGTCAGAGCGGGCAGAGTGATGGTGCCAGGGCTGGGATCCTGCGCGATGCGCCGTTCCCGTGAACGCACTGATTTACAGGCCGTGCTGCTGGATCACGGCTCCCCAAGCATCGCTGACCTCCAGGTTCAGGAGTCAAAAGGTTAGAGACTGGGGGGTTGAAGGGCACCAAATGGCTGTCTGAAAAAAGCCCCTCTAGGGCCCGGGCCGTCTCCACGGAATTGACGTCTGTAACTTTCCTCGGTCACATGTGCTGCGTGCGTACTCTGGTGGGCCGACGGCCTCAACATTTGCTGAATCATAAACCCTCAATCGGCGCGATTGTGCTCTTCACTGCAAAACCAGTTTGTCGCTCAGCGGGTCACAAATGGTTCCTGTGTGGGATCGGGGACGGATCTGTTGTGTCTGTACGGAGCGATCACTCGAACCAAACCCGCGTGAGATTCTTTGTGAATGAAACGATTACATTCCGAGGAAAATAACAGCGGTATTCACGGCGGGGGTGGGATTGGGGTATTTATCAGCACGGGTGTTTATCTGTTTTGTCTTTTTGCAATCAAAGAAAACAATAAGATTAAAGGTGATGGAAACAGCTCATTAAGTGCTTCGGACTGAAGGGCTTTCTCCCGGGTCGGCTAACGAACGCAGCGCCTGAATACGAGGCCTCGAGGAGGAAGACAAAGGAGAAAGGGGCTGAGACAATGTCCTTGTGTGGGAGAATTAGTTACACTCAGTAGTCTGAGTATTCAAAGCAGAGAGAGGATCAGAGAGGATTAGGGGCAAAGTCCACACAGGTGCACGGTGGAGGAGTCACACGTCACACTCCTACCTAGTTCAGTACACAGCAGAGTGATGAATCTCATACACATAAATATATATACACTGGCAGGTGACCTTTTTCTCCCTAATGTAGTCGTGTCCAATTCCTCCCCGTCACTAGGGGGCTTCCACATTAAGGCTACTACTACCACTCAGTCGGGAGGGCCGAACACTATCACGTGTTTCCTCCGAACCTCGTGACGCCAGCCGACTGCATCTTTTCGAACTGCTCGCTCACGCACCGTTAGGGACGGAGTAACACACTCGGAGGACAGCGCTATCTGCTACTTCCGCTTGCATGAGCTCACTGATTGGCTGTAGAGCCGTGATTAATGTGGGAGCACTATGTATTGTACCTCTCATCCCTCCCCTCTGAGAGAGCTCGACCAATCAGCTCTCTCTAGACCTCCGGCTGCGAGAGGTTACAGCATCACCCGGGAATCGAACTCGCGATCTCCGGATGATAGGGCGAGCACTTTACCACTGCCCCACGACAAATCAGTTTTTGAAGCTGATGTGCTAGAAGCAGGAAAAATGGGCAAGCACATAAGGACTTGAGACTTTAACAAGGGCCACTCTGTGCTGGGTTACAGCGTCTACAGAAACACCAGGTCTTCTGTGATGTTCCTGGTTTGCAAAAGTACCAAAAGTAGTCCAAGGTGGGACAAACGGTGAACTGGTGACAGAGACACGGGCATCCAAGGGTCATTAATCCACATGGGAATCAAAGTTTAGCCAGTTTGGACCGATCCCACAGAAGAGCGACAATTTGCTGAAAAAGGTTATTTCTGGTTGTGACAGGAAGGTGTCAGAACCCACAGTGCATCACAGCTTGCTGCGTGTGGGCCGGTGTAGCCACAGTCTGGTCAGAGTGTCCTGCCCATGTTAAACCCTGTCCACTGATGAAAGCTCCTCCAACCGGCCGGTGAGCGTCAGGACTGGACCAGGGAGCTATGGAAGGAGGTGGCCTGGTCCGATGTATCATGTTTTCTTTTATGATCAGGTCAGGATGGTCCTGGGAAGGAGATGCACTATGGGATGAAGGTGAGCTGGCACAGGCAGTGTTGCGATGCTCTATGTGAAGTTCTGCTGAAAACCCCCTGGGTCCTGGCATTCATCTGGATGTTTCTTGTGCCCTCAGTAGAATAACGTGCCCTGACACGAAGCAAAATCATTTAGGAAAGATTTGAGGAACATGACAAAGACTTCTTGGTGTCAATTCTCCACCTTTAGAGGTCCTGTGGCAACCATGCATCGATGGTTCAGAGCTGTTCTGGTGACACAAAGGGGAACAACATACAGTAATATTAGGCAGGCGGTTTTATTGTTATGGCTGATCACACTCTACTACACAAACACTCATAAAACTGTTATACACACAATCTTATGCAACTTGTCACATATAAAATCAGCGCAGGGGCAAAAATTCCAACAGGGAAAAAAATGAGGAGCTGTTTTTTTTCCAGACATACAGTATATGAAATGTTTAAATGTAAATTGATTAAAAAAAAAAAAAAAAGAAAGAAAGAAAGAAGGAAAACGTAATGCATTTTGTGTATTTTGTGTTATTACTTATAACGGAAACCAAATAAATTATTAAAATTGAAATTAAAATTAATTAAAATTAATTAATTAGTTCGTCAAAATTTGTGCCAAGCAAATCAGTTGCATGAAATTGAGCTGTATAAAATATAAATGTTTAATTTAATGAAATAAATGGGTCTAACATTAATTAATAATGAATGAATTAACAGAGTAATAATTAAATTTTAACTGGGTACTAAAAAAAAAAAAATCACAGTGGGTGATTTTTTTTTCATATAAAAAGTATATATTTCAAAAACGTTTTCCGCCAAACAATAAGTAATAATCTTTAAACATTATTTAAAAAAAAACACTTTCTATTGTTAAATAGCGCTCATAATGAATGTATGCAAATATATGTAAATTTATGCTGAAAGCGACTTGAAGTTAAATTAAGAGCCGCTCAGTAATCACTTGTTCACCTGTAACTCGTGTGGGTTCAGTGTTCCTGAGCCGAGCGGGGTCAAAGGTCACCCCCCGAAAGCTGGACCGCAAACCGAGGCTTAATCTCCTGTAGTCCAGATGCATGATCTGCTGAAAAGAGCCCACTTTGGCTCGGACAAAAGCGTGATCTATTGTTTCCTCTGTCAGGCCGTGTGATATATTCTATCCTACGCACGCGGGACAAAAACGGATCGGCGGTTATATAAGCGCCATCGTTCTCCTCCCATGCTGCGTCTGCCGGAGATGGTGCGGACAGCGGGCTGTTTGACCTCACACTCTTCTGGTCTTTGTTCCAGATGCCCCCTGTTTTTCCACCTCGCCCTGAACCCGCCGCTGCTGTGTTCTTTTTCAAAATAAAGCGTCAGGGGCCCTCCAGTTTATTTTCATTAGGCCTTTGAAACGAGGCTTTGGAAAGGGGCCGCGGAGACACCAAAGAACGCCTTAATACGGCGATTAGGAGGCAAATAAAACATCGGCGCTGAAGAAAGACGAGGTCGTCTGAGGGTTTACGGCAGGTTTTACGCTTTAGCTCATTTTGCCATGGTCAGGGATCAAGCGTGCCTCTCATTTGGATTAGACCGTCCCTGATGAGTGGGTTCGGACTCTACGTAGCGAAATCCACGAGCGTCTTGTATACAAACGTATACACGATTAGCCAAACGATTTGCATGTGTATAACATGATTTGGGTGTAATATCCCCCCCCATGCTAGCTGCCTAGCTGTGGTCTGATAGAAGGCAGATCCTGAACTCGGGGTGATGCAGTGACCCCTGACTGAGCCTCCACACACGGTGTGTTTGCTAACATCAAGCTCATGTGATTTCACTTAAGCTGTTCATTTCTTCACATCATCGTCACTGGCGTGTTTTTCCCACCGTCCCGACCCATCTTCTCTAACGTCTGTACAGTACACACAGGGAGTCTTCGGGAAGGAAATAAAACATTTAGGGCAGCAGAGAATTCACACAATAGTCAAGAAATTACCAAGAGGCTTCAGAGTGAATAGAAGAAATTCATAAATTCCTGGCAATTCAACAGTAATGACTAATACCTCTGTGACACGCAGATATTATTTAATTTTAAACCAAAAGAGGAGAAAATGGGAATTGTAAATTTTTGGTTTCAGCCTCGCCCACTCTCAAGTGGAAGAAACATGCTGTTTTAGGAAAATAATCATCCACATAATGGTGTGATGAGGTTCAGTTACTCTTATCACCCCTTATGTTGATTATATTTCCATAATGGCTCGTCCACATGGAGCGTTTTGTTCATTTCCTAGCAGTGCAGTTCTACAAAGATTACAAAATTCTTTAATGTTATTGTTATTAAAGAACATCATAATCTATCTATCTATCTATCGATCTATCTATCGATCTATCTATCTATCTATCTTACAAACATTTCAGTTACACTAAACATCATGGAGTTTTCTTGAAGAAAGCAAGTTTATAGCAGCTATAAACCATCTTTCCTTCACCAGACTGTTTTTATGATTTTCTCTTGGACTTTAGAAAATTAACACAAACAACAAAGAAGTATAAATTCCTCTGTCCTGAAGATCACAGCTTCACCTCTGACTGTTACACAGCGCTGACACTGGAGACTCATTCCATCAATGTTTAATAAACACCTTTACACATTTCTGTAAATCTCTTAATTTCGACTTTATGTTTTTCCCTTTCACATTTTTATTTGATTGAATTCTGTATATTTTATTCCTTTTATTCTTATTCTTATTTTTTATACAGTTTGTTCTATTTTTCTGTTTCTATTTGCAAAATTCAGGATTATTTCTGTATGGATTTGATTTTTTTATTTTTCTATCGCATACCGTGTATGGTTTTGCAAGTGACAAATAACACCTGTGATCAGCATTACAGTCCGAGCTGCTTTAAAAAACAATTAATCGCCACCTGCTGACCAATCAGAATGTAGAATTCGAGAGTGAGCTCTAAACATCACCAGAAGTTCTTCAGTCTGGATGAAAACATCATTAAAACCGGAGCTCTCAGATGATTCCTGGCGGCCGAGCGGTTCTTGCACGCCATGCAGTCCCGTGCTCTACACACAATAAAGAGCTACGTCTCGGCCTTTTAGTTCCCTGCAGGCCTCTGGAGATCGTTTCCTGTCCCGTGCAGTAACCAGGCACCTCGTCGCTATGCTCCATCGCTCCTGCGGTTCGGATGCCTCTGTCCAGCTCCATTCACACTCACATCAGGAATCTCCGGGGTCAGGCTCCGAGTGTTTACTAAACACACCAACAAGCTTTCTCAGAGACACACATACACACACACACATCTCACCTCAGACACTTCCTCTCCATCTCTCTCTCTCTCTGACACACACACACACACACACACACACCTTCCTACTCTTACATCCTCTTTGTTTGGACTCGTTTGTGCAGAAAACGTTGTGTATCATGCAGCAGGAGCGGATCTTTAACTGTTTACACATGAAACCGAACGCTCGCTGCCGTCTCATGTTTACAGCAAGGACTTGTGGGAAAACATGCAAATTTATAACAATTAAAAAACAAAAATAGAAAAGTTATCAATATTCTTTGTTTTTGAATTTTCTTTAAACTTCCTATTAGCATGTTTTATCAACAAAGGACAATTTTACATCCCAGGATTGGATTTGTTTTGTGGAAAATTCCCTGTTGCCTAATTGCATAGTTTTTCCTCATTGACGCAGTTGTCTGTTTTTTTATTTTTTATTCCAAGTCCTTTTATTGTAATGAAATTGTATTGAATTTTTTTTTTCAATTTTATTTCTTAAAATCTGTAACATTTGTACTGCTCTTGTTTTTCCCATGAAGAAAAACTCCATTACATATAATCTTTATATAAAATAAATAAATAAATAAATAAAACTTCTTACCTCTCACTCAGCAAATACTGTATAATAAAGTATATACAGTACAAAATATCTTACATTCATATTTTCCATTATTTGTCCTATTTAGTGATGTCCTGACTTTAAAGTTTGTACAAAAGAATAATAATAATAATAATAATAATAATAATAATAATAATAATAATAATAAATGTATTATTATTATTATTATTATTATTATCATTATTTAAAAAGCCATTTTTCATTATATCCACAGAATTCCATTTTTTTTCTCCACCAACCAATCAACACATTCCTTCATTTTTTTTTTTTTTTTTTTGCTCCTAATCCCTGAGGGCTTTCTCCACTTTCTTCACACTTTCCCAACTCCTTACAGTTCCTGCTGCAGATTTTAACCTCCTTTCACCCCCAAGATCTTTACCCAACCCTCTCCATCCCTGAGTCGCCGGCTGAGAGAGACGGCGTGCTGTGGAATGACATCCCTCTGCTTTAAGTGCCTTGCTCCGGCACGACCAAGTAGGTCAAGAGAATCGACATGAGGTGAAGAGACTCACGAGAGCGTGAGGAGAAGGTCAACCGTAAAATCCCCCTCTCACGCTCACACACACACACACACACACACACAGCCAGGATTCTCTCTCTCTCTTCCTCTCTCTCTTCCTCTCTCTCTCTCTTCCTCTCTCTCTCACTCACACACACTTTTGTCGATGGCATCATCATGTCAGGTACTCAGTCAGAGTCAGAATGTACCTACAGTATCATCTCATAACAGATCCCTCACGCTGAGGATGGAAGTGAAGAGGGGCGGTCCTCATGCGGCGGACGGGGCGGATAGACGTGTCGACCCTGCATGTCAGATGTCAACAGTGTTTGCTTAATTGCTTCAGTGGGTGCCAGTTTCACCCAGGAGGTGCTGAGTGACACTTTGGGAGGAAGGGACCAGCTGCAAAACTTTAATTACTCGAGAAATAGTGGTGACATCGCACCGTGAGCGATCAGATCCTTTAAGTCTGTGGTGAAATCCTTCTCAGTAGTGATTGAGGTATTTCTTCATGAAACACTTCAAGTGCTTAAAGAGTGAAGAGTGAAAATGTTGTACTGTTTGGGATGAAGACGGCATGATGGCAAATAAAGATGGATCTGAGAAGTTGCTGCAGTAAGAACTTAATACATCTGCACAGATTACACCTCTTACGAAAGAATAAACTAGAATCGTTTTTTTCATCCACTAAGGGAATGCAATGGCAAAAAATAAAAATGCATTGAAAATCATATACTGTAGGAGTCTCAGGATCATTTCATTGGCCAAGACATTTGAGCAGTTCAGGTTTAGGGGCCTTTGCTCAAGGGCCCAATCTTGGTAGTGCTGGGATTTGAACCTGGGACCTTCTGATCAGTAGGCTAATGCCTTAACCACTGAACTACCCCCTGATACAAGAAAAGTTTCACTAGAAGATAAGCTAATGCTGATAAACTATAAAACTGAAACAAAACCCCCAAACCTTTTTACTTTTTTTTTCAATTTCGTTCTCATATTGGTGTTTAATATGTTTAACAGTACTCTGAAACACCAATTTCAATCAGAAGTTGTGTAACACACAGCGCTAGCATTTCAGTCAAGTGACTTTTCTGGTGCGTTTACTGTAATTGAATCCGAATTTATATTGTTACGGAATGAGCACAGGAAGATAAGCTAATGCTAAAGGCTACAGCTA
This sequence comes from Clariallabes teugelsi, assembly GCA_030014215.1. Classification (NCBI taxonomy): domain Eukaryota; kingdom Metazoa; phylum Chordata; class Actinopteri; order Siluriformes; family Clariidae; genus Clariallabes; species Clariallabes teugelsi. Next base: position 1,316,656 of record JAQMYG010000019.1, read on the forward strand.
AAATTACTCACATTTGTCAAAATGTTCTTCAACAAAGTGCTTATAATTGACTACGTACTGTCCTCCAAACTGTACATACACTTAGACTAGCAAATTATTTATTTTATTATATTATATTATATTATATTATATTATATTATATTATATATGGTCAATATTAGCTGCTAATGATTTAAGCTAGTTTAGTCTATCTGAAATACAGCTAGCTACAGTAGCACAGCTCCAAAGCACCATGACAGGTAGATGCTCGTTGAAAATGTACGTAGTGAAGTATAACAGGGATGATGATTATGTCTATAACATCAGCATTTCTGAAAAAATGGCCGACAAATTCAAAGATTCTTATTTAAGGAAACCAGTTTGTATTTTTAGTGGAGGATGAAAAAAAAACAGGAAGTAACGACCAAGTCATTTAGTGCAGAAGGAGCTGTCAGTCCTCCACTCAACACCAGCACATGAGCCAGCATTTCTGTTTTGTTTTTTATCCCTTAGCAGCGAAGCAAAGAGAGCGTGAAAAGAGGGAGTCGGCGGGGGAAAGATGGTGGGTAGAAGCTGCTCCTCCTTTAACTCCGGAGAAAGAGGATGAAACCTGTCATTAGGAAGGTTAAATGAAGAAAGCCCTCTGTAGGGTGGCTATTGTCGCAGGACAGAGAGGAGGGCCGGCTCTTTAAGGTCTTAAATAACACGGCTTGCTGCATTGTCCTGCGCTGAAAAGGCAGAGGTGAAAGGGGGGTGGCTGAAACAGCAGTCAGCAGCGGGGATGGGCGCTGGCAGGGGATCCAGGATCCCTTTTTATTTATTTTTTTTTGTTTAATTTTATTTTCATCTCTTGTTGTTCTTTCTTTCTCGACAGCTCACCCAGAACCGGTTATAGAAAGTCTCTGAGACGAGCCATCCTGGGGGTGGTAGTAGCAGTGTGTGTGTGTGTGTGTGTGTGTGTGTGTGGCGGGGGGGGGGATCAGCTCAGTTCTTCTAAAAAAACGACTTAATTCAATTGTTCAACATTTAAGCTTCTCCTTAAGGCACCTTCAACCGTCCTATTGTTCCAGGATAAAAAGTGACAACTCGGAAGGATATAAAGGTCACCACATTGTGACAAAAACTTTATATCTATAAATCTATGATTGTTCCATTTTAAAACTATGATCATTAAAGAAAATCAATAGTAGTACACAGTGCAGATGTGAATAGGCTCTNNNNCCCCCCCCCCCCCCCCCCCCCCCCCCCCCCCCCCCCCCCCCCCCCCCCCCCCCCCAAACCAATATGCACAAAATTTCCACTGAAATGGAATGCTTGAAATTATCCCTGCAAAAGAAATAAATTTTTTTTTTAAATGTCACTGAATAAAAGAAAACGCTAAGTATTTCCCTGTACTAAAGGCTGTGAGGATGTATTTACAATATCAGAGATTTATTCGAATATTTGCATTTAAGAGAATTTAAATTCTTAAAGTAAATTACTTTAAATGTAAATGTAAGTGATATAAGAGGAACGAAACACTTCAGGGGTGTGCTGTTAGAGGAAAACAATAAACTTTGGTTGGTTGCAGTAATTGTGCTTGATTACAACTTTTTTGTGCTTGATTTTCTTATAACAACACAACATGGAGTGTGTTACTCCTTACTCCTTCACATCAGCTGTAAATAAACTGCTTCTTTTACTTCTATGTCTTCTAGTGATTTTATTAGTCTAATCATAAAGTCTATAATTTTTTTTTTTTTTTACATGGTCATCTTATACATACTGCAAAGGCCGTTCAAGTCAAACTGGGACTTGGGATGAAATTCCGGATGAACCAAGGAGTCATTTCCATTGTACTGCACACACAGTACGGTGATGAGACTCTTAGCCGCAGTAAAACATTTGAATGGTGCAAACATTGTAAAGAAGTATATCGTACATCCGTGAAGTCTGTGATGATCCCGGCCGAGGAGGCTCGGAGCACAATGTAGTCGTTCCCGTGAACATTCAGTGAGTGGAACGCCTGCTCCTTAAATATAGATGGATAACTTGTTTGCACCTTGCGGAAGAGACGAATCTGTGCACACAATCACTCACCAACACCGCTTGCATGTTACAGGAACTCAGCTGGGAGTTATCGCCACATCCACCCCATACAGTCCTGACCTCTTTCCAAGACATTTCCATATTTTTGATCCGCTAAAAGAGTTCCTGGTAGGCCGGTGTTTCAGATGTGAAACATCTACAGTGCGATCATGTCCCAGGCGTCCCCAGCAAACTTTCTCTGGGATAAGTGCATTAGTGTAGCAGGGGATTATATAGAGAAATAAAGGGAGTTTTCACTCTCAGAACTCTGTTCTGTTATTCTGCAGAATCAAAAGTCCCGGTTTAACTTGAACGCCCCCTTTTAAGCAAAACTGAATGTGTGAGCATGACAGGATTCCTTTTTTTGGAGGACATTGATCAGGTTAAACCACCTGTTAGTGTTTAACTCACCTTGTGTCCACTTTTCACTTTTGTTCACCGTGTCTGAATATTAACTCAGGACGGGGGGATATTTTTGCACCATGTTATCCCATGTAACAGAAAACTGTGCGATCAAACTTTTTATGAGAACACAATATATTTATATAGATCGTTTACTAGGACCCTGAGGAAAAGCAGTTTCAGATTTCTCATTCTGTATTTTTTTTTTTTAATCACAGGCTTTTTAGAAGATTTTGTAGAAGTGCTGGTATGTTGGTATAGAGCACCTAAGGGTCGGGGGGGGGGGGGGGGGGGGGCAAAAGATTTGACACA
>JAQMYG010000019.1:1319515-1351019 GCA_030014215.1 Clariallabes teugelsi
ATAGATTTGACACAGTGCTCTTGCTCCCAAAATATAAACAAGGTATTAGGTTTTAATACTATTTATAAATGCAAATTGATGCTTAGATTTTGTATTATTATTATTATTATTATTATTATTATTATTATTATTATTAATAATATTATTTTATTGTTGTTATTATTATTATTAGGAGAAAACTGATTAATTGTCTATTTTCTACTGTGAAAATATCTTTTTTTATCAAATAGAAGATTTAGATGTAAGTTTTAGATGTTTACAATTTCCTTTTTTTATACACAGATATTTTTTAGTCCTAAAAATAAATGCTTTAAAAAAAAGGAGAAAATGTCCGGAAATAGGTTTAATAATCGTATATATTTAGTTTACTGTAAATGCATAGTATATAATACATGATATGTTTAACTATATTTAAGATATTTTCTTTTGCTCAGAAGCCTCAAATTTATTTATTTATTTATTTATTTATTTTTCATTTGCCCATTACCTACAAAAGTTTTTTTGTTTCCTTTTTTATTTTTTTTTTATTTTTTACAGTGTTCCAGTAATTCTGAACCAGATTATAAATTAAAGAAAAACAAATCTCATTAAAAGGCAGATTTTTGCAGTAACATCCTAACAATAACCGTGACCTCTGTATATCAGGAAATGCTCCTCAGCGAGCTGGTAATGCCGTGCAGCGTTTGTTGTCTTTAAAATTGCGAAACGTTACATTAACCTGCTTTTCAGCATTTTCTAAAAAAGATGCAAAGGTCAAGAAAAGGTCTCCTAATCTGTCTCTGCTGGGAACCTCGCAGGCTCACATGGGTTTGTGACAACTTAACACTCTCCAGCTCTACCTGAATAGGCCATAAACCTATTTGGACAATTAGTGACTCCATTAGAAGGCTTTCGCCCGGCGCTGGCGCCCTAATGGGTCGAGGAGCACAATAAAGTGCATGCTGAGTCGGATCCCGATCACCAGGACCCAGGGTTTTTGAATAAAGGACCTTAAGTCATCAAAAGCTCATACAGCAGTTTTAGTGTGAACGATAATAAAGAGAGAGCGAGTCTCGTGTCCTTCTGGTGTTTATCATTAATGGGAGTGTTTAGTAGATGAATAACTGGATGACAAATTGAGGACGAAGTCAGCGTTACACAGACCTTGTTAATGAGTACAGGGACAAGAATGCAAAATGGAAGAAAACACTTTGTGGTCATCATACTCCTACTTACACTCCCTAGCTAAAGCTGTATCCGACAGCCTTGTTAAAAAAGAACAGCAATAAATAGAGGACGGCTGTGCAGGCGGAGGCTAATCACTTTCCCCACTGCTTTCTCGTGAGCCAGAGTGAAAGATCACAGCGTTAGCAACAGGGCTAGGCGGCCGTGGCTCTCTGCTCCACCCTCTCCCATTCAGCGTCTCCTAGGGTGGCTGTTTTGGGCCACCGCACCATTGATGCGGTGATGGATGGCTTCATAAAGCTGCCCCTCTCTCTCTGAAGGAATGCCATGGTCCTCTCCCTCCAGGCGGGAGGCAGATGCAGAGGCTTCCCCTTTCCCCGGTTCTTTCCCAGGATTCCCCTGGGAGGGCGTCAGGCAAGAACCTGATGCTCTTATTGTTTGAAGACATGGGCTCAGGCGGTCTCATCCCACCTCCACACCCACACAGCGATTGGGTTATGCCAATCTGACGACGTGTGTGTCCGGCCAGGTGCGGGTACATTAGACTTGCACGTGCTTGAGTGCAACGGCTCATGTGTGTTTTCCTGGCACTAACCGAGGTTCTGGGTTATTTCACACTCTGCCCCGAGGCTGCAGGAGCGACGGCTCACTGCGGTTTGTCTCCGAGACTCCATTCAGACCGCGGCTCCGTTATCGCGGGCGTAGAAATCGGCTTTATCGAATCGGACACGGTCAGGGTTTAAGGGAAAAGGATCACGGGGGCCTTTCTCTCATTGATTTGTTACAGTTAGGATTCCACCACTCTGCGGTACCTGGCTTGAAAGGACATCCCTAAACCGCAAAAATAAGTCAAACCACATGGTGGTCCTCGCATGTTTCTGCTCAGGAATTCTCCTTCTGCATGAGAGCGCTCGTAGTGATGGAGTGATAAAAAATAATGACGCTTTTATATATATATATATATGCCAAAATCCAGCTGGAAGACACTACGAGGTCCTGACCGTAATAATTCCAAGCGATACAGGGAGAAGCCGCAAAAGAGGGAAAAAAAACAGGCCACCACGATGCGATGACGCAGTATATCATGTTGCTTGACACTTCCTCAACAGTCAATGTGTTGTCGAGTACATGAATGGAATTAAAAACGCAGCGTGCGGCGGTTAAGTAGGAACTTCTCCGAGCCTGTACAACAGGCCTTTTCAGGCTTCCCGAACACATATAACATTGTAATCTCGCTATCAAAGAAGAAAATGACAGAGTGGCCAGCATGCACTGGCAGTAATAGTCCAACGGTTCATAAAGCCTTTTAAGAGGCTTTTAAGTTGCGCTGGGCAGCGGGGTAGCTGAATAGAGAGCAAAGGGGGGGACAATGATTTTAAAGTGCTCCCTTGATGTCACAGACTATTACCCAGATATTATGAGTAATTATGCCGTGTGAGTCTCACAGGAACCAGGGTGTACATGGGTAGAAGCGGTCCAGAGAGAGTTTGTGTGTGGGTGCGTAGGAGGGAGGGTTCACAAGAACAGGAGATTTTTTGTGTTAGAGAAAGAGAGGCTCGGACACTTCATCTTCTCTTCTCTGTGCTGCCAAAAAGGCCAGAGGTCAAATGTCAGGGCGATTGAAGAATTCCAAGCTGCATGCCGACAGATCAGATTTCAGCGACGGGGGAGGGGAGGGATCTGCCCTAAAGGGATAGGTGCCTGTGTATGTGTGAGCTTGTCCCAACAGCTTTTTTGTTTAAGGCATCTCCGTGATCTGGAGACTTCTGAGGTTTCACTTGAAGTTGCGAAAGGGTTTGGTTTTTTTTTTCTTCTTCTTCTTCTTCTTTCTTTCTTCGCATAAAGGCGTAAAGTTACTAGGGCTGGTATTACCTGTGAAAACACAAGTTTGTACAAATAAAACTGAGAAACTTTGAACATGTTAACACGGATTAGTACAACTCCTAATGTATGTAGGATAAAATCTACACAAAAGGGTTTATTCCTACTGCAAAGTGGTCTTGTACAGTATATCTCTTTATGCATAGTTGAATTGTAAAATTCGGCACTGAGAGTGTTTCCATGGAACAGAACAGTTGCTACAACTTAAAAAAATGACCTTGAAAAACTTTTTAACTTTTAGTCAATATATGAATCCATGGCAAAACTATATAAACCTCTAGTGTGTTAATGTTTAAGCACATGCGGTTTCTTATTCCTAAATCTGTCAAATATTAAAGGGTCAATGGGATTAATTTTGCACGTTAACCCTTATTAATTTTAAGAAATAAGGAGCACGGTTACATATTTCAGACCTGCGTGTTCTGCTGTATGTTTTGACCAAAACAGGGCTGCGCTTTAGAGGCAGGAAACCCCGAAGCTGAACTCTTGAAGAATTATAATGACTGATGGTGGTTTTATAGGATTTCACACTAAATTAACTGAATGAAAAGCTACATGCCCTACACCTCCCCCTGTCCTAACCTTAACTCTTCTTTACTTTTTGTCTGCTTTGATTAACTTTAATGCGATTTAGTTTGTGGCTCATTTAAAAAAAAAAAAGAGAGAGAGAGAGAGAGAATAAAAATCTAAGTGAAAAAACTTTTTTTATAAGGAAAACACATTGCTTCTCCCATTCTAGGATGGGTTCCACCTGGGTCTTGATAACCATATCAGTAGAAATTCATAACAGTGTTATGTTAAAAACTTTTTTAAGATGCATCGTTTAGAAATTAATCCTTGAGGAAAAGGATCCTGCATCCTGACTGTAAAAACAGGACCTTATTTTTGACTCACCTCCAAATGATCTCTACATTCATACTTTGCTACCTTACTCAGCCAGTGCATGCCTACACACACACACACACACACACACACACTCACTTACACACACCATGGCAGACATGTACCGCCAGTGTACAGTCTGTATAATGAGCCGTTTTGCAGTATTCCGTCTTCGGCGTCTTTCATTGGCCATCTGCTCTTTACATGGCTACGGGTCATTAAAGACTAACTGTTGACGAATCAGTGGCCTCTCACCAAAATCCAAGATGATTCTGAGCTCGCTAACTAATAGGACACTTTGTGGAAGTGCAAAGCTTTGATCCTGGTCTATTTAACAACACGTCCTTTCCATGATTGGGGTGAGAATTGGCCAGCATAGTTCCAGGAGGGAAGTGTAAACCATGGATTAGCTGGACTAATGGCCTCTTGCTTGTCATTGATGGTAATTGGTGTTAATTAGGGTTTCGCATACACTGTATTTTTCTCTGTGGGGCTGTTTTTTGCGGGCTCGGTGCGTTTGTTTCATGGTGGACCTTTTATACTGGTCACTCTATTTAGCACCAAAGCCACAGCTTCAGTGGCGGATTGTCATCTGACAGCGTCCCTCTGTTTGCACTGCTCTCATTGTCAGAGGCAATTTGCTTTCACCACACTGACTTCCATTCGACAGGTTTGATCTTCGCAACCATTCAAGGGGTCACCTTTTAGTCTTTGTTTTTGGGCTTAGATCCCAACCCCCTGAAGCCATTGTACCATCATCACTGTTTGTGTTTCTCCTCAGCTGGGTAGCATCGTTTGCGCAAAATCTTGTGCACCGTAATTCAGCGTTTTGTCAGTTTGGTTAACCCCCTCGACTTTTCCTCTGACTTGACCTGCTTCCTTTGATGCTATTTGTTGCCGCTCACATGACCAGCTTCACAATGCGTAGTAACATGAATGGCTTAACAGGTACCAATGAATGTTTGGCTTGTGTAAGAGAATGCAAGTCATATTTGTTGAGTTGCAACAGCTCAACACGGCCTGTATAGTGGGAAAGGAGGCCCCGGGTTGGTGGATTTCTCTGGCCAACACCTGGTATCACTTTATTAACCCCTCGTCCATCGCGACCCCTGAACGCTTGGGAACAGCGGGGCCATCGGGTCGGCCCCCACGGACGTCAGGACTCCCTTTGAAGGGGGAAATGATGCCCCACATTGGAGCCTCCATGATGACTTTACCAGTACCATGACCTATCTGACCTCCCCCCCTTGCCTCTCCCACAGCTGCTGGCCCACACCAGCCTCCACAGTACAGAGAGCAAGAGAAAGACTGAGAGAACATTGGAACGAGCATTGGAAAGGGGGAGAACGGCAAAAGGTCAACCGGTGGTCAGAAGATTTTTATTGGGATGGAGAGGGAGCAGGAGCAAGGGAGGGAGAATATGTTTAGGACCACCGTCTGAGAATTTAACTGCAGGGAATTTCGCCTCGCCCTTCGCTCACCAAGTTAAGTCCAGATCAGTACAACACTGAACCGTCAGAAAGTTGGCTTCATCCCTTCATCTGTTCCCTGGTGTTCGAAACACACCTAGTCTCATACCTCACACTAGCTCTGTGACTAATCAGTGCATTGCTTTTGGTTGTTGCGTGCTGATTTATTCGGATCGAGTCATGGTCTTCTGACAGTAATGCTCTTCTGGTCTTCAATCACAGATTGCATAATATTATTCAAAGATAAACATGACCCAGAAAGAATGGCACAGATCTCAGATTCCAGTGATGAGCATTAAAAATCATTCTTCCCCATTGTATTCACATTCAAACTCATTTCCTGCTCTTGGACTTGTTATCTCCTGGTGGATACAAGGATGACACTACCTAAGCGATGTTCCTCAAGATGTATCGGTGCTACGTGTTAGCGACGGTCCAGCCCTTGGTGCGCTTCCAACAGTGAGGAAAACAAGAAGTTATCAGCAGACCTGACCCTAGCTCTGTGTTGCGACTCTTCACTACTACTGCTGCAGTGCCATAGTCACAAGGCTTTCGCCCTCTGGCAGACCTGCCGGAGAAATTTACAGCCTGATCGCATGACTGAAGTCCTCGGGTAAAAATGCCATAAACACTGCATTATAGTGAGGGAGGAGGGGGACAAAGCAAATCCGTTACAGCTCAGTATTCTTCCTTGTTAAGCTCATTGGTCACAGTCGTCTTGCACGATGACTTATAATGGTATGTTTTTGCTCTTGCGGCCTGCTTGTGGTTACAAACCTTTTTAGTTTGCTTAAGGAAAATCGAATGCATTTAAGCACATATACTGCGATCCTATTGAGATTTTAAAAAAAGAAAAAGAAAAAACCCAAAACATTCAGTGACGGGTGAAACTTTTCACAACTCTGTGGGAACCTTCACCCGACAGTCCAGCTAATGATTCCAACATGTGACTTCAAGATCTTATTTAACAAAAGTAATAACCTCCACCATTTATCTCTCTTCTTTCGTTCACCCGCTCCTAGCTGTCTCTGTAGGCATCTTTTTATGGAGCTGACATTCCAGGCTTGGCTGAAACAGAAGCTCTTGTTTAGGAGCCACCCTCCCATCCAAAGCCCCCTTTTTATCATCTTCCTAGTTTTGGAGCCTGGGAGCAAAGGTCAAGACCCCCTCCAGCTTCAGAGACATGTTAGGTCATGCTAGCCACATGCTGTACCGCTCCCTGTTTAGTCCTAAAAAACGCCCAGAGTCCACACCTTTACCCGAGCTATCAGTGCACGCATTTACAACAACACGTTAAGAGCACTTTAGTGTCACCGGGTCAGTGAAACATTTTTAATTGGAGCGCTTAAACCATTAGATATTTCTTTAACAACTTCCCATTTCGCCATTAACTTTGTATTAAGCTTTTAATGGTTAATGATTGAAAGGGCTTTCCCGAATCATAGCACTCATAGCACTCGTTCAAATATCAATGTGTTCGTTCTATTAAGATCTTATTTCTACAGTATATTACCAATATAACTTTATTGTTTTTGTTTTATGGAAGGAGTCTCCAGTGTCAGCACTTTGTATCAGTCAGAAATTCTTTTGGTACTTTCAGGGCAGAGGGATTTACCCTTTTTGGTTTCTTAGTAACAAGACAAGTTGCGTATTTTGTGTCATTACTTTCAAGAAAAAGAGAAACGGAAAAACTGGTGAAGGAGTGACTCTATAGCTGCTGGAACGAACCTTAACTGCAACTATAAGAAGGCTGGGTTATAGGAAAACAGGACCAAACCTGTTTTACAGACGTTTTTAAATACCTGTAAATGGATACAAAATATGACAAGAAGGTTGGCAAATTGCCATGGTATAAAAAGAATAAAATACTTTTTTTTTGCATTTTGTAATTTGCTTGCTTATGCTTTGAGATTTCTTTTGAACATTGCATTTTTCTATCAAATATCTAACAAAAATTGTAGATAAAAACAAATCTATATATTTTTTACTTTTGGACCAATGCATCAGATTTTTAAATCTATATCAATTTCTTTTTTTTCTTTTTTTTTTTAAACATTTTGCATCATTATTCATGTACATAATATAAAGACATCCTTACGGACCTCCTGACTGGTGGCCATGTTGTTTTTGCCATCGCTTTAGCTTAATCAGCATCCGCGTCATATCCACTCCTGCCATGAAATATTACAGATTTGCATGCATAAACAGGAATCTTTTAAAAAATTAAGGGAAGCCCCCTAACCCGAAAGCAAGACCCCTCTGAATACACAAACAAATAACTAAATAAATCTGGCGTTTTCTGGCTCGAGGTTAGCGACTCTACAGGAGGTCAGTACAGGAACAGATAAATCTCAGTTAAAGACGCCATGATTCTCAGTGTTTAACCTCTTAATCAACCCCAGTTGAACAAAGGAAGGAGCACAAAAAAATTGTCGAGGCGTAGTGCGTCTTGAAAAGTACACTGTGAACTTTCATTCAGAACTTTTGCTTTGTTTCTGTAATCTGAAAAAAATACATTCATAAGATCCTAATTACACCAGAGTGGAACATTTCTGCCTTGAGCACGCATCGGTTACAGCTGATAGAGTAAAGTTGAGGTTATACAGTGTGTGAGTGTCGCTTTTATGGCTTTTTTAAAAAGGTACAGTCCGTCCTCGAGACAAATACAAATATGCTACACTTTTATGATTTGTACAGCAGAATTCAAGACTTATTGACATTCATCTAACAATTTGAGCTGTTTTATTTTATTTTGTTTTATTATGAAATTATTGTTCATTTTCTAATTTTAAACTATAATCTGGTCATGGAAATGAACTGATAGAATGCTGCAGTGGTTGCATGGACCAGATGGTAAAGAAAGAAAAAGCTGACGCAAACACTCACACACAAAGCGATTAGCTGCTATTAATCACAACGACAGCAGACTCGGACAGCAAATAAGACGTTTTTATTGTTTATTCCAACGTCCACTTTTACTGAGCTCATGTCGTTCAGCAAAAGGATTCAAAAATGGTTTGTTACTTACTGTTACACTTATATTATTGCAATCAGAATGTTAGAATTCGGCCTTTTTCTACTGAGAGATGAACAGGACTGTGCCCTGAATAGCACTAGCTCCATAGTTCATAGTCATTAACTTCGATTTGTTTAAGAGGAACAAATCCACAAGGACGAACTTTGTGCCACAATGATTTTGCCTAACTGGATCATGTGTTTCAGGAGCGCGAGCTGTGACTTGCGTGTCATGCGATGTCAAAGGCTCCATAAATTATCCAGAAAACTAGTGGCCTTTGCATTTTCTAGGCCGCTCTGTGTCCACGTTTACTCCCTGACCCCATTCTTAGCATCAGCGTGCCAGTTGCTGTGGTCATCCGTCACCCTGCAGGTACTAACTGCTCTTCCTGATTCATTCATCATCACGCCGCCGACCTCGGCCTGGGACGCACTTCTGATTCTTCAGGACGATGAGATTCAGTTAGAAAACATTCCATCGCGTTTTTACATTATTAATATTACAATGCATGGATCTAATACATTATCATTTCTATAGTAACATGTCATGAGCAGAGATTAAGATAATCTGATTTTCTGTGAGGAGTTTATTTCATATTTATGGAAGGAAGCTCCAGTTTCTGGGGTAAAGCTGTAACTTTTAACATAGGAATGTTGTAGAAAATGTGATGCTGGTGAGGGATGAGTGTTTGCAGCTGCTATAACATAAATGATTACAGGAAAAACCTTCTCAGATGTTCAACAACTTTGAATGCAATGAAAAATGTATAAAAGAAAATGAAAAAAATATGTGTTGTTAAACAAATAAACCTGTTATTGCTGGCAAATTGCACACTTTAGGAGAAAATAATCCCTCTGCATCGACTACACCATTGCATCACTCATTCTTTTTCTATAACAGTACAAGACTGAGGTTTTTTTTTATTCCTTCTGACAATAAAAGTTCTTGATAATTGATTGTGTGCAAAAGATTACACTTACACTACTCGCCGTACATAACAATGACTCAATATGTATTAGATGTCAGGAAAAAAATCAATCAGAATTTATTTTTGGCGTTCTTAGCAGCTTGCACTGTATAGAATTACAGCTTAATCACTGGCCTCGGCTAAAATAATGCCCTTAGTCAGTACGAGCACAGCCTGTGGAACGACCTAATAGCAAGTCAAGGGGCTAATTGGACAACAGGTAGGGTTACATGTGACAACAATTAAGTCAAGCTAAAGGCCAACAATATGGCCTCTGGCACTAAAAGCTGAGCGCTCAACAGGGGCAGTCGTAAAGTGACATTTTTTCCCTTCTCCCACTCCATAACTTGGGCCTGGACGTTTTTTTTCCTTCATTTATACAAACATTTAGTTTTTTGTTGTTGTTTGATTTGTAAACTTCCAATCTTGTGACAATTGTAATAAATACATGTTGACATTTTCTGTGAATTCACCATGTCGACTAAAATAGTGTATTAAATGGAGGGAAAAAGTGCAGAAAAAAGAAAGCAGGCGAAAAGTACATGGTTCCTGGAACTTTCCTTTCCAGTGATTTACACTGTTAAAAAAAAATTATTTGTTCATTATTTACTGTACATAGTTAACAGAATTTGTTGTAACATAAATTTCATTTCTTTTGGCTGCATTAATCATTTTGTCTCGAATGACTTCACATGAGGTTTTCCCTGACACTATAATTCTATAATAGACTCTTTGTTTTGTGTGTGTGTGTGTGTGTGTATTTAGACAAACTATATATAAAGTTTGCCTAAACACATGCCACTTACTTAAACCTAAATTAAAGTTTAACAGAATTGTCACACTTCTCACATTATGAACATTTGCCATTTAGGTTAAGTGAACATAATTTTCATAACTGTGTATAACATTTATCTTAAAGCAAAGACTAGAAAACTCTAAAAGTAATGGTGTGTTATTCTTCCCAAGATCAAGTGCTAATAGAAATCTGAGCCATGCTTTCTGCAGTTGAGGTGTAAATTCAGGGCTGTGTGATAATTATTAGGTAACAGGTTTACAACGTGGCAATCAATTTTTCCCTCCTAAATTTCTCACAGTCTCCAAAGTGTGTTCTTTATATTTTCTAGGTTTATTATTTATTAGTTCTTCATTAACTGGCGTGTCCCTCTTAACAGCGAGCCTTTTGTCGACTAAAATTCTCTAAATTTACTGACAAACCCAGCAAGAGGGGTTTTTGACTCCTGTCAGGCTCCAGTCTCCCAGGGAGAAAAGTTTATTCACCTCCGTTTGGTCAAAGCAGAGCCTGCGGTACACAAACAAGTGCTTTTGGCAGCTGGAGATCACCTTTTCACCTAAATAAATGCGAATAAATCAAGGGAGGGGGAACGATTTTAGAATAAGTCCGACACAATCACGTGACTTGCTTACAAAAGGAGAATACTAAGTTTTAAAGTAGGAGTTTATAAAAAGCAACGCGAGACATATATATATATATATGAGAGAGAGAGAGAGAAAGATCCTTATATTAGATGTATAGACATACAAATAGATAGATAGATAGATAGATAGATAGATAGATAGATAGATAGACAGACAGATAGATAAAATACTTTATGAACCTCAAAGGCAAATTGTAATGTAACAACAGCCAGTTGAGAGGTTATAGAACACACGAGCCCCATGTATACACACTTCAAAAACACTTCAAACACTTCAAATATGTACATAGAATTTGTGTTGCTACATTTAAATAAACATCAAGTGGTGCGACTACTGACATCTTTAGAGGAAACATAATACTGCATTGTTGCCATAATTCAATTTAAAAAAAGAGGAAAAGGACATATATATAACTTGAAGTGTGTATAAATTTTTATGACCTCTCTTCTATATATATATATATATATAATGGAACTGTAGTGTAACTAAAGACATTGCAGGCCAATGGTGATTACTATTGTATTTTACAACAACCGTGGTGAGACCTCTCTCTTCTCTCTCTCTCTCTCTCTCTCTCTCTCTATATATATATATATATATATATATATATATATACACCTCTCACCTCGCCTGTTATTTTCCCCATCTAATCTTATTAACGGAACTTTAGAAAGCCGCCGCTGTCCAATTGGACAATTCCACCTCCACCAACCAATAGCGCACGCCTCCTGTATCAGGCCCCGCCCCTAAACGCGGGCGTCAATCCCTAATATGGAGAGCGCGTCCTTATTTGGAGCGCAGTGGGCGGAGCTCGGCCAGCCCCTGCAGTTTAGTGTCACTTTCACCAAACTCGGAACTGCGAGAGAGCTGAACCGAACTGACAGCTGGCGGATGAGCCGCTCTGCTCCTGCGACCAGCTTCTCGTTCCACACACGCAGAATATTAATCACCAATAACGGATGTTTCCATTCCAGCATTCACGATTTGATCTGGACTGAATGATCTGTCTGTGTCTGTGTGTGTGGTGTTTTTTTCTTCTTCTTCTTCCTCTATCCACGCGTCGGAGAACATTCCCAGGAGCGCACATGTGAATTTAATTACCTGCTGCTTTCGTTCTTTTCTTTCTTTTCCTACTTTTCTCATGCATGCATGTTGGTGTTTAGCTGCTATTTCGGGTTCCGCTCGCTCGCCGCTGTGTGTGTGTGTGTGTGTGTGTGCCGTGATTCCTGTCGGCGTCTATAAGTGACTTGAGTTTGAACTGAGAATCCGTGAAACTTTTTTTTTTTTTTCTGCGCACGAGCCTGCTTTGATCTCCGTGATTCTCGCGCACGGAGCTCGGGCACACTTCGATCATGTCACCGTTGCGCGTGAACTTCGAACACCTTAACAAATAATCAAAGCAAAACTAATAATAATAATAACAACAAAGAGAAAGATACATTGTATCTTGTGTTTGGTTTTTTAAGTTGTGGATTTAAATCCCAGAGGGACGGATTGTTCTCTCCGTGCGTAAAGGAGTTTCACCCAGACGGAGACGCGCATCTGATCTTTTTTTTAACACCACCCCTGCTCTACTGGATAGCATGGCAATGGTAGTAAACCAGTGGCAGGAGAGCATCGCAGCCGACCCCGGCTCTCAGCTGCAGCTGTGCGGCCAGGAGCCCGGGGGCGCACCGGCAACCCCGTCCGGGTCCACGCCGGGGAACGACGCGCTCGGCGCGGACAAGCTGGCCAGCGTGGACTGCATGGTGTGCGGGGACAAGTCAAGCGGGAAGCACTACGGCCAGTTCACCTGCGAGGGCTGCAAGAGCTTCTTCAAGCGCTCCGTGCGCCGCAACCTGACCTACAGCTGCCGGGGGAACCGAGACTGTCCCGTGGATCAGCACCACCGCAACCAGTGCCAGTACTGCCGCCTGAAGAAATGCCTCAAGGTCGGCATGAGGAGAGAGGGTGAGTGCTGCCCAGACCCACTGTGTATTTAAACTCTAATAAACAAATCAGATCAAAGTAAATAAATCACACACACACACACACACACACACACACACACACATGCTGCTTCTGAATAATCATAATCACTAATCAGGTTTCATTCATTCAGAATTACACAATATTTTATTATAATAATAATAATAATAATAATAATAAAAACAGTTTCTCAGTGAGCTTTCTAACAAATAACACTTACACAACACGTACTTCCTGAATTGTTAGAGAATGTCAGATTTGTCTAAGTTCCCAACACTGAAAGATGGTTTAAACTGTTTTAACCTTTGTAAAAAAAAAAAAGAAAAAAAAGAAGAAGAAACATGTCTTCGAATTATGTTCATCAGTGAGGACTGAATAGCAAAACCTATCATTTTTATACTTCCTGTTAAAGATCTCATAATGTTAAGGCAAGCAAATTACATTTTACAAGATCATTAGTTAATAAACAGAGATCATTTTGCATTTTCATCCTTACCAATCATATATGTTATTTAAATGAATTTGTATGACTCATAGGCTTTATATTTATAATATTATATAAAAACTAATGCAAGATCCGTTATATTATATTAAAACTAATGCAAGATACATTTTACCCATGTGATATATAACTCAAGAATTCACCAATGAGTTCTTAAAACAAGGCTTTCCCCGATTTAAATTTTTAAAAGAATATTCACTATACATGGATATCTGCCTATCGAACGGTTTCTAATAAAGAGTCTAATGTACTGAATCGTACTGAACATACTGCATTATATCCTGCAAATATATATATATATATCAGAGCTTATCTGAGGTTACTATCAAGTGCACTAAAATGCCACTCTATAAGGTTTAAGTGGGAAGAAAAAGCACTGTGCGCTGACTAAGTGGAGGAAAATGTCACTAAAAGTGTCTGTCGGGTCAAATCTCCGTCTCCACAAGCCATGCGTGATGTTTTACACAAAGTAATGTCGACTTCATATGGATCTGACTGTAAAAGTTACTTTGAAACCGTGAAAAAGCATGCTCCTTACCCAGGGAACCCTTTTGTTTTCTCATTAATTATGGTGTTTTGCTCTTCTGACACTCCAGCTGCTACCAAAGTGCCCTAGCGGGCTCCATTTATTGTGTTATGTGTATTATGGATGGCTCAGTTGGAATAAAAGAGACACACATCATCTGCGACGTGCAGTTTTTAGTTTCTTAATAATCCATATCGATTTCAGGCGAAAGAAAAAAAAAAAAACATGCACACACCAGAACATTTTGATTGGAATTTTTTTTTTAATTGTTGCCAAATCTTATGTCATTCTTAAGGTTATTAATTTTCCAAACACAGTCAGTATTATTATTAGATTTATTATTATTTTAATCTAATATCCACTTTTAAAGACACATGATGATTTGATTAAATGCGACACAGCTATTTATTAGGGAAAGTAGTAAACATGTTTACTGTTTAGTTTATCTGAAACAGATCCTTATATTAGATAGATAAAGTACTTTATTGATCCCAAAAGGAAATTGTAACAAGATTATACAACAATATACAAGCAACAAGGTGTAGAAAAATCGTAAAGCTAAGTTAAATTAAACAACAAAAAGCCAAGCAACATTAGCGAGAAATATTAACATTCAGCAGCACTTTTCATGCATTCATGTACTGTGTATTGGGCATAAGAAACTGTAAATGACAATAAAATAAGATTAATATAGAAAAGAATAAAGAGTTCAAGGTAGAATAAAAACATGCACGATGCACGATGAATCAACAGTGCTGAATCCTATATGTTGGCGTTTTCATTACATGTACATGATTGCAAATGTGTTAAAAAGTGCTCCTGAAACTCTACAATCACCAGTATGGAGAAAGCTCTCTTATAGTATTATAGCATTCAAACTTTACATTAATGTTAGATAAAATGTGAGCATTGTGCGTTTTGTTCATTTAAGCAGAATTTGCTTATCATCATAAAACTTCTCTTTTCTTCCTTTTTATTTTGAGTCAGCTGTATTTCCAGCCAGAGGGTTAACGTCCCACAGAAATCCTCAAACTTCTCTTAATTTGTCCGTTGACCTTTATCCAGATTTCTTTAGTCAGTCTTTATGCCAGATCAGCTGACCAGACTGTTCGGAAAATATGCTTTAGAGTTGGATAAAAAAAAAAATTGTGAAACTTTATTTTGATGTCTTGTTGCCTTAAATAGAAAAGAGGTTAAATACTTTGCTGTAGAAGAACAAACTGAGATATAAATCATAAATGTAGTTTTATTATGGGTCACATTTTTGTTTGCAGGAAGCTGCTGCACTAATCCACATTAATTCAGGTTACATGTAAACATGTGTAGAGACTAATATACGTATGTATGTAATAACGTGTAGAGCTTGTGGACGTGATTGACGTCTACGGTCAGTTAATTACATTATATGAATTACTGAAATCTATCAATGTCACAAAGTGGTTTGTGTTGTTTATGCAATCTGATGCAAAAACTTGTTTCCATCTTCAGCACTGCAAATTCCATTAAGCACATTAATTCATGGACACTAATTCAAGAATTATGGATTTTAAAAATATTTTTCGAAATAGGATGTGACAATCCAACTTAACGTCACACACGTAAATCATGCATACAAGATATCGGTTCATTGGTGTGTTACTCTATAAAAATAATTCACCCACTCTGATAATGACAATCTCAGCAACATGACACACACACACACACACGCACACACACACACACACACACAAATTATAACATATTTGTTTTTTTATTACAATATATTTTCTCTTCACAAATACCTTAAAACTCCCACACACACCTCACACACACAAACACACATACACACACTCACACACAGAGGGATACACCATATCCTTCTCACTTCATCTTCAAGTTCATACATAAGTGAAGCGATCTTTTGAATTATGCAACGTTTCCCGACGAGAAACAGATAGAGAAGCGCATTGTATCCATGCAGGACTAAGTGAGCCGTGTTCTGGGTTACTGTGCTATGGTAACTGTGTTGTAGACGCCGCTAAACCAGCCATTACCGTGACTCGCAGGTCAAATTCTGCCATCCTGTAAAGGCACGTCTACGACTTCGAGACAAATTCGATGTTTATCTTGTTGACATTTTGTTCAACTCATATTAAAAAAAAAAAAGAGAGAGAGCTGCTTGTTTTTTTGGGGTGTCGAGGTGTGTGTTTTAAATGCAGTAATGACATCTTGGGAACTTGAGAGAAATGTTACAGGGTTGCTTGGTAGGCCAGCGCCTTATTTATATGATTTAAGAAATAATAGGTAATAAATCTGGTTTTAATACCAGCACGGTTGGTGATTATTAATAGAACATAAGAGTGCAGACTGTGACTTTATTGATAACAAGCCAAAACCTCCCCCCCGCTTTCTTTCTCTCTCTCTCTCGCTCTTGTGTGTGTGTGAGTATGTATGTGTGCAAGGTTTAACCTCATTCGTAACCCCATTTATCTAATCTAACCTAACATGTGTAAATAATACCGCTAGCCCGAGTCGAAGACGGAGGTGTTGACATCAATAGATATGATTAATGGCACATGAAAAAGGACGTCTTGTCTGATAAAGAGACGTCCTCGAGAGAGAGAGAGAGGGGAAAAAAGAAAGGCTTTCTCGTGTCGTTTATGAGCGTCTCTGAAGCGGCTAATTTCACCGAGCTCTTTGTGATGTGGAGTGTTCAGAAATCCCACTCACTACTCCTACTGACGCGTCACGTGTTCGTCAGTGAATGAGGCCGGAGTGTGACGCAGTCTCCATTGTGCTTTACAAAGACCCTCAGTTCATGCTTTTTCCTGGAACGCCATTTTCCGATAGTATTTTGAAATCAGGGACTTTTTTTCCCTCTTTGGGACGAGGCGGACAGAACCCCAAATGCGTTTGAACCATTTTTTAAATTTTGTGTAAATAGGTCAAAGGTCTGCTGACTTTGCGAAAGCTCATGTTTCCCTTCTGGCTCCGAGCCAAACCCGTGCAACTGCTCTACCTGTTTTCTCACCTTAGGCTCCTCTTGACATGAGTGACATTCTGGCCTAGACAAAAGAGCTCATATGATGGAGAAAAAGCAAATGTGACTGACTGACACCAGTTCTGCGTATGTGTGTGATCGCCGGAATGTCCTGCCTGCACTGCCGTGACCTTTGTTAAGGCACGGAATGGATAGATATAGATACGGCGAGAACACTGGCATCCACGCACACACTCTCACACACTCACACACACATACACTCGAGATTTCACTCATTATCTCCGTCGTCCACACAAAGATGTCCGATCACCCGTAAACAGCGTATCCAATCTCCTGAACAGTGTGAAATATTTCAGGTCTCAGTTCCCCGGGCGGGCGGCCGGACAAACGCGCTCAGGCTAAGCGCTAAGACTCCCAGCTGCATGCTGCCGCAGGAATCTGAGCAGGCACACGCATACCGGAGCCTCGTCCCGTGACCCGTAACAAAGGGTGAAATATAGGTCACTGAAAGGTAAACATTAATATTAGACAGGTTTAAGACAAAGTCCAAATGTGACAGGTCTCGGCAGGGTTTGGGTAAATATCAGCTTGCTGCTCGTGCACTTGGCTAACTCTTATCTAGCATGTTCTACGTGCACACACAAAAAAAAAAAAGAAAATGAGAATGCTTTCACCTTTCATTATGCACTTTTGAAGAGACAGAATGAGATTGCGTTTGGTTTTGTTCTCTCTTAAGTGATTTAGTCCAAACCATAATCACAAGACCTGCAAAACTTGAAGAGCGGAGAACTAACTGTACGCGGTTATTAGCATAAATGACTCCTCCCAGGTTTACCGTGGCTGTTTTTTAAAACGTTCCTTCAGGGCTGAAGTATGTTTGGCAGATATAACTGTTGTAATATGTTTGCATTATCACCCTTGTTTTTCTTTATGGCACATATGAACCACTCAATCTTTCTTCTGGCTTGGAGAGCGTTCGGAACTCGAAAAGTTCTCCAAGTTTTGATATATTACACATGACAAGAAACACAGCGAGTTGGAAAGATGGGGAAATCCAGCTGCTATGACACTTGACAGATAGCAATAGATTTCTTCCAACTCCCTACCATGTGTTTAGCATATTCCCTTATTAATTCATCAGGGCCATGTGACTGCAGCTATTATGGGATGTGTGAAGGACTCTTCCTGTTCCTCCGGCCATAATAGATTTAGCATGTCAAAAGCCGCTAATTCCACAAGATCCACAAGACCGAGCGTTTTTCGGGCTTGTTGCGAACGTGCACCTTTTTAGTACTGGACAAAGTAGCAGTAAAGGTAAGAAGAAGTGTTTGTTTTGCAAATGGCACGGACATCCTTTTCCCTACTGCGTTCGACTGTTCACGTGGATGTCGAATGAAGCGTCGGGTCAGGGATCGGGTGATAGTGAACTGTCAACACGGCTGGTGCTCAGGGTCAGTCCTGTTATGACTCACCGGTCTTTGTTCAACGACTGGCAGCGGGGAATTCGTAGCAGGAATGACATCATGTTTACAGGAATTTTTCAAGGTTTAGGTCACCTGAATACGATAGCAGTTCGGTAAAATAATCATTTCAGAGTATTATCTGCCGTGCTGGGGTCAAGACAAGGCTCACACTGTAGCCAGCTGTATTGCAGTCTGTTGCCATGACATGCACAACTCCGTTCAGTGTAGTCACTTCCTCTAAAGTTCCCAGTAAGAGGCGTCTTGCTTAGAAGCCTTGTTCCACTGGCCACCCACAGCCGATCCTGGATCCCAGCCAGCTACTTCTACATTCGCTCCCTCTCTCTCTCTCTCTGTCAGTCTCTTTTTCGTATTCTCTTTTTCTTCCTCCATGTACCCTTTGACCCATTCCCCACTTTCGTTCTGAGCCAAGGTCCACATTCTAAAGGCCTGTTGTAAACACGGTGCGAGGCTTTTGCCCTCTAAAAAGGCACACTAACATATTGCGGACTTGTTCATGTAGAGTAGAAGCTGTTTTGCTTAACAAATCATCATTTGTGTTATAGAGATATGAGAAAGAGTTTACAGTCAAATGATTTCCTTCCAGTGAATGAGGAACCTTCAAATCATGAACCATTATTAACCTTTGAATAAGCCATACAAATAATTTCTTAAACTGTCACAACCTTAGATTTCTAATCTGTTTAGCTTGCCACATTATATGTATACACCTTTCTGAAACTAAAGACTAAATATAGTTTATTTCTACATAGCGCTTGTACAGGAGCATAAGGCCGCATAAGGCCAGGACCCTTTCCCAGGAGACTCGGGGCACGAGGCGGGGTACACTCTGGATGGGGTGCCAGTCCATTGCAGGGCACGCACACACATGTACTTACACACTGATTCACATACTACGGGCAATTGGGGAATGCCAATTATGCTAATTTGCATGTCTGTGGACTGAGGGAAACTGGACTACCCGAGGCAGGAATTGACCCCTCAACCCTGGAGGTGTGAGGCCACAGACCGAATCACTCCCACCAGAATGCTATTTTTAGTTGATTAATATATTGAATTTTCCTTTTTTGTATTATCACTCAGTGCTTGTTAATGATTTGTCGCACTTGTACCATATTTCCAACCACAAGGTCTAGTTCTGCCTCATAGTTACTGCACCAGATGTCCTGTTTCTGCCCTAATGCTAGTCGCTTTGTTGAGGTTATCTTTGGTCCCTGAGTCTTCCCCATGCACTGCCCTGTCCAACTGTCCCCTTCCCAGAGTCTTATAACTCACTGGTTCCATCCCTGGCTACTTATTCGTGGTTCTTTGTTTCTAGTCGTCCTTCCTGTAGGCCCTACTCTATCTAGAGCATGGTTCAGGGATCTCCGGGTGGAGTCATTCAGGTACCAACCAGAACTCTGGGCTGTTAGTTATGATGGACAGTGGTGGCTCAAATAGTTAAGGCTCTTGGTTGCTGATTGAAAGATTGGGGGTTCCAGCTCTTGTACCATCAAGATGCCACAGTTGGTTCCTTGAGCAAGGTCTCTCTGCTCAAGGGTTAGGGATAGGATTAGCTATGCTGTATCATGTTTCTGACCACATCTTCCCAACAAGCTTGGATATGCAAAGGAAAAAAAACACTTTCCTGTAACTTATATATGACAAGTAAAGATATCTTCTAGTTCTTTGGGTTTCAAAGCTGTATCTAGTAGATTTGAGTCTGTAGCCAAATGGCATTCAATGCCAGTATTGGAGTCTTATCTAGTATTAAGGTTTCTCTACCCTGAACTTATGTGGACCAGCTACTATGTGGCTTAATATTTGGTTGTCAGTTGGATCACTTTGAAGGGGAATGCAATAAATAGTGCAGGGGCAGTGAAGATTTTCCAGTGAAAATATATAGTCTACTAGTTCTGACCATGGGCTATTACAGTCATTCTGATACACTGTTAAGCTCATTCAGATAAACAATATAACCCTAGGAAAAGAAGTTCCCTGTAGTCAGAATACTTTGTATATAGACTACATGCACCGTGTCATTACAAGGGGATTTGGTCATCCAGATTGGGTTTTTCATTTTGCTACAGCTCATCTCAATTAAAGTCCACAATATCTGAGGGTAAAACATGATTAAGGATCATATCCATGTTGATTACGGAGAAGGTCATGACCCTTGCCATACTT
Source organism: Clariallabes teugelsi (assembly GCA_030014215.1). Lineage (NCBI taxonomy): Eukaryota > Metazoa > Chordata > Actinopteri > Siluriformes > Clariidae > Clariallabes > Clariallabes teugelsi. The sequence continues at coordinate 1,339,955 of JAQMYG010000019.1, forward strand.
TACAGTCCTGTAGTAGCACAGCTGTTCTATTCTAAGCGCAGGAGACGCTGGCTTTTCTTTCCATCTTTAACACACCTCACTCTGTCTGTTCTGTCATGCACATGGTCGTCGTATGTAACAGTAGATGGAGTTATTAGTCAGACAGCGGCATGGCTGAACAGGTGTTTTCCAAATGGGCTTTGAGGGGCATGGTGGCAAAAATGGCCTCTGTTTGGCCCTTGGCCTCTGCTGAGCCATTTGTCAAGGGGAGGTGTGAAAAACCATTCCGCTTTAAGCACTATCTATTCACTCATTACTCATTGATGGAGCGCAGAGGATTCTTCTCTCTGATGGACTCCACAGATATGCGACGAACGCCAAACCAGTGTTTTATTCAGGCCGATATTTATCAGGCAGTATGATTTGAGTAGGTCACTAGGTCAGAAATATAATATAATTAACAAAGTCACTTATTTTTTATGACTGTAAGAATAAATCCTAGATTTGCATTTTGCTTCAAGAATCCGATTGCACTAATATTAAATAAGCCATCCAGCTTCGAGCATTCTTCACATTTTCTACATCGCTTATGTGTTCTCCTTTTTTTCTCAGCCGTCCAGCGAGGACGCATGTCCAGCTCTCAGACCAGTCCAGGCCAGTACCTGCCCAATGGCAACGACCCCTACAATGGGCAACCATATCTATCGGGCTTCATCTCTCTCCTTCTACGGGCGGAGCCATACCCTACGTCGCGCTACGGCGCCCAGTGCATGCAGTCAAACAACCTGATGGGCATCGAGAACATTTGCGAGCTGGCAGCGCGTCTTCTCTTCAGCGCTGTAGAGTGGGCCAAGAACATCCCATTCTTTCCGGACCTACAGCTCATGGACCAGGTAAAGCATTTAAAGACTAGCAAACCCTTGCTGTTGTGATAAAATAAATAACTAGCTAATAAATAAATGCGAATAAATGAAACCATAAATGAAACCATAATCACTGATCTTTATTATGATGTTGCCGGCTCCTAGGTGGCGTTGTTGCGCATGTCGTGGAGTGAGCTGTTTGTGCTGAATGCGGCGCAGTGTTCCATGCCCCTGCATGTTGCGCCACTGCTGGCTGCCGCCGGTCTCCACGCCTCCCCGATGTCAGCCGAGCGCGTGGTGGCCTTCATGGACCATATCCGTGTGTTCCAGGAGCAGGTAGAGAAGCTGAAGGCTCTGCAGGTCGACACAGCCGAGTATTCCTGCCTGAAATCCATTGTGCTCTTCACTTCAGGTAGGAAGCGTCTACAGAATAAGCTGACTGATTTTAGTGTGATGTCTTTCGAAGCGTTACTTGATTCCCAGGTTCCACTAGTTTCATGCGGTCTTGATCATGTAGAGTCTTTTAACGGCGCATATCAGTGTGTAAGAGCTAAATTTAGAATTTAATTCTAATGCATCATGGACAAAGCTTGAAATGTTGTTCCACAGACTAGAGGTGTGTGTTTATTCAATCCCACTCCCACCAAAGGAATCTTGCAGGAATCCTATCCAGTCCCGCCCACTCGCGCACACGATTCCTTCTTGTACCCACCTGCAATATGAACCTAGTGTACACCGCAAAAAATATAAACAAATAGCAGAAAGTTATTTCAATCATAATTACCCTGCCTAGTGCACCGTGTCCGATAAGCTCCCGTGCTGTTCTTGCAATCTCACAACGGAAGTAAATCCATCTATTCTGCTGGCATTGTTCTTGGGTCTTGTTGGAACCCAATCCCGGTCCACACCTCTAGCACAGAGCAGAGTGAGGCGTGATGCTTTATCATCTGCTGCCGGTTAGTAACACGATCCAGCCTTAAGGGCTAATGCTACATTTATGGTCTTTTTATAGAAAAAAAGCATAAAAAAAAAAAAAAGTTCTCCAAGAGCTGCAAACCTTTCTGTAGTTTGAATATAGTGGTAAAGTTCACTAGGGTGCACTGGAATGCAGGGAGATCTGGAAGGGATAAAAAGATAAGACAGCTGCTCTGACACACCTGATGCTACACATGAAGGGGGTTACTAATTAGGTAATGAGTTAAATGTCAAAAGTCTTGGTTAAAGTTAGATAAATAGCTCGGCGGTACGCAGATGCAGCACTGAATTTGGCCACCCTGCCGGCTCAGAAAGTTTTAAAAAAAAGCAGGTTTTTTTTCAGTGGTTGGGAAAAACATACAGAGTTGCTCGGAATACCGTCCAAGAATCATGCCCTGCAGACCGTGTTACTCCTGTGGCATGTGTGTACATCGCGATAGGTCACAAGTGACGCTTCAGACCTCTAAAGTTTTCCCGCACACCTACTTTTTATTCGTTTTTGAACCCCAGAAACACCTTCCCAGTCCTAAAATATGACCCACACTCTCCCAAATGGTTCCCTTGTTTTTTCAAGCCTCCATCTATTATTGAAACCAGCCGGGCGATCGCTTGCCCCTCCCCCTTTCTCCCACCAGCATGCCTGAATTATGTATGCCGAGTTACAGTGAGAGGGTTTGACGCAGGCTGACCTACATAACTCGCTGCCTCCTTTCCCAGAGGGGTTTCTACCCCGTCCATATTGCCCCCAATCTCCCAACTGGAGGCGAATGCCGTTGGTGCTTCATCTTTGTGCCTGGATTTCGCAGCGGTAGGGGGCTTCCCCATGCGTCCTCTCACTGTGAGACACAAAGGGGACGAGAGAGCACCTACTCCCGTATAGGCAACCTCATGGGAAACTGCGCCCAGGCACGCAAGTCTTGTCAGTGCTGACATTATTCCCAAGACGGATGCATCACCCAGTTGCCTCAAAGCACTGGGTACAGTGACTGATGATGTCTTTATATGCCCTAATGTGACAAGGTCAAATGTGACAGTTGTGTCCCTCCATGCAGCAGGGAAAGGGCGGGGGGGATTTTTTTTTTTACCCCCAGAGAAATATGAAGCAGTTATTCTTTTGTTCCTCCAAACTAAAACTCAGCATGACAACTTATTAGTAATGTGTACGCTGACGGAGCGAATGAAGATGAGGAGCAAATCATTTTTCATTCATGAGCGAGAAAAACAGTTAGTGTAGCCAAATTAGATAAGAAAAGTACAAAGCTGTAAAATGAACAGAAGAATCCTGGACTTGTCCTGGTCTCTATGAGGGCCGTCCACGTCTTTTTCAGATCTTTCGCATTATTATGAGCTATCCTGAATGGGATCTAATATTTTAAGTTTTTCAGTGATCCATTATACTGTTATATATATACTGTATGCTTATAGTGGCTCGGTAGGATTTATCCCTTGTTTAATCTCTATCTAAAGCAAGCGATGCAGCAGCACTTTGGTCCGTTAGTCCGACATGCCAGCGTGACTTCCGTCATTTTCGTCAACCTCTTAGTTAAACGAGCTGAGTCTGTGTTGCAAATGGATCGTGTAGCTGCATCGGATTTCTCATTAATATGACCTTGAAGATCACTGAAAATTGTAAGAAAGGTCACTCATGAGCTTTTTTTTTTTTTTTTTAATGACCACCACAAATAATGTTTGAAATCAGTTAAACTTTTGCACCAGGTGAACATCTTTGCAATGTACTCCCGCGATAACCTCTAACTTATACTGTAATACACCACCAACCGGACCGAAATTAGCACCAGATCCACAACCAATAATTAAACATACCATAACAATATGAGCACTCTGCTAATTTTGATTAGGACCCCTGGAAAGAGCTCTGACCCGGACTCTATTGGACCTCTAGGTCTAGTAGGGTGTGTGTGTGTGTGTGTGTGTGGTATCTGGCACCAAGCCGGTGAGGCGGGGCCTCCATGGATCGGACTTGTTTTTCCAGCACATTGAAAAGACGCTCGATCAGATTGAGATCTGTAGGATCTGGAGCAACACCTCAAACTCTTTGTCATCTTCCTCAAACCATTCTTGCTCCATTTGTTGCAGTGTGTCAGGGCGCATTATACTGCTGAAAGAGGACACTGCTATCAGGGAATACAGTTTCCATGATAGGGTGTACATTTGAGATACAGTAGCTCTTCTATTGGATCGGACTACACGGGCCAGCCTGCACTCCCCATGTCTCCCATGTCTCATTGCTGGTTGACTGGTTTTCATTCTTTGGACCACTCCTGGTATGTCCTGACCACTGCAGACTGGGAACATCCCACAAGAGTTGCAGTTTTGGGGTTGCCCTGATCCAGTCATCTAGATATCACAATTTCCCTCATCCACTAGCCCATTTTTTGCCCTGATCAATATCTGTGTAGGATAGACTTTTTATTCCTTTATGTATGACCTTAACGTTCTTGTTTTATTTCTTTATGTATGACTGCATTCCATTGGCTCTGTTCATGCACAATTACTATAAAGTTGAACTTAATCTAATCTAATTGAATCTAATCTTAAACAATGTTTTGTCTCTTAATCCCTCAATCCCAGGGTGCACAATAAACACTAACCACATCCTCTCTGCTTCTCTTCCAGATGCCATGGGCTTGTCAGATGTGGCCCATGTGGAAAGCATCCAGGAAAAGTCTCAGTGCGCCCTGGAGGAGTACGTAAGGAACCAGTACCCCAATCAGCCCAACCGTTTCGGACGGCTCTTGTTGCGTCTTCCGTCGCTGCGCATCGTCTCGTCGCCAGTGATCGAGCAGCTCTTCTTCGTGCGCCTGGTGGGCAAGACGCCCATCGAAACACTACTCAGGGACATGCTGCTGTCCGGCTCCAGTTACAACTGGCCCTACATGCCTGTGCAGAGAGACCGACCCCTCTCGCTGCACTACAACGAGAACGGGCCTTGACACCATCCACAGCCGCTAAAGCCACCTCATGTAGAACCCATCAGCACCTAATTCGCCAGTCTGTTGTCGGGAATGGAACTCTTGCGATATTCTCGTGCCATGAATTCTTCCGCAGTCGCTCTGGCGTGTTTACGGACATCACGACCGAGTACTTGACTGCATCACGTCAACTCAAAAGGGCAAAGTCCATTCCAGTCCACTGATTTTCAAACAAGCCAGAAGCCATTAAAAGCTGATACCAAAGTGGGTGTCTTTTTTTGTTTTGTTTTGTTTTGTTTTGGAACTTTGAGAAATAAAATTATAGTCCGGACTTTACCAGGGCTTTAAGAGAAACTCTGTATGTTCGAGTGGAAAAGAGGCCAGTAAGACTATGAATATGCTAATGTCACTGCCAAAACACGAATGGCAAATGGTGAACTGTACGAGTTGGTGAAAAAAAAAAAAAACTTTATTGTGGTCCGTCTCAAAGTTGAGTATCTGAAGGAGTTTCGAAGATGTGAAAGAGGCACTTCATATTTGAAACCAGCCAGGCACCCTTCCTTTTTTTTCTCTACGCTCTTTTCAGCTACCACCAAAAATTCAGCACAACTAGATAGACTTTCTGTAGTTGCTATGTAAGGTCAGTGTATAGAGCTTCATTTTTTTCATCGAGCAAAGAAAACACTGAAGAGTATATCGACAAAAATCAGGACCTCGGCTGTGCTGCACGTAGCAGCAGATATCAAGTATTTCATTATTCTTCTAGCAGTATGTTTCAGTATGTCACTGTTGTAACATGGCACTACAGCTTTCAAAGGCAACGGTTGGATTTTTAAACCACGTGGCCGAGGAAAGCATGACCTGTTATATTAGTTCACAGAATATTTCTATAAGAGTTTTACTTTCATGTATTTTAGGTTTGATGAAAATAAATGAGTCCTTGAAATAAAATTTGTCCTTCACATATATATATATTTTTTTTGTTTGTTTGTTTGTGTAGTCGAAGTATTATTGATGAAATGGCACTGCTTAAAAATAATAAGGTCCAATCTTGATATATGATGGGCGTTCGGGTCAAACCGGGACTTTTGATTGTGCAGAATAACAGAACACAGCTACGGTACGAGAGTAAAAACTCTAATTCTCTATATAATCCCCTGCTACACTAATGCACTTATCCCAGTGTTTCACTAGTGCTTGGACACCATCAAGGTAGAACGTTCTCTCAGTTTTCTCAATATGCCAAAGCCACGATCGGACTGTCCGCTTCATGTCTGAAACACTGGCCTCCCAGGAACCCCTTAATGCACTGTTACGGGGGATTTCCTGTAATGTGGAAATGGTGTTGGTGAAGGTGCTGGGGATCAGGCGTTTCACTCGCTGAAAGTTAACGGGAATAACTGCAGTGGGCTCCGAGCCACCTTGGACAGCGTTGTCGTTCACGTGGCCTTCTTTAAAACGTTATACTGCGTGCTGTGATGAGCTTCTGCGTTCTGCGTACTGTGCTTGATTTCTTCTGTAAATGTCAATCGCAGAAATTTCATCAGTGTGACTCAGTCCTGGTTTGACTTGAACGTCCATCGTCGTATGAGCCATTTGAGTTCTAGGAAAATAATTGTGGAAAATGCGTTCTAAATAAATTTCATGACATTGAGAGTTATAGAGTTGATGTAGTGTTTGCTGCTCTCACGCTGGCCTTCATTTATCAACTTGGACATGAACAAATTAATTCATAAATTATTCAGATGAGCATTTGCCCAGAGAATGTGGCACTCATTAAAATCCGGTTAGTTGGGTGAAGGTTCATATGCTGCACTTGTTCCTGAATCTCTTGAGTAAATTGATGTATAATGAGACACATTTACGTCTACCTTACAGCGCGGCCCCACTTAGGAGGCGCTCTTTCACCTTTTTCCTTGTCCATTTTGTTGATTTTTTTCACTCCCTTTGTCTTTTATGGAGTCTGGTGGGCGTCGCTAAATGAACATCATCTGTGTAAACATGCTTGATCATTTACAAATTACTGGCTTTCATCATCAAACAATTTGGTATGAATAAAATAAGAGACGCTTTTGCAAAGTTTGTATGGAATATTTACGGTTTTTAGGTTTTATTAACATTTAGTGGTGCAAAATAGGTACACACTGTAACTAATTATAAAGGTTACACTCTTCATCTTCGTCCCTAATTACGTTCATCTTAGTAATGCTACCCCAAAGACACGTGTTAGTACTTTGAACCCTCCGCTTGTTTGACATACACCGATAACCCAGAGCCGACCTTAAGAAAGAAAGGAGACGCTGTCCGGTTTCTGTCCTCCCCCCACTTTTCTATCACGCCTCTCTTCTTCTTGAACAGCTTATATAAAAATGACTTATGTCTCTATTTCAGAGCTGTCAGTCCCAACCGGACACGGTGACCTCTCCACTCCCTCCGATCCCACGAGCTTCCCATGAATATAAACCACATGTGGTGCGCTACTTATGTGAAAGAGTGTGTATGGGTCTGAAATGTCGCCTGATAGTCCGGCGCGTATCTTCCTTTCGGTCCGTGTGCCATCAACATTTATGGGAATCTGAATCGATAACTTGACGTACAAGTTATTCACCGAGGTGCATTCGGATTGTTAAAAGAGGCCCGAGCAGGTGCCAGGCCGCGGCTGAAATGACAAATCCAGTATCTCTGCCTATAAATCATTCATACTTGGCATTAATAGTCGCAGACTCCACTATCACAGACGAACAGATTGCTGCATTTGCCCCCTGACTAAAGAGTCACTCCTGTTTAACCCCGACACCTCAATCTGTTATGACACGGTTTCAATTTGCCAAGAAATGCGGGTAGAGTGACGTGACTCGGGGGGAGGAGGGCATTCTGTATACTAAGTGGATGAATGAAGACGCCCCATGGCTGTTGCTTTTTAGACGGGAATTCTAGCCGCAAGGGCAGGGCACCTCGACTGAACTCGCCACGCCGCAGTGTCCAGATCGATAGATAAATTGAATTGAGGTCACAGTTTGTCCATAAGGGGACCCACTTTTATGGCTGACTGTCAAAAAGCCAGCTGGGACAGAGTAGGTTTTTTTTTTTCTTCTTCTTCTTCTTCTTCTGAGTGCTCTCTTATTTACCCCATAGACAGATACATTTATAGTTATACTGATATAAGGATAATGATAATGATCACAATTCTAGCAATTAAAAATGAAGCACCACATTTTAAACCATAAATGAAGCTAATTCCTGTAGTTAAAGGTCCAATATTTTCCTATTTCTTTAAGAACTTAACATAGAACTCAGAGCTTACCCAACAGTGTGTGTTGCAATTCCCATCAGTCTCCTTCCTTTTTCACTCCTCTTCCAAACACACCATTTCAGTGTCTATGTAAATGAGCCACTGCTGAGCCACGCCCCTCCAAGGCTGAGCAACAAGCCGGGGGAGGGGGATCTTCTTATATGAGGTCACAGTAGGAACGATTTAATTGTCTTGTTTAAGATTCAGTAAATACAAAAATAAAAAAGGGACACACACACACACACACACACACACACACTGGAGAACCATTTAAATCTAAGTCTAAAAAATGACTAAAAACAAAATTGTGCATAGTAGATCCCCTTTAAAATGATAGCTTTATCTCTGGATTGTGAAACATTCTGACACTGGAGACTCATTCCAGAAATGTTAACTCAATCTGCTACTGTATATACGTTACTATGAATAAACTGTTACTATGGAAACAATAACGAATGCATGAACTCAAACTTCTGATTTGCAGTCGCGCTACTGTCAGAGCTGCAGTTCTAGAAAATTCACCATTACCTCCTGACCAATCAGAATGCAGCATTCAACAATGTATGCACAATAATGATCGCAGGCCGTTGGGGATTTTTGTTGCCCGTGTTTACTGCAAACACCAGTTTGGGCCGAATTAGCGTCCGTCTTCTCAGCATCCAAAAGCAGGCTGTTTGTGGAAAAGCCTTCCGGCTTTTTTCCCTCTAACCAAAAGCCATTTCACGTTCCAGGGCACACAAGGCTGAACGATGACAGACTAATCCGACTTTTCAAGATGAGGGCATGCCTCGTGCGCTTCTTCTTGTGCTCGGCTTTCCTCATGGGAATTCCAAACCTTTCTCAATCCCATGGCAAACACAGGGAAAAGAGTCCTGACGCCAGAGCAACGGAAACTCCCATGCCGTCAAATACAAAGTGAAGAAACACAAATTCCACTGCATTTTAATAGATGTATTTTTAAAAAATATATAAAACATAACGAAACCCGGCTTTTCCACCTATAAAACCTTTAAGAGAGGGTCTGAGTCCAATATGTGGCCACCACATCAATTTTAACGTGGGAGAAAGTTCCTCCAAAGCCAGTTAAACCTCACTGCATCAATATTGATGTGCTGTGTTCCTGCCACCTACTGGAATTCCCACAGGGCACTGGTTCCAGAAAAAAGAAAAAAAAAGTTTAATCCTTAATCTGACTTTAATCTCAGTGTTGGTATAGAATTTAACGTGAGGTTTTAAATAAAATCATGACTAAATGAGATATAATAGAGTTTTATTTATTTATTTATATAGAGAGAGAGATTACATTTCACAGGGTTATACCACAAAGCCTGACTTAAAAACCTCGAATATTATTTTTAAAGCTAAAATCAAAACAGACAAGAGTGGAATAAAATCAATCGCTTTCACACACCTATATAAATCTTAAACTGTGCTATGAGTTTCTGTTCGGAATATTAAAAATACAGAGTACACATACAGTATATACCTATTTTTATTGAAAATGAAATAAAATAAAATAAAAATAATAAGTAGAAATGAGACAACCTGGTAACATACAAGAGCCAAATCCTAAACCAGCTCAAAATAATCACTCACTCACTCATTTATATCTCTTTATCCTGTATACAGGGGGGGCTTGGATCCTATCCCAGGAGACTTAGGGCATGATTTGGCGGGGTACGCCCTGGACGGGGTGCCAATCCATCACAGTGCACACACTCATTCACACACTCATCTACACACTACGGGGAATTTGGGAACACCAATTAGCCTAATCTGCACGTCTTTGGACTGTGGGAGGAAACCAGAGTACCTCAGGAAACCCACCAAGCACGGGGAGAACATACAAACTCCGTGCACACAGACCCCAAGGCGGGAATCAAACCCGGACCAGGGAGGTGCAAGGCCACAGTGCTAAACACACAGAGAGAGAGAGAGAGAGAGAGAGAGAATGGTAAAAGAAAAAAGTATGATCTATATTAGATTAAAATAATCTTAATATTAATATTAGATTAATATAATATTAACAATATTATCATATTATTATCATAATATTATCGTATATCATTTATAGCAATACATTTTTTGGCTGACTCTGTATACATAGCTTGCTAGATCACTCAAGCTCCTCGAAGATTTTATTGAAAACAATATATACATCTTACATTTATTCATGTGTGTGTGTGTGAGTGTGTGTGTGTGTGTGCGTGTGTATGTTGAATGTGAGCGTACAGGCAGTTGCTGTGTGTGACTGTGTGACTAATCATATCATGGCCTTACAGTGCTGTCTGCTCTGCTGGAGCACCAATACGATCACCCTGCGCTTGTTTCTGGGTCAGAACGTTAGATATTTCAGATGGTGTTATTTTTAGGCATGTCTGTTTCCACTTAGTGTATGTTCTCCTCCTGTGTGGCCTGCATCTCTCTCTCTCTCTCTCTCTCTCTCTCTCTCCCCTCCCTCTCTCTGTCTGTTATGTCCTAAGGCACCATTTGACCTACTAAGTCATGGCCCGCAGTGGTGTCAGTGGTGTACAGATGGAGAGCCGGAACATCGACACGAAAATCAGCGACCTCATAGAACAAACAACAAGAACAACAAAAAAGAGAGGACGTTTACATTTTGCCGCATATATTTAAGTGCATTAGATATGGATTTTCATTGTAAACAAAAACCAAGAAGAATAAAAAGAAAAACAAATCAGCAGCAGCTTGACTGACAGATGGTGTTTTCAGAATACTGCAGTTAAATCAGGCTCATGTGCTAAAGCCTGTGGTATTAACCGTGTGCCAAATATACAAGAATTCTTCAGTCAAGTACAAAAGCAACTACAGTAAATGTGTGCTGAAGTATGCAGAGGTGGAAAGTAATGAATTATATTTACTCGCGTTACTGTAATTGAGTAGATTTTTTCGGTGTACTTCTACTTTTTAAAGTAGTTTTTAAAATCTGTAATTGTACTTTTACTTAAGTATGTTTTGTTTAAAGTATTGTACTTCACTACATTTTAAATCATATTCGCTAC
>JAQMYG010000019.1:1358406-1369096 GCA_030014215.1 Clariallabes teugelsi
CACACACACACACACACACACACACAATAACAGATTGGGAATGACTGCTGTCTGGCTCACGGATTACATAAATTGTCGGAATTATAAACATTTTATATTATTAATTAAGGTGACATGTGGTTAGCACTGTGGCCTCGCATCTCCAGGATTGGGGTTTGATTCCCATCTCGGGGTCTGTGTGCGTGGAGTTTGCATGTTCTCTCTGTGCTTGGTGGGTTTCCTCCGGTTTCCTCCCACAGTCCAAAGACATGCAGATTAGGCTTATTGGGGTTCAAAAATTGCCTGTAGTGTGTAAGTGTGTGTGTGTGTGTGTGTGTGTGTGTGTGTGTGCCCTGTGATGGATTGGCACCCTGTCCAAGGTGTACCCCGCCTCATGCCCAAAGTCTACTGGGATAGGCTCCAGGGCCTCCGTGACCCTGAACTCAGAATAAGCGGTATGAAGGAAGAATTAATAAATGATGAATTATTTCTTTTAATTATCTCTTTTAATTAAAAATGTGTTTTGTGATGTTAGCAGGCTTATGCTTGGGTTAGGTTTGTATTATCTGTTTGTATAATAATTGATACTTTATGAAGGTTAGTTAACTGGCAGCAGTTACTTTTTAGTTTTCAGTTACGAGTTCATTTTAATTAGCCGATAAAAACTTCTGAGAATTTACAAACCAAAATGTTGCAATTTACGAGGTGCGTTCGAGTCAAACTGGGACTTGTGACATGAAATTTCAGGTGAATGAAGGTGTAAAAGTGATTGACATTTTGATTGACAAAACTTCAAGCACCATATGGTGATGAGACTCTTACGAGACTCCGCAGGAAAACATGTGAACGGTGCAGACGTTTTAAAAAAAGGCTGTATGACCATGAATGACGATCCTGGCCGAGGTGGCTCGGACACCACTGCAGTCGTTCCGGTGAACATCGAGTGAAAATCACCAATTTGTGGTATAAAGAGATCTGTATGTGTGTGTGTGTGAATTGTACACACAATCATTCACTGGCACCACATTCACATTACAGGGACTCGGCTGGGAGTTATCGCCACATCCACCGTACAGTCCTGACCTCGCTCCAATATCCCAAATTACACATGTTGGGGATATTATAGGAGTTCCTGGGAGGCCGGGGTTTCAGACATGAATCAGGCATTTTCAATAACGACCCGTCACTGACCCCTGGGCTGCACTTTACACTTGTCGCGGAGTGTGTGTCTGAGTGAGTTGTTAAGCGCTGTTTGATGTCGGTTGTGTGTGTGTGTGTGTGTGTGTGTGTGTGTGTGTGTGTGTGTGTGTGTGTGTGTGTGGGAATGAGAGACAGTATATGCTTTGGTGTATGTGTATTTGCACTCTGCTATGGTATTTATGTTACACATGCTTTTGGGCATGTGTGTGTGTGTATATTTGACACACACACACACACACACACACACATACACACCTCAGGCTACTATGGAGTGTATGCCAACGAAGGAACAGCCATGCTCGACCTTCAAAGCTGCAGATGTGACTTTGATTTTGCAGACGTGTGAGAATGAGTGAGTAAGTGTGTGTGTGTGTGTGTGTGTGTGTGTGTGTGTATATCTGTGTGTGTGTGTGTGCACAGTGTTTGTAAGTGTGTATTACGTGCCTTTGTGTTGCTCTCAGGATTGGCTGCCCCTGTTTCAAGCTCCCAGGGAGATCTGTGACGGTCGATGTTCAAGTTGAGAGTTCATCGCCAGTTCAGAGGGAGGTTCAAACTCCAGTCAGCACTTCAAGCTGCTCCCAGCGCTCCCTCTCTCTCTCTCTCTCTCTCTCCCTCTCTCTCTGTCTTTCTTACGCTTCCTTTTTCCCCTTCATGTGTTAAGCAAAAGCACACTGCTTATTTTTGACTACAGGTCTAAAAACACATTTTCCTCCACACGCTTTTGTGCTGCACCAGCATTTTAGGTGGTTACATCATTCGTCAGTCATGTGGATGGCCGTCTCACACACACACACACACACACACACACACACACAATGTTTAATCCAATTCCTGTTTTCTTCCCCCTTATATTTAGGCGGTGTGAGGACACAATAGAGAGAACGATTCAATTCAGCGTAATCCAAACAAACACATTCTTCTTCATATCAACAATTTTGTATCATATTGACCGCTTTCTCGCTCTCACTGACACACACACACACACACACACACACACACACACACACACACACACACACACACACACACATTGTCATATTTCTAGACTTCTAGAACTAAATTTTCATCTGGTAATGATCACATCAGACTTTTGCGGCTTGATGTCCTAAACTAAACTCTTGGATTCTCCAATCTGATTGTTGCTTTACTTTTCTATAACACCGATCCCGACAGTAGTGTAGCGGCAAATCCGGGTTTATATCAACACTCCCATTCTGACACGTTATTCTTTCTTCAGGAACAAATAAAACGTGCATGTTCGTAAGACGACTTTTGGATTTATCTACGTTTGGAAGGAGTCTCCAGCGTCAGCGCCTTTCAATCCACAGAACATTGACGATGAGCGAATAATAAAGAGACGCTGGCGCGGAAACTGCTGCAGTAGCACATAATAACAGGAACTGGACCGCTTCGCAGAAGTTCCACCAACATTAAATGGAAACGAACTGTAGGAGGGGCGTTCGAGTCAAAGTGGGACTTTTGGTTGTGCAGAGTAACAGCACACAGTTCTGAGAGTAAAATCTCCCTTTATTTCTCTACTGCTACACTAATGCACTTATCCCAGTGTTTCACTAGTGCTTTTCTTTGTATCTCTGCTTAACGTCTGACACGCTGGCCCCCCAGGAACTCCCTGGCTCGGAGTGAGGTCAGGACTGTACGGTGGATGTGTATATAACTCCCAGCTGAGTTCCTGTAACGTCCAGGTGGTGTTGGTGAATGATTGTGTGTACAGTTCACACAGACAGATGCGTCTCTTCCACATGCATTGATTTTCAAGGATCAGGTGCTGAACGTTCATAGGAGCGACCGCCGCAGGCTCTGAGCCACCACGGCCAGGATCGTCATTCACAGACGTCGGCCTTCTTTAAAACTTTTGCACCATTTAAATGTTTTACTGCGGCTAAGAGTCTCATCACTGTACTGTGCCTGAAGTCTTCAATCACTTTTTCGCCTCAATTCACCAGAAATTTCTACGCAAGTCCCAGTTTGACTTGAACACCCCCGTCTAGTAAAACACTTTGGGAGTAACAGTTGGTGGTGACAGTAACTCCGATCCATTACAGCCAACACCGCTGATTAATTTTCGAGGTTTAAGCGAGGTTGCATCGTCCAGGAGTTTGTGCACACGCAGCCTTTATTATCATCATACTGTGAATTAGAGTCTACAAATACAATTACAACTAGAAACTGAATAAGTGCTGATAATAATGACTTACCATCTCAATCAGCTTTGTTTCAGTCCTCAGTATGGAATGCTTGGTTCACAGGAAAATGCAAAATGTGAAATGGATCAGTCAAAATATTGTTAAAAGTGTAAATACCACTTTACAATTCTTATCTACTTCTGCGTGTTCATAATAATTCCTTTAAACATATGACACTCCAGTACACACATTTTGAACAGATGTAAATTGAGAGTCTAATGCATTTAAGGCTTTAATACAAACGTTGCCTATCAAGCTGTTTAATCCACTCACTCCTCGTCTATACCGCTTTATCCTGTATTCAGGGTCGCGGGGACCGGGAGCCTATAGCAGGAGACTTAGGGCACGAGGCGGGGTACACCCTGGACAGGGCGCCAATCCATCGCAGGGCACACACACACACACACACACACACACACTCAATTAACCTAACCTGCATATCTTTGAACTGTGGGATGAAACTGGAGTACCTGAAGGAAACCCACCAAGCACACCAAACTCCATGCACACAGAGACGGGAATCGAGCCTGGCCGGGAATCGAACCCGGACCCTGGAGGTGCAAGGTGACAGTGCTAACACCACCATGCTGACCTGTTTAATCCAGCATCTTGTGAAATGCAGTAAAAGGCAAGCAAAAGTCATATTGTGTAAAATCTTGTGTTTAAAAGCATCTTTATGATTCAGCGCTATTTTTGGACTCATTATCATTCACTTGCTCCACTTATGATTCACGTTCTTAAAGCACTTAAGGCTAGACTGAATTGCTCTCGAGGCAAAATTGGATGATGAAAATGGAGCTGGATTGATTCGATAACTGAGCCGATGTCACTGCTGCATTTTCATTCATGAAAAGCGGCCTGTGCTGGCATACCGGCTAACACGCAACGCTGCAGATGTTAACACTGAAAGATTAACCCGCGGCTGATTGCAGTGCACCTGACCCGTCTCATTTGAATAAGAGGCTGCAGACTTGGCGCTTTGGTCCGGACGTCGGCGTGCGCGTATTGCTGAATTTCGTTTTGCATGATGGATCGAAGCTGTTCTTTATGCTCGCGATCCGACCTTTTGTCACCCCCCGTGAATTAACTAGAAGCATATCAGCTGCGCCGGCCCTTTTCTCCGCCGTCCTATTAGCCGAATGAAGCAAAGTGAGGGTCACCTTTAAGCAACCTTATCTTGTAATTGGGTTCAAGGTTAAGTGATCCGGGAGCAGAGAGGTGCAGGGTTAAGGTCGGGGTGACACGGAAAGGGGCAGCATTTAATCATGGATGCGGGGGGAAGAAATCAAGGCCCAGGCTTTAGGGAAAGACATCAAGGGCGCAGTCTGGGGTCGAGGGGCTGTTGCTGGGCAACTCGCACCCCAGCCACCGTCTGCGACACTTTTAACCCTGACTCTAATCAATACATAAAGCAAGGTGGCTAGTATTTATCTTACGGATAAATAGAATTAAGACAGGGTGTCCCTGAGTCAGATGATAGTTTCGCTTGAGACGTCTAATTGAAAGTTGTGTAGGGACAAAGGGGACG
Source organism: Clariallabes teugelsi (assembly GCA_030014215.1). NCBI lineage: Eukaryota > Metazoa > Chordata > Actinopteri > Siluriformes > Clariidae > Clariallabes > Clariallabes teugelsi. Next base: position 1,363,318 of record JAQMYG010000019.1, read on the forward strand.
GTAAGTGGAACGTGGCCCTGACAGCTTTTCACTACACTGACTCCGCCACATTAGGTGAGATGAATGGGGAAGGCCGACTCGAGTTCAGCCAGACACTGACCTGCAGACGACTCCATGGCCAAGGGCAAAGAAACGGCCCAGAATATAGCAGCAGTCAAGCATCATAATCATAGCGCAAGCACCTGCCTTCCACCGCGCTGCTCTCTTATACTCCACATAAAAACCCATCCGGAACAAGATCGACATCGTTTATAATCAATGTGCAATCTTTTTAAATGAAATGAATTATTTTCTTATTTATTTAAAAGGTTTTTCTTTAACACAGCTACCCATTGATAGCAGTACAGAGGGATGTGTTCCTTTGTCTCACCTAAACGCAGTGTGCTTTTAAAATCTTTAACTGCTGATGATAAAGCAGATGATGGCCAAGCAGAAGTCTTAAAAAAAGGCTTGCACACTCTGAGAGTGGATACGGCGAATGCTGCAAACGCTCCTACAAGTTTGCATTTGGATAAAATATGAAGACATGGAGGGGAGGTCGCAAGACTTTTGTACAGGGTCCAATGGGTCCAATGGGTGCGGCTAAAAATTAGGGGGTTTTATGCATTTTTCCCTTTTGTCCAAACGTAAACTGTCCAGGTTTGTCCTGGAAAAATCTGTCCAGGGTGAAGATATTTAAAACAGTTGACGTGTGGACTGGAACAATAGCATTTTTGGCTTGTTTAGCCACATGTACCTATATTGATAATAAATCCAGAGATCTTGGGTCCAGTGCAGAGATCATGAATCATTCAAGTATAAAAAGCATCTAACCTAAGGCGTGACCCAGTGAGAAACAGGTACAGATGATGACAGATGATCAGGCTGGTGATTAGTTATACTGCTGATGCTGAATGCTGAGTGGTTGGAACAGACGAGAGGGGAAATGAGGTCGCTGCTGAGGTTGGTACGTAAACAACCATTGTATATTTAGACACTTTGCAGAAAGACTCTTGTTCTCATTTCGACATCAGAGAGACTTGATCCTTTCACTGCTGCATTTAATAATAAAAGTAGAGCACCGGATTCCCTAAAGACATCACACACACTGTACAGTATTATACAATATAAACACTTTAAATACGACTTCATTGGATTAAATAACCTTTAGATAGACACCAGGTTCAGGTGTAATACTCTCATCTCACATTAAAACAGTGAGCTGAAATCATCTGACCAGTTTTACCAGTTTAACTGGCCGAGCGCCCTTTCTCGTGTTTGACCTTCCAGCTGTGACACGTTTTATCAGCGACATTCATCAGCAGTCTAGTGTATAAAAGCCCATTCGACTCGTCTTGCCAGAATTTTGGAGCAAAAAAAAAAAACACAACTAAACAAAAAAAACCTTCAACGTCCATTTTTATTCTTGTTTGTGAAGCTCTTGCAGATGCATATTCTGGTAAATTATCAACAGGGCTGATATCAGCAGGATGTCCGATTAGTGATTAAACCTCATTAATGGAGACATCTGGTTCATCTTCCAGGATTTTTTTTTTCCTCCAATATTTTCCCATGACGACACGATCTGCTGGGACTGCTGCGTACCACATGACCATTTGCTTCTCTGTTCCATAACTACAGCTACATATTTATTTCACGTGAAAAATCGACATCAGGTGGACTCATACTGGAAATGTGTTTTCATGTTTATTTAAGTTACATTTAATGTTGTGAAGCAGGCTCGATCACGTTATAGCAGCATATTATAGAAGCGTTCAAGTCAAACTGGGACTTTTCATAAATGAAGGTGATTGGCATTTACAGAAAGAAATCAAGTACAATAGAGTGAGTGTCTTGATGATCTGCAGTGATGAGTTGCAGTAAAACATTTGAACGGTTCAAATGTGTTAAATAAGACCATACTGTACGTCAGTGAATGGCGATCTCAGCCGAGGTGGCTCGGAGACCTTTGCAGTCTTTCCCGTGAACATTCAGCGCTTAATCCATGAAAACTGACTTGTTGGAGAAAGAGGCGCATCTGTCAGTGGGAACTGTACACACAATCATTCACCAACACCACTTGTACATCACAAGAACTCGGTTTCCACATGTTCGGGCCATTTAGGGAGTTCCTGGGAGGCCGGCGTTTGAAACAGGCAGTACAATTATAGCTCCGGCGTACTGACAAAACGTTCTACCTTGATGGTGTTCAAACACTAGTGAAACGCTGACATATGTGCATTAGTGTAGCAGAAGATTATATAGAGAAGTAATGGGAGTTTTTTTTTTTATTATAACTGTGTTGTGTTATTCTGCGCAATCAAAAGTCCCAGTTTGACATGAACGCATACAAGTGTTAACTATTACGTGACTGACTTTTGTCTATTTTATCTGAATTGTAAAGTGATCTACACTTTAAACAAAGTAAGCACATATTTATTTTCTCTCCATATATTTTATAACACATGTATGAACTCCTTTAAATGGACCCTAAAGACCCTCGTGTGCACAGAGGCTTTGTCTAGGACAAACATTTTTGAAGATTTGAAGAATCAATATTTGTGAATATTGGTTTCATCACAATCTAACATGCCCTGTGTCTGTAATGAATAATACACACTTTTTAGCGCCTGACCCCGACGTTTTCTTTCTCTTAGTTTATTGGCTGCCGTGTCTGACCCGGAGACTGACCCTGGCCTTAAATACATTTCAGTGGAGCCGACAGATTTATTCTACAATAAATCACAGTGTTGCAAATGACTGCTGCTCGGGGAAGGTCAGTGTCGGGGAATAAGAAATCAAATTATATGAACATAATGAGTTGGTTCTTGATGTGCCACACACTATACGCATCATATTTTTAATTTCTCTATAAGGCTTCAGAATGCAGAGCAACAGTATATTACATATTATATCGAATTTAGGGGTTAGAAAGTGAATTAGTAGTTTCGCGAGTCATTGTAAGTATATGCTTACGAATGCAACGAAGCAGCTTCCTAGAATATTGTTGCATTTTTTAAAAATAAATTCATGTTATACAGTATGTAAGATGTCCTGTTTTTTCATCCTCTGTTAATACGCAGGTTCACTTGAAAGGCACGACAGCGCTTGGTTAATTTGATTTGTATAAAAAGTCAACCAATGGGGCAGCTTTTCCATGACCTCTGAACCCCGAGCTTTCCAGTTGGCTGGTTGCTGAAGCCACCTTCACTTGACCCCTCAACCCTGTATGTTAATTCAGCAGTCATGTGACAGAAAAGAGGCCACGCCAAATGCTTTCAAGGCCAGCACTTAATCATGACTGTGTTCCTTTCTGACCTTTATACCTTCATATACTGCTTCATTTGGGGCAATATTCCACATGGGTTCCTACGTACAAACAGCAGCAACAATAAAAGAACTTAACGAGGCAATACATAAAGATCATGTTGTAAAAATTAGAACCTGACGCTGGGCTGTGATCAGATGTTGTTTGATTTTTTTTTCTTTCTTTTTTTTTCGGAAATGGTTTAAGCTGGGGAGGAAATCTGTCTTTGCTTACAGCTGGATGGATTAAAGGAGATTTTTGTCCCATGGCTGACCTTCAAAGGCCGGCCAGATGTCCTGCGCTGCTCGAAACAAAACCTTCAGGTGGCACTTCTTAACTCGAGGGCCTCTGATTGCCTAATCAAAAGAAAAGACATTTCCTAAAACGTACAACAACTGTTACAAAGCGCTGAAACGTATGAGAATGACTTCATTAATTCAACTCTCGCAGCTGGAACTTCTGTCAGAGCTGATGTTACGGAAAATGAATCGATGCATTTTGACCAACCGGAGTTAAGCGATGAGTTGCTCTCCACTTATAATCATTTTAGAAATCTGAGCCGTAAACGCAAAACGTTTGCGAGTCCGGCTCGCTCCAGAACATTCCTAAGGCGACTTTAAATCAACATTTTGCACAAGAGAGGCCAGGCCACCCAAACGGAACCCTACCGAGCGAAGGAACCGCATGCTGAGACGGAGGGATTAGGTGCTATTCAGGGTTAGATTTAGAACTTAGTTGTTTTTCGCTAGTTCTCAGGCGTGTATTAAGTTCCATAAAGGAAACAAAGGAGAAATTTGGACTTATGTCTAAGTAAAAGTGACTCGGAATATATAAATCGAATATAAAAACGATTCGCACAGTTTATACAACATTACTATATACAGTATATATTTGTTTTCTGAAAGCAATTCTTATCGTATCTGAAGCAATTCAATGGATATTGATATTTTATTTATTCTTTCACTCATCTCTTCTTTAAATCCTCCACCATTTGTGCCGTAGCCACTTTGTACCATCCATTCATTATCCAATCCTCTTTCTTTCTTTCTTTCTTTCTATCTCTCTCTCTCAGTGGAAGGCTGTCAGAGGTTTTTTAGGAGCCGGTGAGCTGTGAAATCGCACAAATTGCTCCTGCTTTACGTCTGGCCCTGGCGAACGAGGGAGGGAAAGACAAAACGGCAGAGGACAGAAAGCGAGAGATTTTCTGCTCCAACACTTTTGAACTGTTTGTCCCTCCACCAGCACTCCAATAATCACCCACATACACATACACACGAACACACACACAGCTGCAACATGCCATGCCCGCCCTCCTCCTTCCCTTCCTATCTACGCTCAACGGACAAGCCGACCCCCCCCCCTCCACCCCGCACACATTGACACACACACACGCTTGTTCCCATTCCACGACACCTTCCCCACTTCGCTTTACAATTCAGGTCACTTCACTGAACAACTTGGCAAAGTAGCCTCAAGAGGGTCGAAGCCCTCAGAATGCAGTTGATAAAGGGATCACATCCATGAGTGTCACTCAGAAATGTGTGTGTGAGACAGAGAGAGAGAGAGAGAAAGAGAGAGAGTGTGTGTGTGTGCACTAATGCCACAAATAAATGCATATCATTTTATATGATTATTCAGGATTTATCACATGGTACTGGATTACAACTTTTTGCTCTCATGTGTAACAGTGTTTTGCCCTAAACAACTCAACATTTGATTCTCGTATCCGACTTTATGTAACTTTTATTTCCTTTATTACGTTACATTCTATTATTCAGATCTATAGAAAAGAAATGTAAAATAACTTAAAAAAATAATAATCTGTAATCTATAATTCCATGTCATTCATATGACCAACTGAACAGCCCATGTTTGAAGTCTGCTTTTCCTTAACTGTCAAATAGCGCCCTCTTAAGGACAAACCCTACTTGTGTAAAATCATAAAGACCATAATATCTGAGCTTGTTAAACAGGCTTTTTAGGTTAAAAGAATTCTAGGTCATAGAGTGGACTAGGGATGGGCGATATGACAAAAAGAAAAAAAAATATATATATAATTCATGACACTGGATGATATGCATATCAATATAAACACATGTCCATTGTAGGAGTTTTGGTGGTGGACACGGGTCAGCATTGGCTCTAGTCTGCAGCTACACAGCCCTGGATGCAAGAAGCTTTGATACACTGTGTGTTCTGACAGCTTTTTATCAGAACCAGCATTCACTTTTTCAGCAGCTTTTCTGTGGGATTGGCCTTGGTGGGCTATAGCCTTCGCTCCTCATGTGCATAAGTGAGTCTTGCATGCCCATGACCATGTTCCCTGTTCACTGGTTGTCCTTCCTTGGACAATTGCAGACCTGGCCCGTGATGTATAAACGTTGCGTACGCCCAAAATGGGCATAGAAATATGCGGACGCATTTTTCCACGCACATATCGGGATTTATAAAAAATAAACTTGGCGTAAATAAGTGCGCACCGTAAGGATGCTC
>JAQMYG010000019.1:1371823-1382804 GCA_030014215.1 Clariallabes teugelsi
AACCAGAAGCGGGGCACCAGGATGGGTCAGACAGGTCCAGAGGGCAGAGGGAGTCTGGATCACTGGCAGCTCAGGAATGACATGTGTAGCTTGATAGAGAGAGGGAAAGAGAGAGAAGGGGTGAGAGAACAGGAGAGGGGAGAGCAGAAGAGGAGAGATGACAGGTAGTTATAAAGTAGGTAGGTCCCCCATTTTGTCCCCATTACAGTGATGCATTGTGTGTTCTATCACAACCAGCATCCATCTTTTCGTTAATTTGAGCTACAGTAGCTCTTCTATTGGATCGGACTACACGGGTCAGCCTTCAGTCCACATGTGCATCAGTGAGCCTTGGCCATACATGACCCTGTCATCAGTTCACTGGTTTTCCTTCCTCTGATTACTTTTGGCAAATCCTGACCACTGCAGACCAGGAACATCCCACAAGAGCTGCAGTTTTTTATTATTATTCTTTTGTGAAGGGATTTTCTCCCTAAATTTCATATTTTCTCCCTAATTCAGTCAAGTCCAATTCCCAACCATCATTAGGGCACCAAGGCTACTACTACTACCAATCAGACAGGGCTGAAGACTGGTCCTCAATCTTACAGTCACTCAGATCCTTATGCTGCCCATTTTTCCTGCACATCAACTCAAGGAAAAAAGGTTGACTTGCTGCCTAATAACAGTATATCCCACCCACTTCCACCTACTCAATATTAGGTGGGTTGTCATAATGTCATGTCTGATCAATGTATAGTGTGGAGAAAGGCAAAACAATAAGGGCAACATGACTGGAATAATGAACCAAATGTGAGACATTTGCATTCAACACAGGACAAAGTAGACGTGGTAATGAGAGGAAAAATCAGAAAGAGGAAGTATTGATTAGCAGAATAAGGATTGGACACAGCAATTTTAATACCACTCTATTTATCGTAGCTAAACACACAATGGGACTGTATGAGGAATGCCAGGAAAGTGAGACTGTTGAGCATGTATTGCTCTTGTGCAGGAAATATTTGCAGGAGAGGCTTGATATGGTGTCGCAGCTCCTTCAACTGGGGAGAGTAGAAAGAAAAGTTAAGAGTCTTTTACAATGGGGAGTTACTGATCTGGGTAGCAAATATTAAATGTTTTTTTGTCTCAGCAAGACCGGACTGGAATGTCAGATTTAAAGGATGGGGAAGCTGAGGAGAGAGCGAGATCTATGCAACCCACAGAACATCAGCTAGACGCAGAGTGGCACTGAGAGGAAACGTGTCGTATGTGGAAGTACCTGATAAAGACACAGAATAAGTCAAGACAAGATCAGGGAAGGATGCATTAAATGTTTTAAGGTAGGCTGGTCTTTAAAAGACTGGGAAAATGACGGAGAGTGAGACCTACAGTTGGCGTTAATTTAACCAATCAACTAAGAAGAAGACGACACAAAGCTGAAATATGGCAAACAGTGGCTGAGTTCCGTTCCCACAGTGTACTTAAAAGTGTGCTCCCTATGCAGGGAATGTCAATTAAGGGAACTTCCCTCCCTTTCACTTTTTGAATCTTGAATCTTTTTGTTGCTTAACGGCGGTTGGGATCCAGTAGGTTGGTTAAATTACCACCAACTGCAGCCAGCCTTCCTTAAAACGTCTAATGCTTCCTCCCCTGATGTCGTCTCGTCTTGTTCTGTGTCTTGAACTCTTCGTCTGCTTTATGCGGCTCTTCCACACACTCTCTTCTCGACAGGTTTAGTACAACTCAGCGTCTTTAGTTGGAGTTCTGTAAGTTGCATCACCGCCACCTATAGGTCTCTCTCTCTCTATCTCTCTCTTTAACTTCACTGTCTTTTGAAGCCGACTTTTCAGTCCAGTCTTCCTAAAATAAAAAAAAAGTGCTTTCTTTGCTGATCTAAAATTCTTTTAACATTGCCTTCTACTCTTCCTAGTTCTTGGAGCTGTTCCACCCCTCGACAAAATTCCACCATTCGAAACATCCTGCAACATCACCAGCGCAGACGTCACTTCCTCCGTGCATTACCATGGTAACATATGACACCTGTTGCTACTACTATGGAAATTTTACACTACAGAAATTAAATACCGCAATATTAATTAAAACAAAAAGTGATGCCCTCGTAAAACGTGTACTCTTAAATTGTGTATAGCTCGTAAGTAAATCATTTGATTATTTTACAAGATGTAGAGAGAAAATATTATAGTGCTTTTTTTTTTTTTTTTTTTTTTTTTTACAGATTACTAGCCATTATATATAATACTAAGGATTTATTGAGCCAATTCAATTTAAATTTGTGTCCTATTAATATTATGTTGTCTGCTATAATAATGTTAATAGATACATTAATAGATACATAGAATTTTTAAATCTTTTTTTTTTTTTTTCGTGCAATGACTGATGGAAAATTTTTCATGTCTACTTCTGGTGAAGTGAAGACACATTCTTCACTTGTTCCCTACATCATTTACAGTTCCCATGGTTAAATACCCTGTGCAGAACATTTCGCAGGGAACTACTAGCCAATTGGGACGCAACTTTTAACAGTTTCTGCAAAGAAGAGACGTAAAGTGGCACTTTTATGGAGGTGTCCAGGTTTTCTCCTCATTTTATAGCTTGATTACTGTAAGTTTGTTAAAAAGGTATACGCAGAAGTATAGAGTCTGGAAAGTCAATAAGGATGTTGCGCCTCAAGATTCTGACATATTTGCTCACAAAGTTGTTACAGCACATGTGAGACACGTCTTCATGTGCTCGTCTGCAGGGAGACTGACCCGGTACGAGAATGTGAGACGGTACAGAGAAAGGATCCGGGCTGATCCTGAGAAATACCTCGCCTGGAAAGAGAAGAACCACTTGAGGTACGAGGTCTTTACAGTAGAATTAATTCTCCAGTGCTTCCACAGCTAATGTGACTTTCTTTTTAAATTATTATTAATTTGTTACAATTCCAGAATTGAATGTTTTCGTTCAGGAATAAAAACACTCCATGCTGTGGTGTTGTAGGAAAATAATTAATGAGTTACTGTTACCACCGTACAATTGATTGTTTTCCAATGACATCACATCCTGAGGTTCTTTTCCTCCTCTCTTATTGTAATAACTTTCCAAAAACATTTAGATTTGTTAAAGCGCAATACCTCGCGGAATCTTTTCATCAGTAAGTTGCTTTAGAGTGACACTTCAATGAAGAAGGATTTCCGATTTGGCGAACGTGCTCATCCTTGCATTGTCCCGTCCTTATTTCCTTCCATTGCATCCTCAGAGGGAGGAGCTAAAAAGCGATGCGAGGAAGTAAGGAAAGGAAATGAGAAGTGTGTACTTCTTTGACACGTGTATTTATTTGTAAACCGTATGCAGGTATCTGCAAAACAGAAAAACCATTAATGAACTTCCCGAGCCCATGAAGAATCTGCAGAGGAAGGCTTGGAGAGAAGCTACAAGACGACATCGTGCAAAAAAGCTGGCTCAAGCTGCTTTTTCTTCCACATCCATCCCACAACCTCCCAGTCTGTGACCAGGACAGTGTTTTCCTTTTGGACTCTATGCTCGCTAGCGCCCCCTGTTTTTATATGCCTATTTATGAATAATTGTGTAATTGAGTTGGATTAAATCATATACTTATGTGCTCATAATACAGACTTGTTGAGAAATGCTGTATGCCTTGTAAAATAATGTCTTCGGTTTTGTGTTTTATGCTCCAGTGCACGTAAAGACAACGACGCTAATAAAGTAACATGTCTGTCATTCTGATGTCTTCATCTTGGTTTTTATTAAATCAGTTTAACAGTAACAACTGTGCAGCGTAAAAATATTGATTTCAACAGTAAATTATATGAATAACTACAGTAAACAAAAACATTGGCTCCCAAATGAGTCAGTAACTTTTTTCCCCCCTAAAGCTGCCTTTATTTTCAGCAGTGATTGATCTCCTTTAAACAATCCTGCTTTCATTATTAATATTGTTTTGTGAAAACTCCATTTATTTATTCTAATAAACCAAATAATATTCACATTTTTGTAAAACCCTATCAGCAAGGTGATACAAAAAGGTTTATCAATAAGCACAAATCTGTTCCATGTATTAGTATTTAGAGGTCTTTGCTTCATTAAGAGAAGTCATTTTTATTTATTGAAAGTGAATAAATGTACAATTTATTTTTAAATGTGTTATATAAATAAACATCATAGTACACACAAATGAGCCATGGATGATTAAAAAACTCCACAGATGTTGGGGGGAAAAGGTGCCAATTGAACCATTTCTTTAAATGATAAATTATTACACAAGAGTAAGAGCGTTTGTCTATATCTAAAATAAATATATGTTTCTAAAAAATGTGAATCCTCTCTACTGAACTATCACCAAAGTGAACTGACTCAAAATGCTGACTCATTCACGAATGATTTATTAATTGATTACGAAAATGTAGCAGTTATTATGTTAATCTAATGTTTATTCTCATTTTATAATATAACCTGATATGTATGTATTTAATTGTTTTATACTTTTAAATCAGTGTTTGAGCACCACAGTCTATGTTGAGCACGAGTATTTTTTTTGATAAAGGGCGTCACAGCAGAAAATGTCCAGATAAAAATCTCAGTCAAGAAAATCATTAAAGAGCACAAAAATAAAATATGGCAAGAGAGGAGAATACTGTATATTATAGCCTGATTAAGTATCTAAACGAAACTGGTTTAATAGTTAGTATCGAATGTAAAGTTTTTTAGGGCCATGCAAAGGGTCCTATTGTACTTCTAAGGATTTTTTTTCCGCAGCATGGAGGGTTTTAACATGCTCAAAAAGTTATCATTAGACGAGTTGGAAAATGCTGAAATAAGAATATATATAATATATGAAATGTAAATATTAACTTCATGAGTTACACCATAGTTGTATGGGTTTTTTTTGTTGCCTTAACATCCTCAAAAAGCACACAGGTTGTGCGGCTCTCACGGGTGCTTGGGCCGATCATCATCGCTTTGCAACTATGTTTTTTTTTTATTTGTTTGTTTTTTGATCCTACATTCAAGATATTAAAAGGCATAAAGCCTGGCTTTTGCCTAATAAATACTGCATCTCTAACAAAATAAAAGATATTAATTTTAAGATTCTCCACAAGATTTACCCGGTACAGGAACAATTGTATTTCCCTCTTTTCATTCTAGAAATTCCCTCACTTTTTAATTCTCTTAAAATAATTCAACTTAATAAGAAGAATAATAGACTTCTAGATTATTATGATATTATTTTTAATTGAAGTAAAGTGTCTCTTGCTGCTTCTTTTTCACGGTTTATACATAATTTCGATCCTCTCGTGTATTTTATCCTTTTTTGGACTGTCAAATTTATAGTTCTTTATCCTTTATGTTTGATTTGTTGTAATTAATGTTTTTTTTTTATTTTTTATTATTGCTGCTGTTGTTATTGTTAAACGTGTTTAATGTGTTTTTTATTCTATTAGTAGGTTCAATTGCTGATGTTATTACACTCCAGTCCAGCAAGTGGGGGTAATGTACGTCTAAGGTGGCTGCCAGCCGAGAAGAAGAAGAAGAAAACGCAGCAGAAGGTTTAAACGAAGAAGAAGAACACGGAAGTAAACAGAACCATTTCAACGTATGAAGTGGGCTCTCTAAAAAATGCTCATATTTATCTATTGAAGTATATCGTAACTATTTTAAAAGGAAAAATATATTTTAGTGGGCGTTTTTAAAAGAAAAAAAAAAAAAGTCGCCGTGTCAGTATTTAAACCAGAGACTATAAACACAAACACACTGCACGCTATACAGTTTCCACCTCGGTTGCTTGGATACTACAATGAACCCATCCTCAGGCAGAGACAGGAGCCTCCTGAGCGCAGACGAAGCCTCTGTTGTCGAGGCGGCGGTCAGGACGGCGGTCAGGTCCATCCTGCAGGTCTTCTGCGAGGTGAATGAGAAGAGGTCGCACTGCTACGAGGCGAAGTTGGCCGAGGCTGAGAGAGAAAACGCAGCGCTCAGGTTTCAGCTCAACGCGGCCGAGCTGGAGCTCCAGACTATACGGCAGATCTCTGATAATTACACAATCTCAGCTGAGGTGACCCTGAGGCAGGAGGCGCCCGAGGAGCCGGCGGCATGTGCGCAGAGTCAGGGCAGCCTGGTGATCAAGGAGGAGCCGTGTTCCTCAGACAGCACGATGTGTCTAAAGTCTGAGATGGCAGACGAGACTTATGAAGGGCAGTCTGGTTATCCAGAGGTTCAGGAAGTCCAGATGTGCCAGCAGAATCCAGGTGTGGAGATGTGGAGTGTTCAGAGCTTCAGTTCATCAAGATCCGACATGAACCAGACTTCAGAGAAGTATGTCCGAGTGACTGTGTTCTTCTGGCCAAAACACAGCATTGGTGCTGATTTTATATATATATATAATTTAATTTTTTCCAGAAAATGTGTGTGTGTGGTGTGTGTGTGTGCGCGCCAAAGAAACTACTTCTGAAGTTTATGCAACATGGAAGTGACCAATCTTGCTTCCCTAAAAATTCCAGGTTGTTAACTTAAGCCGTTTTGGAGAGATGATTTCATATGTGCCCCAAAAATGGCTCGCTTCAAACAACATTCATTTAAAATGCAAATTATTCATATTTCTAAAAGTATATGACCTGTAAAAGCGTTGCTTAAAGTTTTTTTTTTTTTTTTTGTAAAAGCTTAAAAAGCAAATCTGTAGTGTCCGTAACCATGTCAAATTCATGTTGCGATATCTTAACTATTTTGCTTTTTAGAATAATACACTTTTTCAGCTTCATGTCTTTTCATGTGAAATCTGAATTGCCCGAGTTTCCTTTGAATGACAGTTAAGACCGTTGAAAGATACAAATTTTAAAAATTAACAGACACTACAGACATAAAAGGGCATGAAACTGTATTTAGCAAATGTGTTTCTCTTTATCTGCTAAAAATATAAGTGGATCAGGAGATAAGAAGCATTAAGTATTATGAAAACAATGGTGTTATATGATCCTATATGAAAATTCACTTTTTCACCCAGGTGAGACACTTTTAGCACCGATACCTTGTTTTGGCTGAATGATTACTTGATTGAGCTTAGTATTAAATGACTATGTGGAGTAACAGGCTAATCAGATTAGATTAGGTTATACTTGCTAAAGAAAATATTTTATAGAAATAGTTAAAAGCTTAAAGCTAAAAATAATCTGCTGACGCCCACGTACATGTCTGTGTGTCTTTCTGTACAGCAGAACTCTCTGTCTAACTTATTAATACAAAGAAATCACATTCTGTAAGGTTGAGTATCTTACGCCTTGTTTATACTAAGTTGTCCTTCTTTCGTCGTCAGACAAATACACTCCCTGTTCGGTAATCGGATAAAGACGAAGTTTTGTCTTAAAATGACTCCAGCGCGTTAAAATTCACTTATTCCACTTCAGCGCTGTTATTGCAGTGAAAATCTGAACTAATCCCAGTAAAAATATTCACTTTAGCTTTTCTAATTAACATCTATTGGTGCAGGTGTTTGTTTACATTGAGCAGGTAGCGCATTATAGCTTATTTTAAAGTACATTATTAAATCTGCCACATATCTGTTCATAACATCGCTTTTACCCAACATTTTGATTTCACTTGATTTCATTAAATTCTGTCCAGTTTTGAGAGTTTTGCGTAATCCTGGCTGTACAGACATACAGTATAGGGGACAGCTTTTTTTTAAATCTCTTAATAAATGAAATCATCATCTAAAAACCACATTTTGTATTTACTCGGGTCATCTTTGTGTCATATTAAAATGTGTTGAATTACCTGAATCATTAAAGAGTGACATATATGCAAAAAAAATATATTAAAGATCAGAAAGGAGGCACATACTTTTTCACGTCACTGTAGATGGCGCACACATACTAGAAATGATTTGTTTTTTAAAAAACATTTAATCATGTGCAAAAGAACAGAGAATAATTGGAACGGTCATAACAGTGTTGAGGAAATCAACAATATGATAAAATAGATCGACGTTCAAATGCCTTTACAGTGAGTGAGGGTGAGGAGCACACACGAGTTCTGAGATGTATCATTCATTCATTCATTCATCTTCTATACCGCTTTATCCTCTATTCAGGGTCGCGGGGGACCTGGAGCCTATCCCAGGAAGCTTAGGGCACAAGGCGGGGTACACCCTGGACAGGGTGCCAATCCATTCTGAGATGTATTATATTTAAAAACAGGCAGACCCGAGGTGGGATGTACATGTTGCACTAGGCTATATCTTGTGGGAAACGCTGTGTTGCATTCGGTCTTTGGTACATCACGACTCTTTTTAGTCATTTTAATTCAAAGAGTGAAATTAATAAAATTTTCAAGAGGACTTGAAGCTACATCAGTCCACGCTACATCAGATCAGTCTTGCTAATGATGAAAAAATGTAGGCCAGTAAATCTCAAAACATTCAGTGTGCATTATAATTCAAACTTGGGGTGGGAAAAACACTTCAGACCTGCACAGGTTCATGTCATGATTACAAATCAGGACCTCTGGGACATAAACGAACCCAACATTGTTAGAGCATGTGATCATTAATAAAAATTCCATTTGCATTCAATTCTACTTGATATGTTTCCTTTGGTGAAAAGCACTTTTTTTTTTTTGTGTGTTTTTTTTTTTTTTTTACATTAACCTTTGTTACATAATTCTATACAAATAAAAATGAGGTGTAAATATTAGAAGTTCCTCTGGACGTCCATGTTTTTCCAAGCCAAAGCTTTTAGATCTTTTTTTTTGTTTGTTTGATAAAACTGGCTTGGAAATGTCCAGGGTCTAAGTACAACAGATTTCAGGATTGATGAAGAGTGTGATCACATTAACATCATATCACGCTATACATTTTTCTGAAATGTTTGACCAGGAATAAACAACTGCTACAAATCGCTCTCTGTCTCTGTTTTTTTTTTTTTCTTTCTTTTTTTTTTGCTTATGTGGATCTGCAGGTGGGTTCCTGGTGATACTCTTTCAGGGAGATTGAAAAGCAGAGAATGTGTGAGAAGATACAGAGAAAGGATCCGTGCTGACCCAGAAAAGTATCTGGCCTGGAAGGAGAAGGAGCGCTTGAGGTATGTAGGTCTTTATAGTACACTTATAGTGATTAGGATTAATGAATGAGGATTAGACCTGGGCATTGGGCAATAAAGTGTGTTAGCATGTTAGTAAAATGTATGTGAATAGACAGGAAGGCCAGCACTGCTATAAGGGATTCTGTGACTTTATCAGGAGTCAGACTTTAAATGTTGTCCCGTTGTTTTTTTGTTTTCCATCCGTTACTGAGTGAGGAAACCAATCTCAATGTGGCGCTATTACCATGCGTTGTTTAAATCAGGGTTATTCACCTTAAATTTCTAGGCTTAACCTGACATGATACGATCTTGCCCATACATTTATCAGTATATCAGAATGATATTAGCCTCCAGAATGCAGTATAACCAGAAGCTTGTCGAAGTGGACAGCAGCAGCTCTTTGACATGAGTGTTTGAAATCTTGCCGCCGTCCAGGTATCAGCAGAAGAGAAAGACCATTAACGATCTGTCTGAGCCCATGAAGAAGCTGAAGAGGAAGGCATGGAGAGAGGCTAAGAGGCGGGATCGTGCTAGAAAGCAGGTTCAAACCTCTGCTACACACGTCATCCAGACCACCGACCCGTGAAGATTACATCGTCTGGATAAAAAATAAAAACTGCGCTTGTATGCGTTAGTAAACTTTTCCACTGTAATTATGGTTAAGTGGGACGGAGATGGAAGGAGGTGCTGTAGATCCTGAGGTGTGTAGATCTTGAGAATTCAGGATCAGAAAATAAATTTTTTTGGCTAGCAAACTCAGTGGTTTCCTCACTCAGAAGTATGAAAAGACTAACAATCTTAAGATTAAAGTGTGTAAACCTTTAGCCTGAACAGATTTCTGCTAATGAAAATATAATATAATATAATATTGCCCATATTGCCCAGTTCTACAGCCATCTTAAAATAATATGAGCACAAACTTTTTTTTTTTTTTTTCAAAATTTATGTGATGTGTTTTTTGAGAGCCTGCTACCCTCCAGGTCTCTCCGCAGGAGAAAAAGAATCCAGGATCTCCCCGAAGCCATGCAGAAGCAGCAGAGGAAAGCCTGGCGGGAAGCGACGAGGCGGCACCGCGCACGGAAGATGGCACAAACAACGATCGCGTCCCCAAACTTGACGCAATCGCTCAACCCATGACGACACGCTATTTATTTATATCCCAGTCAGTAATCTCGGTCTCCTCATTTCTATACGTATATGTAATGTGTACTGTATTTCCACCATAACCATAAAGTGTGCAAACTTTCATTTCAAGTCATTCAGGACAAGTATTTGATTATTATTATTTATTTTTTAAAACACAAACAGCACTGTTAACTTTAATGGTATTATGTTAATTTGTCTGTTCTGCTCATTTTAAACATGTGATGACGTTTTACTGAACATGCAAAGATTGCACTAAAGCACATGAAATAAAGGATTAGCTTCATTCTTTATGAGAAATAGATTTGTTTATTTGATCTTTTATGCAATAAAAAAAGTACATTAAACATGTTTTAATGCTTTTATTAATCTACTGACAGCACATTTTGCTAAAAAGCACGTTACGCATTTTACTTCCTTATACACCCTGTTCCAAATTATTATGCAAATGATATATGTCCCATTAATCTAAATAATTGATGTAAACAACAGTCAAAATAATTCTCAAGTTATCAACTGTGAAGAGAGCAATTCAAATTTTATTGAACAAATCCCCTAATGATAACAGTAGTTGTCCCTTACTTAACTAACTTACAATGAACTGTTCCACATTATTATGCACAGTAAGCTTCAAAACACTTTATAAGTTGTAAAGAACTGAAAATTGTCATTTGTTGTGTTTGCAGCATACACTGCGTTCCAAATTATTACGCAAATGATATCTTTCTCTGATTTTCATAATTAGTAAATGCAAATGACAGTCA
>JAQMYG010000019.1:1399797-1420983 GCA_030014215.1 Clariallabes teugelsi
CACCTACCTGTTCTGCATCGGCCTCATTGCTCTGATGGGTTACGCTGCCATCATCGGTGATGATGAAGAGGGTCTGAGCGAGGAGTGGGCTGAGAAGATGGAGAACGTTCAGGAGAGGATGCAGGAGGTGCTCCGGAGGTGCAAGTGATTCCTTTTCCCTGATCGAAAGACACAGAGGACTCCTTATGTAGTCCAAAGAAGTCTATGCTGTGTCTGATTAGGTGTTCTCTACTCACTTCTCTTTGTCATGTATTCGATATTCTCTAGGGCTTCACTGCTGTTCCTCATGGTGTTTCATTTTTTTTTGTTGTTTAACTCACTCTCCTTATCATCCCCTCTGTTTTCTTACATGCTGTTACATACACTGCCCCCTGGTGTAAGGACATGATAATTTGGTACATTCTCATACATACATACAGTCTCACTTATTCCACCTGAGGATTTTCCCTTTACTGTTTAAAGAATACTTTAAAGCCAAAGATTTCTTATCAAAAGTGTTAAGGGTTTGACAGCCAACTGCTGATTGATTGAGATTCATTTGATTGATCTACAGTGGTTCTTAGAGGGTTATACACCATTTTGACTAAATCCCCATCCGCATATACATTTTTGTTATGAGATCATATTCATTTCTCATGTGATTTTATCATCACATCTATCAACTGGGCTGGATCGCTCATGTGAGCATTTTCAAATAGTTTGTGTCTTTTGAAAATATTTTTGAAAATGTATATATTTTTTTTAAGGGTACTCTCCCCCCCTTTTTTTTTTTAGAGAAAAAGCCACATGTGTGACTGTGGCTGTTAGGAGACCGACTTTAGAGAGCCAATATTTCCCCGTAAGTTAATGTTTAATATTATAAACAAAGCCTAGGCCCTACATATAATCTTGCACTTTCAGCTTTATGGACATTGTAAAAGGAGTATGATGATGCCAGAACTTCAAGCTTAATATAGGACTGTATTTGCCCAATTTACACCAACATACAGTATATATTTAAAATCTTATATCACTAAAACAAAAAACAAACAATCTCACTCTTCACAGATTGTGTGTGTGTGTGTGTGTGTGTGTGTGTGTATTGTCCACATCCAGTTGTTTGAGATTCAGCCATTCAACAGAACTTCCTGTACTTCCTGTGGTTCTACTACAGCTTTTAAACAATCTAGAACGAAGAATGTTGTGCATCTGGTGTTGTTAACACTAACTTTTTTTTGTTTGTTTGTTTTTGTTTGTTTTTTGTTTAAATAATCTGAACACTACTTAGGTTTAAAACTTTGATTCAATGTTGGATTAAGGAGGAACACTCACAGCCTTTGCTCATGTTAACATGTGACACTAAAGCCTTATGAGACTAAACACTACAAACATCCCAAGTACAGTACATGTTTTTCTTTAAACTTATTGCAGTCTTGCGTTACTGTATCAGTATGGCATTCTATGTGATTTTACTTTGCGTTGGCTACACTACATGAGGTAGTACATGAGGTAGTACATGAGGTAGTACAGTACATGAGGTAATGGTCCCAGACTTGTTCTTAATGCTGGAACAGTGGAATAATATTGAGAGGTTTAAAAGTATGAGCCGTTTTTTTTTCTTTTCTTTTTTTTTTCTTCATTTGGCTTCAAACGCAATCCTCATAGTTTCTTGACAAGGACCAAACAATTACATAAGAAAAACTAAAAACTTCAAGAAAGAACGTTTAAGCCTGTTGTTACAGAAATATGTATTCTCTTTCAGATTTGCGCCACAGCTCTCCAGCTGCTCATAACTGTACTTATACTTGCATTATACTGTAAATCTGCTGGATCGATTTAGACCAACCTGCTTAAAGTACATGATCATCTTCCCTGGTCCATTTCCTGAACCCTGCCATTAGTGCCTCCTGCATATATTACACTGCTTTCACTTTCTTCTATTAATCCATTACTGCCTTTACTCATCTGTGCACGTACATATTAAACAATTTGTAGATAACTTTGTCATGCTTATATACATGTTACTGAAATCTACATACGCACTTTTAAAATGAGAGAAGGTTATAGATCTTTCTTTGAAACAGTTCATTGTCGCTGGACCAGAAACAATGAAAGGCATTGTAAAAATGAAGATGCTTTCCTGCTTTCCCTTTTTTAAAAGATTTTTTTTTAAGTTGCTGAGCAAAGATGTATATGGAAAAAAAAAAAAAAAAAAACAGTTATGCACTACCAATAAAGATATGGATGTACGAATTTAGAAAATGGCTTGGATTATTTTCCACAAGTACACATTAAAATTATCGTTCATTCTCGCTGTAACTGCGACCTTTGATTGAATTTAAAGCTTACATTTTGTTTTGGAACAACAAGGAAGTGTAATCCTGTGAACGTGACTCAGCATTAAATTACAACGTGTGACGTTAAACAAGCCACACAATTCCACCTACTGCCACTAGATGCCGCCATTGTCTTTTCAACCACAAGTCAGCATCATATGCCTAGGCATATAGAGTAATGTACTGTACATACAGTATAAAACAAGATTTTGTACACTTATGACATGACATGTAAGGGTTAAAGCATTCCAAAAAATAACAATTTCCACCGTGTAATGTTGACATAATGAATTATATTTTTTAATAATGCATCGTGATTTTTCAGCACTGTTCCTACAGTCAGTAGTCCTGTTTAAAATATATAACACATCCATTTTTGTGTTAAGCTTAGCTTTTAAAAGCTAATTAACCTAATCTGCATGCCTTTGGAGTATGGGAGGAAACCGGAGTTCCTGGAGGAAACCCACCAAGCACGGGGAACTGGTGGGAATTTAACCCAGACCCTGGAGGTGCAAGGTGACAGTGCTAATCGCTTATCCACAGTGCTGCCAAGCTTAACGCTATACAAGTTCATAAAAAAGTAATAAATTAATACTTACTACAAATAATTAATTATGTAATATATTGTTTTTTTTGTTTTTTTTTTTTTAATTAGAGCGTTTTTCCCCTCCATTTAACACTACCTCTGAAAATGTGGGGTCATTAGCAAACATTAAATTGCGTAAAATTTACGTCAGCATGTTTGCCACCTCCCCTTCATGCTTAGCCGCTAATGAATCTTTCTACCACTAGAGGTCAGTAAAGATGACAAAATTTCCTTAAGACTGATGGCTAAAAAAGATTAAATGGATCCTTATTAATTCTCAAAGAAATTACAGAAATGCAGAAAAAAGTCCAGACAACTTCACAGTCTGCGGCTTGGTCCGGAGATCAGGTTACTGTCTAATTAGGATATACGGTGTAAGACATCACTCTTACTCAGTAACTTTGTTTACTTTTGTTTTGTTTGTTTGATGCTTTTCAAGTAACCAAGAATTTTCTTAAAAGATTTAATGAGATTGCTATGATTTTTACACCTCACATGGTAAAAGTCAAAGAGCATTTAATAAAGTCAGTAATAGTTAAATTAACTCAAGCTCAGAATGGAATGTGGCATCCTGTATTAGATATTTTAGTTATAATTATTTGTATTTTATAATTGAAATGAGCATTAATATAATTGAGACTTTCAACTGGCCTAAAACAAGAAAAAGAAATATTAGTGACTTCTTACACCTTATGTCCTAATTAGTGCAAATGTTTTCTTTAGTGTTCAAAGTGGCTTCTTATGTTAGGAAATATTAACACAGTGCTTTTTAATTATATAAAAACAGTATGTACAGAGGTTGACAAAATGTTATTCATTAAGAAACTAAAGGTATGGTTAGATGGGTAGATATGACTAACTAGAGACATTAAAAAAAAAAAAAAATCCAGGGGCTAAAATGGGAGAAAACAGGGCCTTTAATAAGTTATCTGCGTTTTCAATAATTTCAAAAATGTACATTTCGAAAAAGTATTTTTGAAAGCAGTTAAATTTTCAGAGGAAATCTAGCACTCTGTACTGACCCCACAGTGACCTCTAGTGGCAGTCTATGGTTACAGCTCTTTGCAATTACTTATTACTAATAAACTGCTTTAAATATTTTGGCTTTACTGAATTGCAGAACAAAATTAAGAAAACGAATAACAAAAAAAAAATCAATGAATAAATAAAAGAAAAGAAAAAACTGCAAGTGTATAAAACAAAACAAGCAGTTTACTAACTCATACTGGAAGGTTGAAGGCATTTTAATAGGACATTAATCAATACGTTCTGACTTGACTCCAAAATTACAGACTTTAAAGTATATTCAGTTACTGCTTCAAGAAATTCATCATGCTCCATCTGTTACAATTTGGAATGACAGCAAAAAATATATATAATAAAAAATTGCACAATCTACGAATTCATTCAGTCACCTTAAGTTCTGATTGCAGCACAAACAGTGGTGGTGAAAATGATTCCTCATGCAATAATGTAAATGTCAATACATTTAAGGCCATGGAGCTTTCTGAGTAAATACTTCACAATTTTTTAATGATAATACTAAGAAAGTTTTTACATGAAAGAATTTTACATGGTTATAATAAACTTAACCCAACTATGAAGCTATGTAATCATAACCAGTCACCCAAAATACATTAAACGTTTGATATATATTTTTAAATAAAGTGAAAAAAACATTAAACATACACAATGAGTGCTGGATTGTGTTCAGTGACACTTTCAGTAGTTTAATTAATAACTTTCTGTGGTTCAGCAACAAGGCCCACCCTTGTGCAAGTGTATAGTAGGATAAAGTAGTGTAAAAATGTTTCACACCAGTGTAGAAACCTGACCTCTAAATATGTTGACTGTTTTGACCCTTCTGGCAAATACTGCAGAAAAGAGGTTAGAGAGAAGTGTTTGTCCTGATATTGTGCATCGCAGCTTCTGGTTGGACAAATTAAAACAGCTAGGTCACTTGACTCAAGACCAGCGCATAAGCCTGTCTGAGTTGCCCTTGTGGAAACTGATGTTTCCAACAACTAATCACTGATCACTAGGGGGTGTAATGACATCCAAACGTCACGGTTCAGTACCAACCTGGGTTTAGAAGACACGTTCAGCATGGTTCAATATGTTCTAAGCAGAGTGAAGAACTGAAATTTTATTCATTATGACTTTATGTAAAAATATAAACTTATAATCACTTGTAAACTGCTGCAAACTGGCCATAATTTCCTGAACACATAAAGAATGTACAAAAAGGCTCAAAAATTTCTCTCTTTCTTTAAAAAACAAAACAAAAAACATATGTCTACTGTAGGTATCTTGGTGAATGACATGATTTAGGAACAGTAACACTATACATCTATATCTATATCTAAATATTTGAAGGATATTATATTAGCTTGAGGCATTCAGTTTCCCACTTTGTCTTTCGAACACGCCTAGGTCGAAAATGACACCCGACAAATTACAGCATTATATTTCACATAAACCTGTTCATCTGTCTTTACAAACCTGTAAATTCCATATATCTGAAATTATATTTAAATATTTAGGTCCTCAGTGACACACTGGCTGTTTATGTTGGCTGTTTTTTTTCTTCATATTGGTTTAAACTGTTAAACATGATTTTTTTTTTTTTTTTTTTACATTAATTAATTCCATTAACATTAAACTAAACATTCATTCCAATTAACCAACTTAATAGAGAAAATCACCGGGCACTATTAAAAGCTGGACTGTATTCGCTCGAACCACAGCCTGCACCAGACTGAACGTCATGTACGAAACAGTACAAATGTGAATATGCATACCATTACACCCCACCCGTTATTCATGACCAGTGGCACATCAGTTTCGTTCCCAATGGCCAATCACTGATCATCACTGCTCAAACACACCAATCAAAGATCAGTTTTGTCCCTAATAACCAAGAACTGAATTACAGATCACTTCAAATTGCAGATCACTTCTGGTCCAAATAACCAATCACAGATCACTTTTGTTCCCCACCAAGAAACGGGGATCATTATTGTTCCCAATTACCAATCACAGATCACAAATCACAGATGACTATTGTTCCCAGTGACCAATCACAGATCACCATTTGTTAGGACTGATCAATCACAGATCATTATTGTTATCAGTAACTAATCAATAATCACTAATCACAGTTGTGTCAAAAGACCAATTACTGATCACTAATTATTGTTCATCTGAACACTTTAGTTACTCCATCTGAATTCTTTGATAGAAATAATAGAGTTCTTATGAATGCGTAAACAGCTTATTTTTTGCTGCTAACACCAAAGACCAGTTCTTTTGACTAGAATGATTACTGACTCTCACTTACTCACTCACTATACCACTTTACTATACTCATCGTCTATAAAGCTTTAACCTGTATGCAGGGTCCTACAGCTTATCCCAGGAGACTTAGGGCACGAGGCGGTGTACACCCAGGACAGGGTGCCAATCTAACACAGGGCACACACATCCATACACCTATATGCTCATTCACACACTACGGGCAATCTGGGAATGCAAATTAGCCTAATCTGCATGTCTTTGGACTGTGGGATGAAACCGGAGTACCTGGAGGAAACCCACCGAGCACGGGGAAAACATGCAAACTCCACGCACACAGATCTTGAGGCTGGAATCAAACCCGGACCCTGGAGGTACGAACCACTAAGCCACCGTGCAGCCCAAGACGGATTAATAATTTATTATTTCCTGCCTTAAAAACCAAACTGAATCAATGTTAGCTTCCTTTTTTTTCCCCAAAGCTGGTTAGTTAGATATGAATATAAGGTCTTGAGGAACTGATTTATTTTTTCTAAAACCTGACAATTTGCCAAGTTAATTACACAATGTACTTAACGATCACAAAGTGTAGGATTTCAAAAGACAACAATGCAATACATTCCCATAAGTCAGAAACACACTTTAAAACCCCTCTGACATTCCTCTCAAAGCCAGTAAAACAGGTTTAGGGGCCTCCCTTTGAGGACGGTTACACAGAACAAGCCTAAATGCTGATTTATTGATGTTAATCCATAATCACTATAAAAAAAAGACATGTAAAAACCTCCTGCCTATTTACTGTAGCTACTAAAGAGAATACCAGAACATCAAGTAGTGTAATAATAATAATAATAATAATAATAGTAATAAAAACACTTATAGTATGGTAGATATAATTTTATACTCTACTGTACATGGCAAGACTCATAAGCTTTCAAGATGTATTTATTCCATTAAAGGCCGAAACACTGACATATTAGACTTAATACTGCAATTTCATATCTATCTACAATTCTAAACCATTGTCTTTAAATGAGATGAATGTGATCGTGTCGAGGCCAGGGTGTTGAGCCCAGCTCCTGTCGCAGGTTAAATAAATAATTGAGGCGTGACCTTTATGTGAAAACAATGTTTACAAATGAATTTCAATCCCTTAAAAAAAAAAAAAAAAAAAAAAAAAAAATTCCTACTGATCGATTCTCAGCTCATCGACAGTAATCAGAGAGAAAAGACAAGTCTCGTGTGTATACAGTCTACAATCTTTCCAAATATCCAACCAGCCTGAATATCACCATTTATTCCCAACACTCTATAAAGCATCCTAGAAATTATGACATCAGTTATCTGATATTTCTCCATCAATAATTCATAAAGCACCTACCTTTTTTTTTTTTTTTTTGTGCTGGTGGGAAAATTATCAATGGAAGTGTGGCCGGTGGATCGGGGAAATGTTGCGCACCCTGCGTAAATACTGTATCCTCCTCTCCAAGGATCACGACACAGCTAAAAGACAAATGTTTCAAACAGAAAAACAAAAAGCAAACAAATTCAGACTTTAAAAAAATTCTGTAAAAGACACGGTGGTGTGTTAGTGAGGTGTGATTAAAGCAGAGAGAGATTTTACCCGACTGTCACGAAGAGCTTCCCAAAAATGGCTCATGGCTCAGTGCGCACGACTCTCTCTCTCTCTCTCTCTCTCTTTCTCTCTGTCCTCTCTCTCTCTCTTTCTCTCTCCCTCTGTTCCATACGCATCATTCCTCTCCCGATGCTTCCCCCTTAACACACGACTAAACCTGGAAAACTTAAGGGACCTTCTTTTCTTCCTTTCTTTAAAGAAGGATTTGCTCCTCCTGAAACATTTGGATTTGTGAATCTTCATCTTTTCAGGTAATGCCATCTGTCCATCTGTTCTTATATTCATATCGTCCTTGCAGCTACAGTAAGGGGATTTTAAGGTGTGTCTCTTTGAAAGGGCCCTTGCATTTTTTACCTCTAAAGATATTTGAAAAAAAAAAAAGAAGAAGAAGAAGAAGAAGTGCAACAAATGTAACTAATTAATTTTTTTTTTTTAAATATTGGTTTTCTTTGAAGTGTCTGTTATTTTTTTTAAATAGGGCGAGCTAAAAATAGCACATTTCCCAGCCTACATGAAAGGTGGCATTTCCATGCATCATTATTTATTTATTTGTCTATAAATAAATGTTTTTGTTTTAACCTATTATTAATCAAAAATTCAACTGATGAGTCATTTTAAAACGTTTGCTTTTGAATGTTTATTTATACATCATATCACAAAATAGCATCCTAAACATAAAGCTGACTTCTAGATATTTCTTGTAGATATTTCTTTCCCTTTTGTCCCTTTCTTACAGTAAGTGCTTTATCATTAACTTACCATCGCATAAACTACTGAGTATGTTTCTTTAAAAAAAAAGAGAGAAATGTATTTATCACTGTAATAATGATTCCAGATGAACTTACAATCCCAGTAGGATTTTCAAGACTGCATGTTCCTAATATCTTTTGCTTGGTTGTTGATTTCAGCCATGCCCAGTCCACTGGAGAAAGTGGTGGCACAGAAGAAGGAGGCCATCGAGGCTGTAATGGAGCTGTTCGAGAAAGGAGCCGAGGTCTTGGCTAGCACCGTCGGGGAGATTTTCCCGCTGTGTGAAGCCGCTGCGCCTGTCCTGAAGCTTGCTTTGGACAACGTTGAAAGCAAGGAGGTGTTCTATGTCAAGGAGCAGTTCTTAGTCGTGAGGAATAGGCTTGACGTGATCTCGTCCCAGCTCGAAGACATCAACCATGAGATACAGAAGGGACGTGTCGATTCGCAATACTTTTCCGTGGAGGAGAACCTACGCAACCAGTTCCGCAAATATCTCGACATCTTGAATGCCAAGCCAGAGTTTCGGGAGGTCAAGAAACGTTTGTTCTTGGATCATTTTAGCAAGACAGGAGGAGAGAGGAACCTCTATGTACTGTACGATGCCCTGATGGGCACAAACACTTTTGGTCAGTCCATCCTGGAGGTGGTGGTGAGATATGAAGCTAAGAACAGGAGGGTCCTTGAAGACTTCTGTGTCCGGATGAAAGAACTCTTCTGCCTGGGGTTGATCGTCTTGCTAGGTCATTGTTCCCTCACTCAAGGTGAGGATATGGAGCAGGAGAAGATCTCTGAATGGAGCGAGAGAATCCAAGAGGTTGAAACCAAGATGAAGGCAGTCATTGAAGAATGTGTGAATTCATTTGCAGAGCAGGCACGTCTGGATGTCCAGAGGCTGGTCCAAGACAAAGAGGCAGGGAGTCTCGAAGACACAGCTCAGGAACTGCTCAATTTCCTGGTGAGGAAGTATGATTGGGTCGGGTGGTCTGTTCGCATTATTAACCACTCAGGAAGCAGCTACCGCAACTGGCGTGCTGGAGACAACTTCCAGTCTGTTGCAGGGCAGAACTGGTTTGATGTGCTGCAGGTAAACGACACCAACGTAGTCGTGTCCTACTGCAGCAATCCACAGCCTGTTCCCAAAGATAACATCCAGCAGTTGATGGACGGTCTGTCTAAGAAGGGAGATGCCAAAGCTGTGGTGGAGAACCTGGAGAAGCATCTGTCTGGTTTTATGGTCCACGCTGTCAGCTGCCATAAACAGAGTTTTGCGGCTTGGAACTTTCCAGAAGAATGTCATTATTGGGAGATGGCCAAGAAGGGCAAGACTGTGGCCCTCTGTGTGCATTCAGATTAGCTGCAAGGTCAAAAGATTAAATGAGATGCCTTATTGATTTATAGTCATTATAAACTGAACACTTTTAAACATGGGTATAAAAGACAAATAATTCATCCATACACGGTTGTATATGGCAATCCAAGAGGTATTTATCCTGTATTCTTAACTTGTTGTTTATTCATACTGCAGATCACTGTCTTGTCTTAATGTCCAGGACAGGGCTTTAATACCAAAGTCATAATCCTCATTAAGTAGATAAAGAAGTTAACCACAGCATGCACTTTGGCATTATAAAAAAATAAAAAAAAAGACTTCTTGAAGAAAATCTTACTTGTTACTTGTTGTATGTTACAAATGTCATGCTAGCATATTGTAGCACAGTAATTACAGGAACAGATATCACAATACTAGAAAATCTTGACCCAGTCACTTGATTGAGTCTTGCCTTTTGCCCATTAAAAGCTATGCAGGTCACCTAGTCTTAGCGTCAGTCTAAGTCTGTACGCAGTTCATGCGGTCTAATATATATATACACACACACAATTTTTTTTTTTACAAAGTCAAGTACAGTGGAACCTTGGATTACGAGCATAATTCGTTCTGGAAGTGGGCTTGTATTTCAACACACTCATCGAATTTTCCCATAAGAAATAATAGAAAATCTAATTATTCGTTCCACAGCCCCCCCCAAAAAAATACGTAAAAATAATTAATACAAAATATAAAGGAAAAATAAAACAAATAAACCTGCACTTTACCTTTAAAAAAAGTAAAAATAAATCACGACAGATAAGTGTTTCCGTGTGTGTGTGTGTGTGTGTGAATCTAAAGTAAGCTCCCCTCTCCCCATTCTCATCACAGTTACCCTTCCTCCACTCTTTTCACACACACGGGCGCACACAACGGAAACACTGTTTTATCAGAAAAATAAACAAGAAATCTCTCTAATGACACTCGACGATCCAGAGAAAATGGATCTTTAACCTCTCTAACGAGACTTGCTTTTGCTTTACATGCGCGCTGTACACACACACATCCAGACACAAAATAAAATGTTTTTTATGCGAACACATGTGGTCATAGTGTTATAGTAAACAGTACACGCGTGCATGGATGTTGATTATACCAGTGAGAGACGAGCACTAAGACCCAGCAGGGGAGACGATTACCCACAATTCCGCAGCGCAAGAGAGAGAAAAACCATTGGTTCAGTTATGATCACGTGACGTTTGGCGTCAAAACAAGAAGCGCATGCATGATACATGATACGCGGTGCTCGTAAACTAAGACTTGTTCAATTTCCAAGTCCAAATTTATTAAACATCTTTGCTCGTCTTGCGGAACACTTGCAAACCGCGTTACTCGTAATCCGAGGTTTTACTGTATCTTCCTGAGAAAGTAAGTGGTTTATTAATGAAAAAGTACGTTCTAGGTTGAACTAAAAATCTGACATCATACAAGGGGTGTTCAAGTCAAATCGGGACTACAGATTACGGGAACACAGTTTTGAGAGTATAACCCCCTTTATTTCTCTATAAATATATATCCCCTGCTGCACTAATGCACTTATCCTAGTGTTTCAGTAATGCTTGGATACCATCAAGGTAGAACCTTCCCAGAGGTTCGGACGCCGGAGCCGTGATAGGACTGCCTGGATCTCATCTGAAACTCTGGCGCAAACGTGGTTTAGAACGAGGTCATGACCGTATATGGGGGATGTGACAATAGCTACCAGCCGAGTTCCTATAACATGCAATTGTTGTTGGTGAATGATTGTGTGTTCAGTTCCCACAGACAGATGGCAAGTTGGTGACAAGTTATCTGTTGATTTTCAAGGATCAGGTGTTCCAAATGCTCAAAACAACTGCAGTGGGCTCCGATCCACCTCGGACAGCTTAAAGTTTTCTATAAATATCAATCACTTTTACACCTTAATTCATGAGAAATGTCTAAACAATTCTCAATTGGACTTGAATGCCCCTTGGTGCATTATGAGGATCCTGTACTAGGCTACATATTTTGGCAGTTATGTATTGCAGTGCAGTTGCCTATTTTTGACCCTATATTTCGCAGATACCGCAGTTTAGAACATCTTGCAGACTAAGCGCCATGAATATCGATTTTGCTGAACAATATGGCAAGAAACATAGCTTTAGACATTACATGTGCCTGCCAAAGTGCTGCCCTATTAATTCTGTGCAAGACTGCTGTCTCAGGATGGCCTGCCTAGACCTGAACGAGAGCATAAAAGATGTCAGCTATGAAAAGATCCAGCAGATTTCAATCCAAACTCCTACATCTTTGTTCTCCTGAAGAACCCTGACCTAATTATAAGAGTTAAACTACACCCTGAGGACTTGCACCTCCTACATACAATTTTATCATTAGTCAAAAAACTCACAATGGATCTAATTTACAGAGCACAGCTTCAAAAACTGACCTGCTGTCAGTTTACATCGGAACGATGTACCGTACACATAATCACATTTTCTGCATCCTGTTGTTACACAATATCACGATTTACAAACCGCGAGCTGACGTCGATTGCTGTTAAAGTCTGTGCAGCGGACACGTACACCACTCAAAGCCACGTTTAATTTAATTATGGGATTTGCGCGTAAGTCAGCATTTCCCACTGTGCAGGTTTGTTGGTGCAGAGAAGACGAGGCCTAGAATGCTGAAGTCAGCTCAATAAAAACTGGACATTAAGCTTGCTGGGATGGTGAGCTAGAGAACCATCCATCATTTCCACCAGAGAAAAGGAGCTATAATAAGCGCTCAGGCTAGCAGCATGATAGTAAATTAATATGAACAAAAGTATGACTTTAAAATCAGAACCGTGTGGCCGTGTGTGGTTTATTTCGACGCACACAAACCCTGTGTTAGTGTATTAGAATGTGAAACTGTTTCTTCTAAGAAACCCAAAGCGCAGCCAGTGGAAACTCTTGTATTCATTAGTGGTTGAGTGGCTTCTGTCCTGGTTAATGTTATTGATCTGGAAAGCTATTATCTCTGATAAAGGTTTTACTGTGGCTTCCTTCAAGCCTCAGTGTCACAGCCGGAGAACCTGCGCTTCTCTAATCCACCTGATCGACCGCTAAACCTCCTCCTCTCGCCGTTATGCGTCTGTAAGTGTGCGTGTTCTAGTGGCAGATGGCGCTAGTCACACATTTATTGCAGAAAGAGCTCTCTCTCTCTCTCTCTCTCTCTCTCTTTATCTCTCTATGCGTGTGTATGTGAGTGTATGTGTGTGTGTGTGTGTGTGTGTTTGATTCCCTGGCTTGACTCCTTCCTCTAAGCGTACATGGGTGTTCATATTTAAATTGTTTAGTAAGATATGAAAGATATAACACAGAGCACAGAAAAGGAAAGAATCTCCAGATCTGTAAACAGACTCTTTGATGAGCCCGGCCTCCTCCAGGAAGAGATTTCAGCCAATATCAATATTTCATAAACAAATGAGTGATTTTATGTCGACTAGCTTTAGAGCACTGCAGGAGGAGCTCGATCAATCCCAGGATGCCTCAGTCCGGCTACATCTGCCAATCGCAGCCAGAGCTAATGATATTACCCATCAGTCAGAGTGGACCATCGACCCACTCACTACTCCCTAAGTGGCCTGATCTGATAAAAAGCATTAAAACATTTGTTCAGTGACACACAGCAGCTCACCGCGAACAGCTGTATAGATTGGCTTTAAGATGTCTGGCAGTGTTTTTGTCCAGAGGATATATTTGTTTAATTATTATAATTATTATTATTAAATATTCTAAAAGTATACCTTGTCACTTAGAAAAAAATCATATTTATCTCAATATTTATTAAGGTCTTTTGGTCAAATTAATTTTTTTCATTAGTATTAATATTAACATCACACAGTTAAAAGTAAGTTACCTTTAACTTTAACATTAAAACTTTAAAATGATATTTGCTAATATGGCTTAGGGGACAGATATATAGGACAATATGGTGTCCAGTCCATGTGTGTTGTATTCCTCATGCCATTCTTTCATAATACGAGTCCTGAAATATGTCTGTGCCATCAGGGAAGTAAAACTCCATAGATGTGATAACCTGGTGATTCAGTACATTCAGGTCGTCAGCTGACTTCATTTTATTGCCCCATAACGTTGCTGAGTCTAGACCTGAGCGACTGAAACAACCCCAGATCATAACACTGTCTCCAGAGGCTCGTACAGTGGCCAACACAAAATGTTTGTGTTGTCTTTTTATATAGTTCTTAGCTAGTTTTGTTAATTTATAGTGTTACTTAGTTGTTAGCTAATTAGGTTTTGTCTTGGCTAGTTTTGTTGTTAGATGTTGTATGTAGCACCTTGGTCCTGGAGGAATGTTGCTTCATTTCACTGTCTACTGAACTGTATATGGTTGAAATGACAATAACAGCCTACTCCACTTGACTTGACTTGACATGACTATGCATGATCAGTGGATCACATCATGTGCTTCCCTTCTTACCCTGATACACCCACTGTTCTGGAATAGGGTCAAGCTGGACTCATCCGACCTTTTCCTTTGCTCCAAAGACCAATATTTGTGTTTCCTAAAAAGCTTGAGCCTTTTCTTCTTTCTGATGAGTCTCTTTCTAACAAGTGGTTTTCTTATGGACACACAGCTGTTTAGTCCCAATCCGCATTATATGAGTAGAGTTTATTTTGACAATAAAACAAAAAAATATATATTTTAAAAATAGGTTTGGATTCTACTGGACATTTCTTTTTTTCTATGCAACTTCACCAAGCGTTTAAGTGATCCCAAGTCATGATTTTTTTTTTAATGACTACATTTCTACTTTGGAGTTCGAGGGTTCAGCACCATCTTAAACCAATTCCTGACATTTCAGATCTCCTTAGTTGTTTTCTTTGTTTGGTTCAGGACAATAATTTGACCCTTCTGAAAAAGTGGCCTTTTTTTTTTTGGCCATGCAGAGTTCAACAGCTAATAGCATACACTTATTTTTATATAGTTAATATAGTCTGTGAGACATACAGTACATGAAATAACTTTTTGCTATTTGTAATATATAGTTGGTGACACGGTGGTTTAATGGTTAGCACTGTCGCCTTGCACCTTCAGGTCCCAGGTTCGATTCTCATGACGGGTCTGTGTGCATGAAGCTTGCATGTTCTCCCCATGCTTGGTCGTTTTTCTCCCACTGTCCAAAGACATGCAGATTATACTAATTGGTATTTGCTCGTAGTGTGTGAATGTTGACTGGAGGTCCTACCACGGTTGTACAAGTGGGAATATATACAATTGGCCTCCATAGTCCCTAGTTGGACAAGGTTCCTGGATGTATGGAATATATTTAGGTTTTATAATTAAGTTATATATAATAAAAGTTTATGCCTTTCCCTTCAGCTCCTGTTTTCACTCTGGGAAATTTGTAGTTTTGTGTGTAACATGACACTAAATACTAGATAAAAAAAATAATAAATCAACTCAATTTCTATTAAGCTTAAAAGAGAAGGTCAGCGTCAATCTGACATACAGTATATTGCCAGCAGTAGTAGTGAACTGGAAAAACGTGTCACGATGCAGTTTAGCAGACCACAGAATGGTGATATAGACTGAAGCTGTGTGCATACGCTTGCAGTCTTCTCCCTCAGCAGTCTCATTATCATTCACTGTCTGTCTCCTCGACCACGTCAGCACACAGGAATCTCTCTGTCTCTCTCTCTCTCTCTCTCTCTCTCTCTCTCTCCCTGCCTCCCACACCCACTCATTCTCACGATGAGATAAGCCCCCCCCTTTACCCTTGTCTCGACTGCAAACACAGTGAGTGTCTTCTGGAAAATATCAGCCTGTGCTAATCTTTGCTAATCTTACACACCATAATTTCCCACAGCACAATCTCTTTCAATCCATCAATGAGAAAATGTGGAGCTCGCCCCATCCCCGCCTGCCACCGTCCACTGTCCCTCCCACCCGAACAACTATACTCTCCATTTGTTTGGTTTGTTTGCCTTATAGCTTATACCACACCTAGTCTATCACACACATTCGATTTTTACTGGTGTTAGATTTTTCATGTAGACATCCAATTTTAGAAGACAAGGGCCTTTTTTGGTTTCCCAATGAGAATCTGATCGATTTAGACAATCTATGACACATGCTACAATCAGAACAGGCTCAAAACAGGCTTATCATGGTGACAAATATGATTTCAGCTTAGCAGAGCCGCAGTTAACCCTGAAGGTGATCTGGAGCCAAATGAGGCAGCAAATTAGGTAAACTGCTCCAAGGACATTTAATTAAGACTGCTCCACTCTCTGAGCCCCAGAGGCACTGTGCGGTGAAAGTACATGAGACTGGCTGGGGAGTGAGAGAATGAGAGAGAGTAAGAGACAGAGAGAGAGAGAGAGAAGGAAGGAAGGAGGAAAGGAAGGAAGGAAGTGAAAGTCAGGAAGCATAACAGTAAGTATTTGGGTTGAGTAATGTTTCTAGAATTTTAGTTGGTGTGGACAGTAATAAAGCGAGTGATGCACCAGAAATAAACAGTGCAGAGAGTGGAGCCATAGCTGACAGCGATATAGATTGATTAATTTCATGCCTCACTATAAAGTGCAGTAAAGTGCACAGGGCATGAACTAATGGCTTTTACATGCTAAGTAATGCACTCTGTGCCAAACTGGGAGCCATCTTGGATCGTCTCATGAGTATTAACTTTTTACTTGTGGCTTATTTCTAGACAGTAAACCCTGAATAGATGTGTGTGTGTGTGTGTGTGTGTGTGTGTGTGTGTGTGTGTGTGTGTGTGTGTGTGTATTAAGGAGAAAGAGAGAAAGAAAGAAATTTCGTCTTGACTGAACCAAAAAAAAAAAACTGGAAAAAGGAACTTACAAACTAACAAACATTTTGAAGTAGTTCTTCTTTACACTTAAAATGTTTTGCTGCACATTTTTAAAAACCAAATCACTGTTGTCAATCGCTGTTGAATCCTCTAATCTAATTGGTCAGATGATTGTGATTAATTTTATAGTATTTGTAGCAGCAGCTCTGACAGTAGCAGCTGCAAATAAAAGATCTGTGACAGATGTGTCAGATATACAGATAAAAAAAAAGGTTTTTGTAAGTTGATGTTTATTATTCAAAAGTTAGTTCTGACCGAGTAATCTGATTGGACAGTTGAACTATACTGTATGTATCATTCCACGTCACAGGTGTTTTAATGAACATTAATTACACTAACTGTGGGTCGCAGTGTGGGTGAGAGAGTAGGTCTGTATGGGCCACAGTACTGAGGAGAGAGCAGCTGCCTGACAAAACCCACATTCACAACCAGTCACAGAAGCACTTTCATCTGATAACGTTATATCGTCTTAAACAACACGCTGTCTTTTTAATAATTACTTCTTAGTCATCCTGAATCGCCTCTGACCCATCTGTGTTGTCCTGTTTACAGCTAAGGTGAGCTACAAAGCTGACTAGATTCTAACACAAGGCTGAAACCCAAATCCCTCTATAACCCCTGATCAAGGGCCCTACTTGGTGTGTGGAACAAGGGATTGTACACCCTACATAGTGCACTAAACTTCCATTTAACACTATTAGGGTTTCGACCCCAGATCCAGGAAGTTAACAGAGCTGATATTCTAAAGCAGAATAAGTGGAAATATAAACCTTTTCTCACCTTTTGGCTACATTTTTTGTATTTCTACATTTTTACAGTACCAGTAAGAATTTAAAACTATTTTCACTGCCGTTAATTACACTAACTGTTGGTTGCTGTTAGTCGCCAGCTTCACCAGCCACGGTTAATTAATTACACCAGTTATGGAAGCATGTGTTGGTGGAGCTAAATATCTAGTTAAATAAAGAAACAAATCATAATCCTTGATAATAAGTCAAATACTTTAATATGCCTGTTTTTTTTTTTTATAAAATAAAAAGTTATGCTGTTGTCCTGAATATCAGCACGCGTGTGATATTTTCGACAGCACAACCTCAGAAGTCTCTACAGTGAGTGTTTTAACAGTCAGAAATAAAGGTGTAACATTGATTTTTCCACAACTGGAAAGACATTCATTTGTTTTGTGAATGTTCTACAACATTAAACATAACTATAAAATGATAAAATGTACAACATTCATTCATTCATTCATCTTCTATACCGCTTTATCCTGTATTCAGGGTCGCGGGGGGCCTGGAGCCTATCCCAGGAAGCTTCGGGCACGAGGCAGGGTACACCCTGGACAGGGTGCCAATCCATCGCAGGGAAAATGTACAACATGTTCATAAATAAATAAAAACTCATTAAATGGCTACAGTATAAAATAAATCAAACACTCTGGGATCTGCTCTTACTTTATTCCTTATTTCTTTTACTGGGGTGTCTAATACATTTGGTGAGATTTTTAACACTTTAAATTAATCTTCCCAGCACAAGTGATAAATAATCTGCCTGTTTCTTAGTAATATATTCTCTTACATCCAGGAGAACACACTCATGACCTTGGCCTTCCACTAAACACAAGAAACCAAGAAACGTCCTCCAGACTGACACGTACAGCCACAACACAGACTTTATTTTTTTAAACAAACTGCATTTGTTATCCTTAGAGCGACTGTAGAGGAGAATACTGAATATCATCAAGCTATGCTTAACTGACCGACAGTGATAAATCACACTGACCTACACTGCTCAGAGAAAGGTGGCATTTAATTATGAATAAAAAAAAAAGTCAAAGCTTTCACTTTGAATCAGCGTCTCTGAATCAGTGAGTTTGAGATCCCTGAAGGGAAATGGGATTTTCAGGGGTTAAAACATTTGATCAGATAGAAATGAAATCAGAAGTGAAATCAGTACACAGTCCAGAATAAATCCCTGGGCATTTTTACTTATTTGCATTGTATTTTATCATGCATGCATCAATATTATGATTTCATGGTCGAGGGCTGGTCTGTCTGTTTCATCCCACTACAGAGACGAGGAGAATACTGATCAGCACCCGGTTTTCCTGGATATTTTTATCTTGGGAGGTCATCTGTAAAAAAAATAAAATAAAAAAAAAAACTCATTAATTTCTTACTATTCTCTGGCACTTACCTTTAAAACTAACTAATGAACCAACTAACTAACTAACTAAATAAATAAATAAAATTAGCATCTTATCCATAGGATTTGTCGTCACCAGCAGAGACATTTTGTCGTTAAAGTCGAACATGGGGATAATTCCCAGGACATTTACACACACTTGGGAATTTTGCCTGTTTAATTGAAGGCATTGATATAGAATCATTAAAAATTACACTTTTAACACATTTCAGACAGATTTGTTAAGTCACAGCGAGACAGTAATCATTTTACAGTAAGAGGGAAACTTTTCAGCCTAGAGATTCAACCGTGATTTCCGGGGGTTTCACTAAATTTGCAGAAGGAAATCTGTAGGGAAATGTACAGTACTTAAATAGGTAAAATCAGACTTTCCTGTAAGTAACTTTTCTGTTCTGCTTTAAAGCAGAAGAATCTGGAAAATCACATCTGTCATCAAAACTGCATTTTTCTGTTGAGTGCACAGAAACATGTCAAGCCACACACACACACACACACACACACACACACACACACACACACACACACACACACACACACACACTCATGTTTAAATGTATTTGCATGATTACTGTAATATCATGTCTTTTTAACTGGTATGTTCTGTTCAAATGATTTGTTTTTGGTTTTGATGGTTTTTGGTACAATTTATACCATAAAAAGTGTTCTAAAACTATTTTTTATATTTATAATCAAATATTCATGAATTAAAACAAGCACATTCCTATTCAAAATCACAAGATAGACATACATTTTTGGAGATCATAAAAAAAAAACATTTTAAAAATAAATTAATTAATTAATTAATACAGATGTTATCCAGGTTACTTGCCCTTTAAGCATTTAAAGTTTAGTCAGTTTCAACACAAATTAAAATTGTGTCAAGCAGTGACCTAAGAGTAACCACTTGCTTTGCCAACTGCACAACGTGAACTCTTCAGTCTCATTTACAGTATGTGCATGTGCGTGTTTATGCACATGAGTATTAAGGATGAGTCCCAAATGTACAGCCTTGAAAATGGCTATCTGCTGCATTTCTTGCACGCGCACACACACACACACACACACACACACACACACACACACACACACACACACACACAATTTTAACAACTGATAATTTGATCATTTTGACTTGGGGTTAAAATTATAACTGTGATCGAGAGTTTCTCACATTAATACAACTCAGATTGTACAAACTAGCCTTTTCCAGTTGAGAAACAAGTTCAAAATGTTTCATACAAAATAATTAGCAATATCTATAATATCTATAATGGTTTTGCAAAGGCTAGATATTATCTACTCCGTAATCCCTCTTTCAGTCTTTTACAGCAGAGTTGAGTTTATACATTACACTTACATTAGCCACACTTTTGCAATGTTAAAGCTTATTTCTTGAATACATTTTAGATTTAGATTTAATTTGATTTGTGCTGAAACATGATCATGGCAGAACTTGTCTAGTTTTGAACTAGGCCAGGAAAGAAAAAAGAAAAAAAACTCCACCGACATCCTTGTTCTGAACCTAGCTAAGCCTAATAATTCATTTATCATAAAAAACAACGTTTTTCTTTTTAGAAAAAAAAAAATCACATTTAAAACAAAATGTCAAATGTTTAACCTTAAACACAACAGAAAACAGTTCATCTGTTAAGATTGTGTTAATAGTTGAGGTGACATTTGAGGTGATATCTAACTTTATGAGAACCATGTGAAATTTAGATTCATTAATTAATATTAACCCAAAGTGGTAACCAAAGTAGACTTGCATGCACTGTTACATTAAATGAGAGCGGTCATATCAAATCACAGTAAGCTGCATTTAGTGTGATTTGAGTTGCATGTAGGCATATTTTCAGATTCCTGGTTCAATAAGCTCCATTTTGATATCAAGGTGATTATTGTCTCCTGTATTGTGATTGTTTGCAGAGATATGGCCAGTGCGAGTTGGTTTATGAGGAACTTCCTTGTAAAAATCAGTTGAAATCCTATTTTTAGAATATTTAAATGAGGTTTATGTACAGTACTGTAAAGTAGTGAGAAAGGGGGAACCCTCAGCTTCATTTTGACAACCAGAATTTCCCGGCCACCCAGAGCCGGTTCTAGACCAGACCATATGGGGGGGCAGTCAGAAATGTGAAGGGGGCATCTTGTTCGAGCACTGTTTTTTCCCTGTGCTTATAGTAACAGTATTGT
>JAQMYG010000019.1:1421083-1447448 GCA_030014215.1 Clariallabes teugelsi
AATACCGTATTGTGTAGTGTCCCTTTTTAGGCGGATTTTTCCGCTACCGCAGATCATTTTATCAACTTGTAATATATCCATTTTGTGAGTATATTAACATGTGCTTTCTCAAAATTTCTAAATTTTTATTTGAGGGGGCAAGACATTTATTCTTGCCCCCGCCGTAGAACTGGCCTTGCTGCCACCCTTAAAAATATCTTTGCCAGCAGTGCAGAATTATAAAACAAATAAACTCTTTATGATTTGTATCAAAACTGGACTAACCAGATTGAATATTGCGCATTAAAATGCTTTAAAACAATGTTTATGTTCTGTTGAAGGATCAAGAAGATAAGATATTTATCAATAGAACTGAAAATTTAATTCATCTCACCTACTACACTCTTTTGGCTATAGCGCAAAAGTAACAAGTATGACTTAATACCTGACTTGATACTGTATGATGGGTCACATACTGTACACTGTACAGTATGTCATGTTAACCAAATGCCACGTGGCCTACAAACATGGCCGCCATGGACTACATCTCCCATCGCTCAGCTGAACCGTCACGTGCCAACTCACCTGATAGTTGACTGTTTCCACCTGGAATCAATCATACATTAAACAGGGACACACTATATAAAGCACTTAGAAGCATAATCGTGTGTTTGCAAACAAGCCTTGGTCCAAGATTTATTTATTTATTTTGTTTTATTATTATAATTGTTTTCAATTAAATAAACGTCTGTTTTCTGGTGCTTTGAAACTTTGGTTAGTTCTCTTATGTTTTTTTTAGACCAAACTCTTGTTTTGTCATTTAGGATCTTCTGTCATTTTAACAATCTTACAATTTGGAGTGTGCAAAGCATAAAGAGCAAGTATATGAAACTGACTTTAGTACCTTATTCCTCTTTGTCATACAACTGAACCCGAGGAAGCTGTAAAATTCACATCTGTCATTAAATCTGCATTTCTCTGGAGTGTAAGAGTGTTTGACCTCGCTTCCCCTGATTTGCCATGAGCCGTGTTCTGATTCAGTGCACCGGAAATGACTGCACATCACACTGTCTGTTTATAACTGAAC
The DNA here is from genome assembly GCA_030014215.1 of Clariallabes teugelsi. Taxonomy (NCBI): domain Eukaryota; kingdom Metazoa; phylum Chordata; class Actinopteri; order Siluriformes; family Clariidae; genus Clariallabes; species Clariallabes teugelsi. The sequence goes on from JAQMYG010000019.1 coordinate 1,422,150, forward strand.
AAATTTCCAGGATGTAAGCTCAGTTTCAGCTAAATGTCCATGGCAAAGTTTGCTTTAGAAGATTATTATTATTTGTGTTAATTGTTCAGTATAACTTGGTAATGCTGAACTGGCACAGGAATCAGCGTCATTTTGTCGAGATTTCTATTTCTTATCTCAGAACCACGTCATGCTTTATCAGTCCCATGTTTTGAGTAAGTCAACATCCAGTCTGGGAATAGTTTGATTGAAACTAAACTGCAATATTTTGATTAGTAAAACGATCAATGACCGGGTGGTGTGAAGAAGTGGATGTAGTGTTAAAGTATCACCTTAGAGCTGATAATCTTTTTCTGTAACAAAGATGTCCTAAATGTCCTAAAGTCTGGTCAATCCTATTATGCAGCTATTTTTTTTAAATCCACAACTCAATTAACACACAACTTTTTTATATAGTTATTTTAATGCTGTGGTTATTTTTAACCACATCAAATATACACACAAATTTAAAATTCAGTCTTCAAATAAATCACAGTGTTTTTACCCTTTAGGCATCATATTTCAAATGTCTGTTTTCTTTATCTGTTGCATTACTTTATTTATTTAGCTTATGAATACACTTTTGCATAGCAGCTTTTAGTTCCTCAGAATTTCCTATTTAGAACATGATGGAGCATAAAACTGGAATTACATCTTTTTTTTTCTCTGGAAGACAGCTCGAGTTAGGAAAAATAAATCAACTCAGTTCCCCGACGTGAAACTGAAATACATACTGACTAATTATCTCCTAGACAAGACAAACCTGTCTGATTGATATATAAATGTCCCGAAGCTAACTCTCTAACGCCACAATTACAAAATGACACTTCATTCATGTGAGTCCTGTCCGTGCCCGTCTGCAGTCAGATATAGCTCAGATCTACAGCATGACTTATTCCACATCAGCCTGAAAAAACTCCTCATGTGCACAGTCACTACTTGCTCATCTGTAACTAAAAATTGCATATAATGTACTGTATTTGATCTGAAATCTCAACAGGAATTCAAAGGTGATTTAAAATAGCAATTAATAAAGTACTTAAGTAATAGAGGGCTCGAGGTCAAGCGCTGGAGGCTGTTTGTGATCAATACATGATGCATCAGCAACTTTTATTTTTGCTACTGACGGATTTTCTTCATTAAAATACCAGAAATGTTTTTATTTATTATGAGAATTCTGCTACCTTTTTATCTTCAGTGCCGTAACTAGTGCCACATTCCAGTAGTGTAGATTTGTCCTTAATTACAGCACTTTTTACTTTTTACAAATTAGCACAATTGGCTTTTAATTGGGTTCTTTTACTGAATACCAGAGAAACCGGGTCCCAACAGACAAACGGCACACTTGCATGTCTGGCGCACCTTGCTAATCTGGAAACAATTAGAGTAAAAGCTTTTCCATTGTAAGGATATAATAAGGAAGAATGCTGCTGATGAAGCTGCTCTATAAACCCTGTTCTAGCATCAAAGCTTGTTTTTTTTCTTCAGCTTACATATGTTATAGTCTAGTTAAAAAATATGCTTTTTTTTAATGAAAAGGCCATGCATAAAACGGTGTACCCTGTACTGTATGCTGTTTCTGCTTGGCATGCACCATGGAAATAATTTTTTACTTGGTGTAAGGTGATTTACAATAAGGCGACTTAGTAGTTAGCAATGTTGCCTTGCACCTTTAGGGTCTGTGTTTGATTTCCGGCCAGGTTCGATTCCCACTTCTGTTTGCATGGAATTTGCATGTTCTCCATGTGCTTACTGGGTTTCCTCCGGGTATATCGGTTTCCTTCCACAGTTAAAAGACATGCAGATTAGGGTAACTGGCGTTCCCAAATTGCCCGTAGTGTGTAAATAAGTTTGTGAGTCTGTGTGTGTGTGTGCCCTATGATGAATTGACAACCTGTGCAGGGTGTAACCCACCTGCTTAAGTCTCCTGGGATACAGGATAAACCCTGTGATAAAGCGGTACAGACGAGAGTGAGAGTGATTTACAATAAGGATAATAAGAGTCTTTGCATGAAAATTCGGTTTAAAACCCTTAAAATTCAGGCGGCACACATGCTTACCGGCAATACAGCAAAGGCGAATGACGATTTTAAAAAAATGCTTATAAGAAAGTCTTGCTGGTGTGTGTTAACAGTGGGACTTTAGACTTCAAACTGTATATTTGGGTTTTCAAATATTTCAGGTAGAATAAAAGTTATCATTACTTTTATGAATCGTAAATTTTACCACTACTGCAATATGGGAATTATGTCACCAAAATGTAGAACTCTCAAAATGAGCATATTATTATTATTATTATTATTATTATTATTATTATTATTATTTGGTCATTGAAACAACTGAAAACAATAAAGACACATGATCATGTGTATCTGTGCTATTTCTTTGCCTATCTGACCCTTTTTAAAGTTGTACTGAAAAGAAGGATACATCACTCTCTAAACATCTCTCAAAATCATGAACCCTATATATGTATAGAAAAAAAAAAAACAGCAAAACAATTAATGGCTAAAATGCTCTGAGCTTTAAAGGCTGCAAATGCAATAAGAAGCCAGACACATGTATCAGGTAGTGCAAACTTTCTCTACCTGTCACGCCGCATACGAGTGTGGTTCTGTGAGAGCGTTCTTGTATCAGGTTAGTATAGTGCGAGATCTCGTAGCCACATGATGAAGCATCATGTTAGCACATTAGCTGGCTTCTGATATGGTTCGGATCTCCATGGTTAACCGAAGTCTGCTTTCTTTTTCATTCAGTAGGCGCCTCTAGCAAAGCGGGTCACAAGAAGAGCACAAAGGCTCCCGGTCAACCTCCCTGACAGAGGCCGCTGGGGAAAACAGAGGAGCCTTTCACTCCATTGTTGAACAGTCTCACTCAAAATGTGTAAAGGCTCAAAGACAGCGTTCACACCACATGTATCACGCTTGGTCTTGTGATACACAGAAGCCTATAACCACGAAAAGGCCTAATTTGATGTATTTTAACTTTCTCAGTTTTTCCCAGCGTAGACTGTGATACTGTACTTAAATTAGCATGCCTACTTTTTTGGTAATCCAGTGCCTGTCTAAAACTATTTCACTGATCAAAGTAGAACTCTATGAAATGATAAAAGGGGCAATGTTTACAGGATGTTACCCATCCCTCCCAGAGTGGGCTCCTAGGAATGCTCGCAGGAGATGGAGCACATCCAAAGGGGGAGTGTCACGAAGAAGAGAGGCTATAAATACACGTCGTGCCACAGAGACTGCAGCTCTTCAGCACAGCTGGGCTTCACTGGAACACCACAGAGGGCACCTCTGCACATTTCACCGACTAACTGTAAGCCCTTTTCTCCTCTCAGCCTTTGATGATTTCTTTTCTCTCTCTCTTTTTAATGGTTTTTTCACTTTGCTTCTTCTTCTTTTGTGCTTTTTATTTGCTCAGCTATTTTTAACACACAAAAGTAAGTTCAGTGAACACTGACATAAAACAGAATGAGATATTGAAAACTAAATAATCTTTGGATCTGGATTGTATTTGCTAAGTCCTGGCTTATAATAAATACAATAAGAAAAAGGTTCTTTTGACGCAATGTGAGATGGCCGGATCTTGTGCTTAAGTAAATATTGACCTGAATAAGACTTTGTCTGCTATGTCAGTGTAGCAGGATTAGTAACCAAGGATGTGGTTTTGAGATAGAGGGAGAGAGGGGGAAAAAAGACTATATTATATAAAAATGATCAAAGGCAGTTGTGCCATAATAATAATAATAATATGGTCTTGGTGCTCACAATTTTCCTTTACTTTTCTATTAAATGAATCAGAACTATTGATAAAACAGATTATTTCCCCCGGATTTGTCTAATTTAAATATGGAACGGACCTATAATTAGAAAAACGTAATGTTTTCATACATATTGGATAAAATGAATATAAAAAATGGTCAGAATCTGATTTTAAATGTATGCTAAAATAGCTGTGCTGTGAGGCAAATTGAGTCATGAGTGTTGACTCACAAATGGATTCTTTTAAATGGAACTTCATCATTATAATAGTTTGTTAGACATCATGAGTACATTTTAATTCCACTAAGCCTTTTTTTTTTTTTTTTTAAATATTAAAAAGAATGTACTAAGGGGGCTGTTTTGCACTTTATTTGCATTAACCAATGATTCGATTTTGTCTTCATTTGCATGTTGCATAATTTTACTTTTGGTTACAGTCTTGTGTTTTTTATTTTTTTTATTTTGGGGTAGTCCAAATCCTGTGTTGTACATTGCTGAACAAGTGAAACGGATACACATTTTCTCAGATCTGGGTGTGCCTTTTTTTTGCCGTAGTAGAATACGCAGGGTCTTGGGAAATGAGATATATGTGTGAGCTCATCTCCCCCGTGTAATGAAACTGCCCAGAAATACCATGAAATGTTCAACAGCTTGTCCATTTAAACATCTTTTCCCAGCAAACGCATGTTGGAAACAGATGTTTTATACTTTTCCCCACTAGTGCTGGAATTACCCCCATTATTGTCTGGCATCATTTCGCAACTAAGACACATTCATGAATTACCCCCGATGTTTACTTTGAACAGGGATAAACTTTCTGCATGTTTATTCTCATTCAATGCTGAGAGACACCTGATCGTTCCCAAGCTCCGCAATCAGAAGGTGTGGTGTATTATGACTCTGGGCATGTTTGTACATGTCCAGATTTTAACTTTCCCACAATATGCTGGCTTCAGGTTATAAGGAACCTGAAAAACTGACTCCAAAAAAGACTGAACAGTAAAACACCTACACTTGTTTGAGCTCTGTGATCAAAATGTCTGTTTTTTGTTCTCAGGTTACATCAAAAAACTTATGTTGGGGAAATAAATGTGACCTTTAGTGGTGGCCGCATTGATTCTGGCATTGATTTTGGTATCACTTGGCTAAGAAGGGGTTTTTAAATGACTTATCTTACTATGTTACAGAGAGAGAGAGAGAGAGAGCACTTGCCTCCCTTAAAGGATTAAGACAGGACCTCTTTCCCGGCATCCAATATGAGTCGAGTGGAAGAATGGGTTCTGGAGAACAAGGATAAGATTGAAAAGGGAGTGGAGATCATGAGCCAAGGCTGTGAGATCCTGGCAGCCACTGTTGGCCAGTTCCATCCCATCCTGGAGGCAGTTTTTGTGGCCTCAGCTGAGCTCCTTAGCAACCCAGAGGGCAAAGAGGCTAAGTATCTCGCCGAGCAGTTTGAAAGGGTCAACCAGAAGTTGGAAGGGATACAGGATGAGATTGAAAAATTAGCTCTGGAATTGCAGAGAACGTCACTGAACAAGCAAAACTTTGACCGCGAGGTTCAGATGATCAGTCAGTATGAAAAGTTTCAAGAGTTTGTCATCGCCAAACCAAAGTTCAAGGAGAAGAAGAAGGAAAAGTTTCTGAGCCACTACGAGAACACTGACCGTGATGTTAACCTCGATGGCTTGTATAACGCCGTCACTGGAGAGAATACCTCTGGAGATGCGATGCTGGACACGATACTGATCACCGAGCAGAGGAGCAGGAGGGCAGTGGAGGAATTCTGTGCTCGCCTGAAGAAGCTGTTTGTAGTTGGGATCATAGCAGTGATGGGCTACACTGCACTAAAGGAAGGCACTGTTGGAGAGGACATAGTGAAAAAATGGCAAGTCCGCATGGAGGACGTGGAGAAGCGTATGAAGGCGGCAGTGGATGAATGTGTGAAGAACTTTCCTGAACAAGCCAAGGAAGATGTAGAACACAAGCTCGTGGAGAGGCAGAGCAGTGTTGACCCTGAGTTTGCTAAATTCCTCCTAGATTCTCTTGCTAAAAAGTATGACTGGGTCTCCTGGTCAGTTAGAGTGTTTAATCATAGTGGCATTTTTTTCTGGAATTGGCTGGCTGGCAAGCGATACCATGGAAGTGGAGGAGGTATCAATTATTTTGACCTGTTGACTGACAACAAAGTAAGGATTGTGGTGTCTTTCACTGCGAACCCTAAACCCCTCCACAAAGTCCAGATCAAGGATCAAATAGAGAATGAGAAGCTGAAAGGTGACATGATATCTGTGGCTGAGTCTCTTTGCAAGAGTCTTCCCAACTGCCTTGTGCATGCTGTTAGTCGTTATAAGAGGGTGGAGGAAGCTAACAATTTCGTCCCTGAGTGCTATTATTATGCAGCCCACAAAAGGGCACACATTTGTATCCACTCCGAATAGTAAAATTTTAATCAAACTAAAATATATCAATGGCAATCAATCTTATGTCTCATCAGTTTCTTTGGTCTTAACACTACACGATGATGGCAACTGTGCTGAGATGTCCAATTCCTTTTATTTTATTTTTTTTACATTTTCCACTTGTTCTATGTAAACTGTAAAAATCCATATGTTATGAAAAGATGTATGAATTTAGTCAAACATGTTTAATCAAAAGTACTATATTGTATGTGCCTGAGCACTTTTGTATTCTGTCTTTCATGGTTAAGACGTGTTTATGAACGTCATTTGTACCATATGCTGTTGAATATGCTGGTAGAATCATTACGAATGATTACCCTAAGCATCTGATCAATTACATTAAAATATATTCAAACTACTGTCTAGGTAACTGTTGATTTATTAACCCATGTTGTGTTCGTATCATTCAGCCATACAAAAATCAACTGCCAAAACATGGTATTGGTGCTGAAAGTTTTGTCTCATATTAAAAAAGACTAAAAAGCGTCTCATATTTTTATCAGATATAAAGAAACACATTTGCTAAATGTAATTTTATCACCTTCTATATAGTGTCTGTAACGTTTTTGAATTTAAATCCTAATTGTTATTCAGATGAAATTTTTCCAATTTAGATTTCAGATGAAAAGACATAAACCTTTAAAAAGTGTTTTATTCTAAAATGCTAAATTGTTAAGATGGTGCAACATGAATTTAATATGGTGGTATGGAAAGCTTTTACCAAAAAACATCTCTTTTTAAATTTAAGCTTTTTTTTTTTGTCGTATGTCATATAGTGTAAGCTAAAAAAAAAAGCTAAATTAATACTTACTGTATAAACAATATTAATAATTTGCATTTAAAATTATTATTGTTTAAAGCGAGAAAGTATAACCCTGAAAAATGGCCATTTTTGGGGCACATATAAAAGAATCTCTCAAACCAGCTGTTAGAAACTTGAAATTTTTAGGGAAGCAAGATTGGTCACTTCCATGTTGCATAATGTTCTCAATGTTCCATGAAGAACATTAACATTGCCATAAATAAACAATAGGATAATGTTTATGAGAAAGAGGTCATTCTATTTAATAATAATAATAATAATAAGTTTATTATCCACACAATGCTGGAACTGTGAAGGTGAATTCAGCACAGTAATAACCCCAGGAAGGGTTAAAATGGTGAAGATTAAACTTCATGGCTTTAGAGATGGGTGTGTCTGACACTGAAAAAAAGGAAACTCGAGTTCATAAAGTCGGGTTTAAACACAGAGCTGACTCTCTTTCTTTCTCTCTACTGCGAGTTTAAGGTGAGTTTCTGGTTATAGAATAAATGTCAGTCTGATATTACATCGGAGCAAATAGTGTAGCGTAAGATGTGTGAATGCAGAAAAGTAGTTTGTTGTAGGAGAGAAGTTTAGTAAAACTCAGGGCGTCTCTCTCTCTCTCTCTCTTTAACTAAACAACCGGAAGTTATTCCCGACGTTTTTTTTTTTTTTTTTTTAAATATATATATATTTTTACACAAATTAAACTTGTTTCGACTTCATGATGTATTAGGCTAGTTACAAAAGCTTTCCTCGATCGGTAAAAGCATGTTAGTATCTCAAAACAGAGTCACGGAAAACTCCACTTTTTGGTCTTCGGCCAACCAGGAAGTAACTCAACCAGCGCGAGCCCTTTATACTTCAATATTATGAGCGCGAGAGCCTTTATACTTCAATATTATGAGCGCGAGCCTCTTAAACTTAAATTTTTTTTTTACTTTACTTATCTAATAAGGATATGCGTTCTGTTTACTGACTTTTGTGCCTTGGACATAACTGTGTTCTTTATACATTTACTAAAGTGTACACACACACACACACACACACACACACGTGAGTGTATACACATTGTATGTATGTATGTATGTATGTACACACACACACACACAGGGTGAGGTCTTAAGGGTAGTTTTATCAGGAATAAACAGAAGGAATTGAAGAAAGGATGGAGGGAGTACAGTAGTGAGGGTGCACGTGTGGGTCCAGGCTGTACCCAGCTGGCAGACGGGCACTCGGCCCCCGAGTGTTGACGGTGACGGAGTGGCAGAGTGTGTCCACGTGGGCAGAGACTCCTGCCGGCCCTTCGATACGGCTTTCACAGACACAGTTGATCGGCCCCGTCCAGCCATCCATTGGGCCGCCTCAGACAGGATCCTGATGATGTCCCGCCTGGGAACGGGGGCCTTGGCGGCGAATACAGCAACCTTTTACCTTCTCGGTAGCTGGATTGCACAGGCTGACATTCGGCCGAAGTGATAGTCCACCGTGGCTTGTGCTTGCTGGCCTTTTTACTGCTTTTTCCAATGTGTCGATCAAATGGCGGCTTTCAGTGCATCCGCCCCCGATGTCCCCAGGCCGCGTGGCATCGTCCTTCTTACATGCTGCTCTCATGAACCATTTCAGGCAGTATTCGGTCCACTGGCCTTTGTGAAATGACCTCAGACAGGTGAATTGGCAGTATTCAGTTCACTCGCCTTTGTGAAGTGACCTCAGGCAGGTGAATCAGCTGTGTACAGTCCACTCGCCTTTGTAAAGTAAGCTTAGGCAGGTGCAATGGCGTTATTCAATCCACCCGCCTTTAAAGCGTGCTTACCTTTTGAAGTACCCGGGGCGCATGCCATTCATGTGTTCAGGTTGGTTTAGGTTGGCAGCGTTAGATCCTCATGGACAGCAGCTCCTGCAGGCTTTTTCAAACGTCTCCTCTCGTTGTCGAAATCAGCCGGCCCCACCCAGCCATCCATTGGTGTGGCCTCATGCATGAGCCCTAGTGACTTCCGATGTCTGGACGGCTTACCCCTACTGGGAATGGGGGCCTTAACAGCTAACACAGTGGCCTTTTCCTTCTTGGCAGCTGGATCACGAATGCTGGCTCGTTCAGTCTAACCACCTTTGAAGTCTTTGGGGCGCATGGCATGCAAGCCGCTCTCGACATTGGTGTTTGCCGCACAAGGCTCGGAGCCTTAAACTCTTTTGAACTCTATCACGAGCGAAGCTCGTCGCTCGCTTCTATAAAGTGACACAAGCCCAGATCCATTCCACTTAGCCTGCGCCAGCCATGCCCAAACTAGTAGCCCTGCCCTTTCACATACCTGCAGAAGGGGAGACAGAAAATGTGGGAGTGAGGGGCTAAAACATTTGGCAACATGGCGTGAACATTAAAACAAGTTCACGCCATGACAATATGGACTAAAAGATGCATACTGGCTTTGTATTATTGTACGGTATAGGGTCATTATAGCTATATGTTATACTTCACTAAGCTCTACTGTAAAGTTTACTTAGCCTAATGCATTTACATTCACATTATATGTATTATATCGTTCGAAAAATTGAGGAAAGAGGATTACGCATCTCTGCGTATCTGACCTAACGTTATTGAGAATCAAATCTTTGTGGCTCTTAATATTTCAGACACGTCAATTCCAGTTTCTCTGCGCATCATGTATCTGTTTTTATGCATTGTAGGTGTATGCATTACTTCACTCAGCTTTATACATTAAAACTGTATAGATGATACTTTATTAAGCTGTGTCCATCTCTTTTACACCTTCGCATAAATGTACAATGTACAATGTGATCCAAACATAACTGTAGGGCAAGGGTTAACGAAATGGAACATTTTCCAAATATTTTTTTTTTCTGTGGTGATTCTTTATAAAGGAACTCTAGTGGAAAGCTCTAGTAAGGGTCAGCTATTGCTGCAAAAAAAAATTGGGTCACATTCTCTGGATATTTAGCTGTCAGTTGTTTTATCAATTCCGCTTTTCAGCTTCTTGCTCTGTGGAGCTCCTGTATTTAGGCGGGAACATCGACAGGAGTGTCCGTACTGCAAAATAATGATTTTTAGACCTCGGATTTAAGAAGTCTAAAACCTCAACCATTATCCGATATGTTAACACTGCATTAGTGGTGTGTTTTACTGTAATTCCTGATTCTTTCAAGTGCTGCAGTAACCCAGGGGAGGGAATGGGATGAGGCAGTCTGTAATGTTCTGTCTAATCTCTTCTAATGCTGTCTTGTGCAGAAAAAAGCCTTGGAGGAAGTTTTTCAGTAGAAAAGCGCAATAGATTATTGATTACTCATTAAATTAATCAGTTATTTTGTAAGCTCTAAATGTTTATTCAGGATTTAGACTAATCATTAAAATGTGAAATGCACACTGCCTGGACAAAACGGTGGCCTTTAGCTTTGATTGAGGGACATAGTCACCATGGAATTGTTCCAACAACCTTATGCAACTTAATAACGCTTATGTCAATTTTTGGCCGAGATCTTGTCCTGATGATGGGAGATTTGAACATGCTCATTCAGTACAGTCAGGTCGTCAGCTGACTTCATTTTATTGCAACATACGGTCGCTGAGCCTAGACCTGGAACAACTAAAGCAAAGGGTTAAAAGAATTGTTGCAGTTGAAACATACTAATCACTGCAGTAATTATCCAATCAAAACCTCAACTGTTTTACTTATTGAAATCCCAAAATTGGGTGATGTAAAGTACAGTATATACACCTACCTTTAACAATGTTGCACTGAAATAAATAGTGTTTATAAATGTGTTTGCTGTACCTCAGGTAATCTCACAAAACATTGCAAAATGTAAAAGTATAATTATATTTTATTAATTTGCCACATCAGGAAGTTAGTAAATCAGTTATTGTAAACAACCCAGACTTGATTATATTCTTATAACAGCATGACCAAGAATGTTTTAACATTATGCTGACAATTAAAATAATTGTATTAATAATGGCACATTATTTTTCAATGTTAGTTAGAAGTTAGTTTCTATTATCACTTACGGTACAGTTGTTCCCTCACTTCCATGAAGTTAATATAGTTCATTTTGTTACATATAAGACTTTGCTAAGTTAGAAAGCTTAGTTCTAGTTATAATTCTGACACTGGAGACTCCTTCCATAGATAGTGAATCAGTGTCTGTTTAAAGAAAGCTTCACCATACCAGTTATTACATTATTTCCTTAGTTTTAGAACAACACCTTTTTAAAAATGAAAAGATAACATGTTAGAACATATATGAATTAATATAAGCAGCATGAGCGTTTCATAGAGAATCAGAATCCAGAGTTAATCAGCACCGTGACGCAACGTGAATAAAATCAATTCTGTAATGTCATACATTCACAGAACAAAATGGATCCGGAGTCAGTTCTGTTTAGAGTCTAATTCTTTGTGCATGTGGTTGGGGGAAGAAAGCTGTTGAAGAAAGTAAACAGCAAGTAAACTGGGAAGGAGTTCCATCATAGTGTAACAGACAGCCTCATTTTTCTTTTGTCTGGTTTCCATAGAAACTGTCAGGGTTGCTTTGGAAAATGTGCTCCTGCTCAGCGAGTCGAACTACCTTATTAACCGTTTGTCCGCCCACAGTGGCACTTGCACACACTGCAGATGGAAAAAATATCCCAAATTCTATCTGGTTTATGGATCATATGAAGATATTGAATATATCATGTTTCCATTCACTATAAGCCACATCTCATTTGTAATTTTGAATTTAATTACAGTCATCACTTAGCCTGTGTTTGGAAGATCAGCAACTGATCTTTCCAAGGCTAGTCTAAAAGCTCATATGCTTTTTAAATATTGTGTCTATGGTACCTAATCTATGTTTTAAGCTGCAGTGTTGGTGTTGGGGAAAGTCCTGAGTTTAGAGATAAATCTGCCCAGTTATACAGGCCAGTGATTATAGATTTTATTTATTTATTTATTTGGGAAAGGTGGGATTATGCTGAATGATGAAGGCGACACTGTTAAATGCCGATTTATCCCTGGTATAGTATGTGGCCTGTGGGGTGTCTTTTCTGTCCCTCAGTGTGAATTCCTGGTGCATTGTTGACTCATTAGCTCACGGGGTGGGAAGTTACTGAGCGGTTCTTGCTCTGATAGCTAAGCTGACTCGCTTTTTTCTTTTTCTCACACAGTGATCTCACCTTTTCCCACTCCGGCACAGTAAACAGACTGAAAATAAAACACAACCAAGTGTAAGTTCTATATTTACTACCTTCTGGCTTAAAGCTTGTCTGCAAATATTTCATGTTTTGGATCTTTGCCACCTGGTTACTCGTTTAAGTGTATCAGCAATATGACCTTTTTTACTTTCTTTTGCACACAGATTTCCAAAGAGATAAAAAAAATGGCGGAAAATCTACAGAAACTTGTTGCATCTAAGAAGGATGTGGTGGAGAATGTGATGGAGGTATTTGAGCAAGGAGCAGAGGTGTTGGCCAGTTTCGCTGGAGATCTGTTCCCAGTTTTCGCCATCGCTGCTCCCATTGTAAAGCTGGCACTAGATAATGTAGAGAGCAAGGAAGCAGAATACATGAAGGAACAGTTTCAGAAAGTCCGTGAGCGGCTGGAGGTCATATCAGAGGAGATCCAGCGCATAAATGAGGAAGTGAAAAAAAGCGGCATGGACGAAGCTTATTTCTCAGTGGAGGAGAATATAACCAACCAGTTTCGCAAGTACATGGACATCCTAAACGCCAAGCCGAAGTTTCGGGAAGCCAAGAAGAAGCAATTCCTGGAGCATTTTATGAAAACTGGTGGAGACAAAAACTTGCATACGCTTTACGGTGCTGCGATCGGAGATAGCTTCAAAGGAGAGTCCATCCTGGAAATCACTCTTAACTATGAACAGAAAAGCCGGCGACCCGTGGAAGACTTCTGCGCCAGACTAAAGCAGTTGTTCTGCATAGGTCTCATCGCTTTGATGGGACACACAGCTCTGAAAGGTTTTGATGATGAAGAGGAGCAGCTCAGAGATTGGGCTGAGAAGATGAAGGTGGTCCAGTCAAAAATGAGTGCGGTAATCGAGGACTGCATAAACAGCTTCCCAAGCCAGGCCGAGATCGATATCAAGCGTCTGGTCAGGGATCACAAGGACAAAAGCAACCAGCAGCTGGCTGACCTGATCATCGAGAACCTGAAAGTGAAGTACGACTGGGTGAGCTGGTCAGTCCGCGTCTTTAACTCGCCCAAAGGCTTCTTAACCAGAAAGAAGGACTATCAGTGCGCCACAGGCAAGAGCAGGTTTCAGGTGCCTTCAGATGAGAATTTGAATGTTGTGGTTTCCTACAGCGCCTCTCCTGAACCTCTAGACAAAGCTCAGATCCAGCAGTTAATCCAGGAACAGAAGAAAGTCACAGTGGCAGAGGTTGTCTTTGAGAAGTTCCCCAAGTTTGTGGTCCATGCTGTGAAGAAGTCATGCAAAGACATGTCTTACTCGTGGAGCTTTCAGGATGAGTCTCATTTCTTTGAGGAGTTTAAGAACTTTTACTTGTTTGTTCATTATTCTTAAGTCACCGACCAAAACATCTTTAGATACCAGGAAAAATGACTGACTATTTTGATTAGCCATTAGTCATGTTCTCTTTTAATGCTGAAGATTTTTAAATGCTGTGGGAGTTTTTAGAATTAATCTTAGTCGGTTATAAACATTGCATTTGCAGTTTTAAAATGTGCCTTATGACTTGTAATACTTGTGTCTTTGGATCATTTTGTATGTCTTAGGGGAATGTCTGTTAGGCTTTATAAAAGGTGTAAGTCTAATGAAGTTTAACAAAAACAGCTGGGATGCAATAATGCTGCCAAATTCCTGGTTGGTTTTTACAGCCTTGTTTTGCATTATGTTGTAAAATTGTACAAATACTTCATATCTACAGCTGTTTGTCCCTGTTTGTGTGTATTATGGTTTGTTGGGTTCTTAAGGACAAAATCAGACCTTGAATTACTACATTCACTAAAAGCTGGACATGTCAGAACATGTCGGATCATGAACGGATAAGAAATTGTTTCCTTATGAACTCTTTCCATTCTGTTGGACTTTGACATATTGTCCCAGTTAAGCAGTTCTTAAAATATGCTTTTTTTAAAAAGAAAAAAACCTGCAAAGTGCTACAGAGTTCTTATTTGTACTCCAACATGAAAAAAATTGGTTGCTGTTCGGTAATTTAAATGATAAATGATGGTCATGTGACTTTTGGTTAAAACGCACTGCTGAGTTTATTTGAAGCCTCCTAGCATAGGATGTGCTTCCTTTTAATTTCACTACAAAATTATACATTATTATTCAGTTATATGTTTAATTGATAATAACACTATAGCAGGAAGCATGCATTATATATCTTTTTGTCTCTTGACTAATATATTTAACAGAATTTATGTCTAAGTAAATTGGGATTTTGTTTAAGTTTAAGATTGATTACTGGGTCAGTTCGTTATTTACGTCAGATACAAGCAATCTGAGCTAGTTGAGCAGGTTATACAGCTGAAATGCACCTTTGATTAATTACCCAGACGACGACACTTCCAACTGGTTATGTTATGTTTTTAACATTATGTCAATACATAATGTTTATGAATTGTTTTTCTTTCTCTGTCTCTATTAAAACATGTCTAATTACTTTGCATTTAAGTATTATTATTATTATTATTATTATTATTATTACGCACTAACAAAAAAAAAGGCACAATCTGGATTTAACTAAGCAAATAGTTAAGAGCCCTGGAAACAAGTTAATTAACCCTAACTGATGCAGTGAGTAGCTCCTCATTTAAGACATCCTGTGATGTTGCTCCAAAGATTTTGTTCTGTTTCAGGAAAGTCAACTTATTATCCTGCATCAAGCAAAGAAATCAACTAAGGACATTGCTGAAACTACTAAAATTGGGTTAAGAACCCTCCAATGTATTATTAAAACCTGGAAGGGTAATGGTTTGCCATCATCTTCAATGAAGAAATGTGGCCGAAATTTTTTTTTACTCTCGTGATCGGCTAAAAAAACAAACAAAAAAAACAACAACAATAGATGAGTAGAACTCATGGCTATGTTGAATAGAGAAAGTAAGAGCAACTCAAAGGATTGGGACTAAACAGCTGTGAAGCCTTAAGAAAACCTCTTATCAGTGAGACTAATCAGAAACGAAGGCTTCAATTTGATGAGGAGCATAAAGAGTGGACTGTGGAGCTTTGTTAAAAGGTAATGTGGTCTAAGGAGTCCATATTTATCCTGTTCCAGAGTGTGTTGGTGCATCAGGGCATGAAGTGAGGCTGATGAAGTGATGCACCCATCATGCCTAGCGCCTACTGTACATACAGTATACATACTGTGTGCGTGTGGACACAGTTATTTGTTTAAACCTGGGTCAGCATGTCATTTCTTTTTATGATATAAACTTTATGGAGAAAAACATACAAAGTCCATAAAAATAATTGTCTTTGTTTATTGTCTGAATCTGACATAATCATTTGATTAACTTCAAACATATAAATGATCAGATGACTATATAGCACTTTTCACATCAAAGAAAGTTACAGGCAGGGAAGTTTCCTTGTTTTTTCTTTCCCACAGATCATAGATCGTGCAGTGTAACACTAGAAGTAGAGGAGTTACAGACACACTTCAGTTGAGAAATAGATGCGGTTGTGCACTGAGCGAAACACCCTTCCTTCTTACTCTGTAATTACGCACCAGAACAGCAGACTGTTGGGTTTCTATATAAGGCTCCAATCCACTGCATGCAAAAAAACAAAAAATAAAAATACATTACCACACAAATGAATGTTAAACATCATAACTAAAAACAAGGCTAGACACAGGCAAGGATTAAATCAAAGCACAACTAAAAAACAAATGTTTTATCTTATGGTCCATTTTAAATTCTAAAGTATAAGCTATCTTGCTGAAAGATCCAGTCTATCTTGTAAACTGGACTTGAGGATATACTGTATATTTGAATGTAAAATTTGTGTTACTGTTTTATTAAAGGTGAAAGATAAAGAAATGTAATGTACTAACAGATGCTCTTTCATAAAGGCTTCCACAGTACTTACTGAACGACTGGACAGTCTGCTGTAACCTGGTTATAAAATGTGTAAATTTTGTTGATACATTTTTATATGCAGTAACATCTCCAGTGTAACAGTTTAAAGCTGTGACTTAAATATTCTGACATCTTCATGAAAGAGAACGCACGCTTTGTGGTTTATCAGTAACATGCGAGGCCATTTATAGCTTCTTTATCATGTTCTAAAGTCATATGAGAAAATTACTTCTTAGATAACATTCTACAACTTTAAATTAACCTATGAAGAGTTTTTGAAAAAAAAAAAATACATGTGGAAATTTGCCACATAAACACTTTATAGCAGAGACTCCGCCTCATGTTGGCCCAAATCGCCCCACCTGGTTGTTGATTATTTTCATATAACAGCATACCCCCAAAATGTTTTATTCTTTATAAATTAAAAATCTTTTTCTTCTCCTTTATAATGCTTAAACATCTTGAAACTGACACAACAAATACTGTGACTTTATTTACTTGTAATTTTTTATTTTTTTTATTGTCATGAACACATTTCATATACACCACGAAGAATGCAAACTTTTTTTCTCAGCTGCTGGGTAGTGTCTTCTTTTTTTGTGCAAGCGAATATAAAGAAATCTGAGTATGTTAAATGAGTTCCACTGAGGTGACACTGTGCCCAGAAGTTGAGATATTTTTGGTGATTAATAATTTGAGTTGATTCTTAATCAAGGGGCAAATTCAGTTTCAGGTGATAGGGAAGGAGATGATTTAAAAACAGTCCAATGTCACTTGGGACTCATCCCACATCACTAGGAATATAATTTCTTCAAGCTGTGACTGCATGTGGTGGTGATGAATCAATTATAAACAGCAGTCAGGCAGCCTGTGTTTGGTTAACCTCATCTCATTCATGTTACTGACCATTAGGGAATGCACTTATGGTGAGTTTCTGTCCTTAAAATAAAGTCCACCTAAACATCAATATTGCTGATGCTCCATTTTTATTTCGAAGGTTACTACTCCCAAGTAAAAATTTTAACTGGTGCGTGCAGAGTTCAAGACCCGGGCCGGGGAACCTTCTATAGGAATCATTCCTAGTGTATGTACAGTATGTGTATAGTATTAAATTAATAGCACATTTTAAGTCATTATATCTTAATTGAAAGATGTTTTGAACCTAAAATGATTGAGCCATCTCTACCACTTGGTTGAGCTATGCTATGCTAAAAAGGATGCCACTAGATGTCGGTGTGTCTTTAAATAGTATGCCTTTTAAAATGCTTTGTAGCATCGCAAAAGAAATAAAGTAGATCTAATGCCTCAAAATAGTTGTGTTTAACCTTTTATGCGACTTTTTCTGGAGTTTTATGTATTGGTAAATATGCTGATAGTTTTACCAGAAAGTAACATGTCAACCATTTTGAAGAGGCCGACAATAAACATTTATAGTCAGATTGCCACAAAGAAAATTTTTTTTTTTTTATTTCCCATTGCTTTATTTTTTTTTACTGAAGAATGAGGATGTGAAAGAGTAAACTGCATACACTCATACTGTAGTCCTCCATCCAGTATTATTTTCTACCATGACCTGTTGAGTTTATCTAACTTTTTCCTCTTGTACTTAAGAGGAACTTTCATAGGAATCAAAAATTGCAGAACTGCAAAACTGCAAATTTTAGAAGTTTAGTTTTTCCAGAAGGCAATGCAATCTGCTGCAGTTTTTTTCCATAAGAATAATTATTAAAGATGTCATTGTACAGTTATAAAAAAAACAAGATCCTTTATATGTTTAAGGACAATGACAATCTACTGTAGCGTTATAATCCATGTTCTTCATCAACTCTTACCTCAAATATCAATCTATCAATCTAGACAACTAATGTGCTATTTTAAGAAACTGACAAAATTTGCCAAAATATAGTTACATTATTTTAAACTCATAAAGCTGTGTCTGTGATCATACACCCATCAGTCATAACATCAACACCACTGCCAGGTGAAATGAACAACCTTGATTGCCAACTATACACCAATATACTGATCAGAGGATCATGGCCAAGACTCACCGATGCCCACAGGGACCAAAGGTCAACCTGTCTGGTCTGATCCCACAGAAAAGTCAATGCTGGCCACAACAGAATAGCACAAGAACACCCAGTGCACCACAGCCCACCATGCATGGGGCTCATCAGGCTTAGGACCCAAGGTCGCCAAACCGGCCTCCAAACTCCCCAAGATCCCAATTCGATTGAGTACCCATAGGATGCGCTGAAAAAAAACAAGTCTCATCCATGGAAACCACATCCCACAACCCACAGCACCCAAAGGATCCAATGCCAATGTCCTGGTGCCACACACCACAAAAAAACACCAGAGGTCCTGTGGAGCTGCCTTGGTGGCACATAGAGTAAACAAAACCTAGGTGTTTTTAATGTTATAGATGATTGGTGTATGGCCAATAAATAATACCTTGTAAACTCTTGAAATTAGAAAATTACATTGTAAAGAGGTTGGAATTTTTTTTTATTATTGCACAAAGTGTGAGTTTGTCCTTGACATGTTACCCAAATAAATAGCTCAAGAATAGTAAGAAGACCAGAATTAGACTTCCAGAAACATGATTTGGTCAGACAGCCCTGCATTGAGTCCGGCCCCATCAGGTGATCTCAGGAACGCAGAAAAACACCACGTGGCATGGGGACATTTTGTTTGCGGTGCAGGAATACGTTATATGCTGCCATTTATCCCCGAAATGTTATCCTGTCTACTGCTTAATTTGGTCTCTTTGGAAATAATTTCATTTTAGTGTCTAGGAAAAGGATGGTTCTTATCGGATGACTGGCTCCAGTGAAGCATGAGCAGGGCCACCAAGACCTGATGTAACCAGAGAAAAGAGAACATTTCTTTATATACTGTAGCACGCGGTGTCATTATTGCAAAGAAACTATAAAATATTAAGCATATGGTATGAAATTATGCAATTAATCAAAATAAATGATATAAACCTAAGCCAACACCACAGTTTCCTTATATATTGATATATTTTCATTTTAAATGATGTATAACCTTTTTATGTACCGTAAGTATTACATTACCTGTCTTGTTAAGAGGATCTCTCAATTTCTCTCAAAAAATATGTACTATAGTATATGAATATCAGGTGTACTAAAACAAACAAACAAACAAAAACTTGTACATGTGGGGGGAGGGGTGCTGCATCTCAAAATGTGATGACATCATTTATATTACTACGCTTTAAAATGAACAATCAAACAATTTTCAGGTTTTCATATCAGGTCAGACCGGTATATACAGTAGTCACACCCCTAATGTGAGCAGGGTTTTAAAAAACCCAGTGATTCAGTCTAAAACAAATCCAGGTAAAGTAGAGAGAAAGAACAAACCCAATATGAACAATGGAATAGAAAAATACAGACATGCCTGCGGGATTACGAGACAAACCTCTGTTACTATATCTGCATGTGTCTGTGAATCACTTGTTTATTCTCAGTATCAGACCCCCTGAAACTGGCAGCTCTAGTTTCTAGAAGAACCCCCCGGTTCTTCTACACCACTTACACATCCTCATTCCACAAGCTTTTACTGTAACAACAAACTATATGTAAACACTGCAATCACAGTGTTGTCTATTTAACTTAAAGATGACATCATCCTGCAAACTGTGGTGATGTGTTTGGCATAGGAGAGCCCACTGAATGAACAAAGCAAATTGTATTTTTTTATTTGCATGCATTATGACCCCGGTTGGTGGCTTGTTGGTGTTTGGTGCTTGATATTAAACTGTTGGAGTTTGGTATTAAAAAACATTTAAAAAATGCAAATTAATAAAAATTATATAGTTTATAATTATATTTAATAGTTTATATAATATATAAAGTATATAATTATATAATTATAAAAATTATATATGTTTTTTATTCTCTGTTTTTTTGTTACATCATATTACTTCTAACAGCAAAAAAAAAAAAAACCTGTTTCTTTGTGGAAATGACACATCTGTCTGTGGGGACTATACACACAATCATTCACCAACACTATTTGCACATTGCAGGAACTCAGCTGGGAGTTATTACCACATCCCTCTACTGTCCTGACTTCGCTCCAAGACATTTCCACATGTTCGGCCTATTAGAGTTCCTGGGAGGTCAGCGTTTCACACGTGAAGCAGGCAGTCCAATCATGTCTCTGGCAAACTTAGAAAACTTTCTATCTTGATGTTATCCAAGCACTACTGAAACAATGGGATTATGTGCATTAGTGTAGCCAGGGGTTATATAGAGAAATAAAGGGCATTTTTACTTTCAGAACTGTGTTCTGTTATTTTGAGCAATCGAAAGTCCTGGTTTGACTTGAACTACCCTTGTGTATTGCATAACTATCAAACAAGCAACCCAGAACTGGTTGCCATGACAATAAACACAGAAAAGCCCCAGCTGTCAAAAATGTTTTTTTTTTTTTTTTATTAAGGGACGATCGGTCTTTTTTCCTGTCAGTCAGATGGGTCAAGGTTTTTTTAAGACAAAGTTTGAAACCTTATTTGGACATACAGTATCATATGATCGAAATATGTATAATCTCGATGGGGATCCGAGAAAATCAACTTGAGGGTCATGGGGGAATGGAGCCTGGTCAGGGTTCCAGCCCATCGCAGGGCACACACACACAATGGAAATGCCAGTTAGCATGTGTTTGGACTGTGGGAGGAAACCCACCAAACATGGGGAGACCATGCAAACTCAATGCACACAGACCCTGAGGCGAGAATCGAACCTGGATCTTGGATTTGCAAGGCGACATTGCTAACCACTAAGCCACCTACATGATGAATAATTCAGAAAAAATAATTATGTGCATTCCTCTGCTTTTTTGGGGCCATTATAACTGTAGACACTAATATGCTTAATAGTTAAATATTTAGCTTCAGGGCCAGTAAGCTGCGTATGCATGGTTGAAACAATGCATAAATATTACAGATAACAGACATCAAATCATTTTTTCTTTTTTTAAAATATATATATTTTGTCCTTACAGCTTAATTTCTTATTTATATTCAAATTACATCAGACTAAATGTCTTCCCTCTAATTTCCGCTGCTCCTGAACTTTTTTTTTGCAGTTGTGTTGCCTCGACCTTAATGGGTTCAGGCAGGAAATGGGCTCAGCTGGAGTCCACTACTGGAACACGGCCTTCATTTTCTGTGCATTTCTCTCTCAAAATGGCTCCCGGTGTTCTCGAAATGCACAGAGTTATAATATTAGTGGAGTTCTCTGAGCACCATCTGGTGGTGGTTGACTGTACAAGTCTAGAAAACTTGAAAAAAATGATGAGCTTGAAGGACATTTTCAGACCTGTAAAATCTGGGAATTAGAAGTTTTGTGGAAAAAAAAAAAGATTTTAGACTAAAAAAGGTTCTTTAGTGGAAAACTGATGATGACGTTACTAACGATGGGTTTAACTAAAATACTGTACTAGAACGCTGAACAACCAGTACGGAGAATGTTCATCAAAATGTCTTATCTAAATATTCTTAAGTCAAATTAATCATATTTCAGAAACTTCTAATGTGTGATTTTCACACCCAGCATTCTCTGTGAAAAACAACAAGACATCCAGTGAACAGAAGTTCAACAGAGGTGAATGACTCGAGGTGAACTGGTTGGGGCTTTCAGGAAGGTTACTGTAACCTAAATATCTGCTCTGTGTGAACAGTAAAGAATCTCAGAACGTACAGTATGAAGGGTCAAAGCCTGAGGACAAATCCATCGCTACGTTCGGAATAAACTTAGCAAAACTTGAAGATAAAGTAAGTAATGATTAAGAATGTAGATTAGATCTTAGACTTTAGTCTATTAGTACAAATGTTATTTATTATTTACAAAGTACAGTAGTTACTGCAGACTGCTCATTTCAGCAATGCATTATTTCTGCAGTTAAAATGCATTTGCATTATACAAAAATATGTGTAATGCACATCACTGTTGTGTCTATGTTTTTAAAGTTAGTAGGAAAAAATGACGACTTTGGCGTTATTTATGTTTTTTAAATAAAGTGTTACACAATTACCTCTTGATAAAAATTTTAAAAATTTGTTAGGGATGATCTTTTCTTTTGTTATTCCAGCAGTAGACGTCCCATAATTACCCAAAAGTCTTATCATAAATCATCACCACACATTATCATCAACGCTAATGTCACGTCCTTAGCACCACTGTTAAAATGAACTGTTTAAGTATATACTTAAAATCTTTAAAGTTCAACACAAACAGAACATAAAAACTGACTCTATATGAACAAAATGCCCCTTTTTTATTTACTTTACATTCATTACATTATTTTGCAGGTATATACACGGTGGTAGCTGATACAGTATAACAGATGAGCATGTTTTATTAGTGATTTGAAACTGTGTAATTGTAATTAAATTGAACATATAGGAAACACTTATTTTAACAACAACACTGTGGATATTTCTTTGCAAATGTGACAATTAGTAAAGTGAACTAGTCTAAGTGCAGTGGAATGTCTTTAGTGTTTCTAACACTCAGGATTGGGAAAGTCTTCATCCATGAGGGGTCTGTAAAGTTCTGGATCCTCTACATCCTGAAAAATGAAACACAGGTCAGCTTGAAGCAGTTTAATCAGATAATTTATTATATTTATCTAAAAACGGAGGTACCTGTCCTTTGGCTTTCTTCTTGCATAGTGCTTTTATGCTCAGGACAGACCAGCTGATAGTGACACAGAGCTGAAGGACAGCCAGCACAATCAGCATGACGTCCAGGCCTCCAGCGACTATCTAGGTGTAGAAAACGATTCGTTTAGGTCGCACAGATGAAAGTTTGACTAGTTGAAAGTCTTCATTCCAGGTCAGCAATTTTATTTTTATTACTGAAATCGAATTCAGACAGATGAGAATCACATGCCATTGACCTCAGTTGAACTCTCTGATAAAACATGGTGATGCAGATTTAAAATATGCACTGCTAATGTAAGTTGATTGTTACTATAGAGACAACCGTCTCACTTTAAATGTAAGTTACACAAAGAGAATCAATTGGAATCGAATCTTGGCACGGATCACGTTGCGTACATTTAAATAAACTGATTACAAAAACAGAAATTTGCAAAACTAATTACCTTCACAACAAGTCTGATTTGCTTACAAACTGTGTAGTTCTCTAGTTGTTTCTCAAAGATTTTATCCCACTCAGCCTGTTTAGAAGGAGATGGAGTTGTCCAGGAATACCTCTCCTGGTGACGTTCAGGTTCACGACACCAGTAATCACCCCGTACCGACAAATCCAATGAGTAAAGCACGATGGCAGCTATAGCTAATCCAGCGCTCACTATATTCATCACCACAATCACGACAACCTGCATAGACAAAATGAGAAGACGCTCATGATTATTACAACTATGACGCTGTGTTGTGCTCTTGTGGTAAACTAATCAACACTGTTAATCCTCCTCAGAGAAAACGTCAACATTTCAACCCTTTTATCCCTGTTTATTAACAGCGTGCATTTTATTTACTGAGAATTAACCAGTTTTAAGATAAAGGGCCTTTTAAGAGTCGACTTGTACTTGTACAGCAGGAGCATGTTTCAAAAGAAAAGAGGAAACTCACCAGACACTGGCTCGGATACTTTTCTGCTAGAATACACATGAATCCAACTACAACAAACTGAAATAAAAAAAAGTCACTTATTGCACCAAAATAAATCATCTTACGTGAAACATTAAAAGATTCGGTTAATCTGAATGAAACAATTACATTTTCATGAAATATTATTCTTACCACGCCTCCTAGCCAATAGGGAGCAAGTTCCAGGTTACTAACAGTGTAAATCCCTGTAATCAAAGCCCCGAAGCCCAGAGTCATTATTCCAACCATGATCTGTATAGTCTGTGGGAAAACAGAAGGTGGTCATCGTTTAGGCCCGGGCTCTCCGGAGAAAATAGTTGAACGTTTTACAATAGTGTGTGACATCATCTTAACTCTAGTCCTGAACTATTACAGAGTGGACTTTACAGAACACTGACAAAGTGCATGAATATATCATTTTGTGGTCACACTGTAATTTGTAAAAAAAAAAAAAAAAAAAAAAAACATGATTTGCGTTTGTCACACTACGTTAAGTCCTGATTTATCAAACATCTTCTCAAGCAGTTAAAGAATGCTGTGTGTATAGTTTGAACGCATAACAAACCGCCAGCGCTGTCAGAGTACAGCCGAACTGCTGCTTCAGGCTCCGAGACACAGAGCACACGGGGCTGTAGCACAGGGTGCCCAGGATCTGGCAACAAAGTGGCCATTTACTTTTGGTGTTGGAGTTTACAGTGTACACCGTCACCCCTTCGGCCCTGCTGATCGTCAGGGACATTCCTGAAGCTCTACAAAACAAACAAATATTATATATTAGATATTTAATCATTATTATTATTATTATTATTATTATTATTATTATTCATATATATTATATGTAGTTATTAAGATTTAATAAATAACCTCAAAATGCAAACAGTTATGTTCATGTTTTTTTTTTTTTTTTTAAATAATCCTGGTTAATATAAATTGTGTTCATTATTGCGCTAAAACCATATCTGACCACGAGGTGGCGCAAGTAGTGGCAAAGAAATGGGTTAATACCGTATTTGTTCAGTAGGTCGCGCTTATAGTAACAAACGTCAAGTATTTCAGCGTTAATAACTTGCATGTCCACTGGGTGGCGCATGACACGAACACATAAATGAGTTAATACCAAACATGGCCACTAGGCGGCGACGGTAGTGCGAAATAATTGTGGACAAAATACCTTACATAGCCACTAGGGGGCGTCTGTTATAGCCGTCATTTCCAGGAACACATCCATTTTCAGTTTCGTTCCGTTTGTTTTAAATGAACGGAATAACCAAATTCATTAAGGAAAAGCTATTCAGGTTTTAATGAATGTAATATATAAATATCTTCATGAACATAAATAATAATGTTTTTGCAGGTTTAATTTATTAACATGAAAAAGAGCTGCGTTTTTAGTCTGTATCAACTATAATTTGGGGGTATTTTGCTTCTGTTCAGTCGTTTTAACATGTCCAAAAACTCCATTAACCCCCCCCCCCAATTAAAGTTGTTTATGATGAAAAATTAGACGAAACTAATTTTATTATAAAAGAAGTAATATAAA
>JAQMYG010000019.1:1518845-1534585 GCA_030014215.1 Clariallabes teugelsi
CATAATAACGTCACTGGATACATTTCTTACATGGACCACAAAAAAGCAGGTGATTCAGCACGATCAGCCTAATCAACCAAAAAAGCCAGCCGAAAAGAAAACATGATGAAGCCTATGTTGCGCTTGGATTCATGGTGGGAATGGTGAGGGCAGATTAGGAAGACACTTAGAGACAACACACTCCAGTCACGTTAATAAGCCACCCGACTTCTTTGAAAGAAAGCTGGCAGAATACAGACAGCAGGAGAATCGCATGGTAAAATCTGAATCAGTGGACAGCTATTTTGCTATCCCAGCCGTGCCCTTGTGCATGCTCACATAAGTGTATACCAAAGGTGTTACAACTGAACTGGGTGGAGACAAACTGTAGAAATGTTAAACATTGTTGACCAAAAAGGAGAATTAATAATTATTAGAAATAAAACAGTTTGCGTTGTATATTCTGAATGTTCTCACATCTTTTTTTATACTTACAGAAAAAGTAATGACACGCAGTGGATTTGGTCAACATTTGTTTAAATAATCTTTACCTATGATCAATTGTGGAAAAGTGCAATTTATTAATAAGCTAAATTTGATATCTGAAATGTATATGAAATTTTAAAAATTACTAACAAATTAAATAAAAACATTGAAAAAATAAAAAAACATTGTACTTTTAGCATTTGTGATTATGCTATAGCAAGTTTAAGTTTAAGTATCGTATCACCTACACTAGTTCTGGATTAATTCCCGTCAAATAAAGCATTGTGAAACACTATTTATAAGATATAAATATCTTTTATCTGTCATTTGACATTTACAGAAAAGAAACAGGATGTGAATGTTATACACTTATTCAGGTAATTAACCATTACAAGTCTCCATAAAAGTCACGATTTCAGACTGCAATCCAACTACTTTGTTCAAAAAGTTTCTAAAAGTTTAATAAAGCTGTCTTTTTATAGCCTGCTGCATGTCAGTTTGTTCACTGTTAAAAAACACAATAAGATTTTTAATCACGTAAAGATTCAGAAAGTATTATATTAGTGAATCTTTGTTGATTTGGACACAGGATCTGCTGCTTTCTGTTCTCAGATTATGGAGAACAAGGCTATATAAGTAGCTTTAGAGTTATCAGAAACTGCTCTTGGCTCTGTTGCGTTTTAATTCAGATAAAAGGTTTAATCCAAAAAAGGACAGTAAAATGGTTCTGTGTTTATAAACACATTTGGACCATGTGATGCTTTAATGATTAACTATTTTGTCAGTTATGTAAATATATGTACAGTGGAACCTCGGTTTACAAATGCCCTGGTGTACGACCAAATTGGTGTACAACCAAAAAATTCCTAAAATTTTTCTCTGTTCACGAACTCCTCCATGGAACATGACACAGACACCTCCATCTCAAACTGCCACTATCAAAGGCATGAGTGCGTCGGCCAGCATTGGTTTTATTCAGTCTGAAATATCACCCGAACAAAATTGTGGCAACTAGACTGCTACACGTTATGAACGACAATGCACTGTCTTTTTTTGTGCAGCACAGTTGCACAAGTGTGTAGCCCAGAAGAAACAATTGTCTCTGGATAGATTTTTAGTGAAAACGGCTGCCACGTACAAACCAGAAGCCAAGAAACAAAAAAGAGATAAAACTCCTGAAGGAGAATGACCCAGTGTTATTATGGAAGGGGACTCCTCCCCTCCCGTCTTCCTCTCCTCCATTCCTTCACATCAGCGAGTCTCCCTAAGAAAGGTCAGTGAACAGCATATGTAAAAACAAAGTGTTCGCTCTATCATATACAGTTTATATTTATATTTACTGCTGTATTATTTTTGTATAGTTAAGGCTTTTTCATACTTTGTTTTATATTCTGTAATATAAACAAAATACATTAAAAGTTAAATATAGTTCTATATACATGTATTGTTATAGAAAAAACTGAATCGGTCTAAGAGCAAATCGGGTTACGACCAGAACTTACAGGAATTAAGTTTGTGAACCGAGGTTCTGCTGTATTTCAAATTTGTCTACCCTGTTGCTTGCCAAATATTGAGGCCCTCTAGTGGCTGGCTCTGGCAATAAAAAAAAGACTTAAAATTAAAATTCCATCTACGGATATATATACACTGTATATACATTATTTAATTTTTTTCCTATAAGTTTATCATCTGCTTTTTACAGCTTGTTGTTTTAAAAATCACGGGGAGCAGCTATATGTTTAAATTACTAATTATTACCAGCATTTTTATCACATGGTAGATTGCATTTGTTACGTAGGCCATGTCCACATGTAGCCGGATATTTTTAAAAACTAAGATTTTTATCTGCAGTTTTGGCCTTTCGTCCGCATGCAAACGCAGTTTTGTTGTTGAAAACGGAGCTTTTGGAAAACTCCATCAAAAGTGAAGATTTTTCCAAAACTCTGTTTTCAGTGGTGTTGTGTGGACAGGGGAAACGGAGATTTTGGCTTGTTGTAACGTCACCTTGTGTGCCGATGATGTCATTGACTGTGTGTGATATTTTGTGGAAAAGTGAACAACTTAACAGGGCGTTTTGCGTTTTCATTTGGACAAATATATTTTTAAAACGTACAGTAGGTTGTGTGGACTGAATTATTTGAAAAAAGAAAGTAGTAAAATCTCCGTTTTTAAAAATACCCGGCTACGTGTGGACATGGCTGTAGACCTACATTAATTTCTCCTCAGACAGGCAGAACTTAGCTCTAAAATCATTTTACACTTTAGCATTTACCATGTTGCCCGTTCACAGTCACTGTTTGTAAAAAAAAAATTCTCGACAAAAGGAGTATACAGCTTGCTTTTTTATTTTTTATTTTATTTTTTATCATATTAACTGCAATCGAACTGTTACAGAAACTGGTTATAGCTGCTTATACCCAGACAGCACACGTGTCTCACCAACGGCCTCAGAGCAGTGTGTCCTTTATAACATCTGACAAGCATTGGCAGATCTTCTGATGTGTTGCACACCTCATCAAACGTCTTAGCTAGGTCAGCTTTGGGCCGGCCCACTACCGGAAGCCACTACCGCACATTTCTGTCTGGATGGGTGCCCAATTAGTTACTTGTAACACACAAGAGAAGATGCTACTCCCCACACTTGCAACCCATGAGAGGGAAAGATTGCAACTGAATGATTTTCAGGTGAGCTTTCCCTTGAGCTAGACGGGCAAACAATAGCTATTTTGTTAATCTAGTGACAGTTAATAGAGGTGCTATTAAGAGACAACTAGGTGTGTCATAGCACAGGTGAAGGGCGCAGATCACAAACTTTCTTTAGCTAGCTAGTTTATCTAAGTCATGCCATTAAACATTATAGTCAGCAGTTAACTTTACCTAAGCTGGAAGAAGTATCCAGGAAAGATAGAAAATGTGCATATAGGACAAACATGACCTTTCCCAGGACAAACAGATTGTATAAATATTCACAGTATATATGATGAACGCTCACTAATAACCACTCTACTTCTCCCCTGATTTCTGAATTTCTGAATCATTTAAATAGAAAACAAACAACTTCACAACAGTTAGATATCAACACGCATTATATATGATGAATTAAGAATGTTATGACTCAGGCTATCATTCAATGTGTATCTGATCTACCAGCCAGCAGTTATGTTTGTGAAAAACCTTAAATATTTTTTTTTTTTTAGAATGGTTTCCCAAATTTGCCATATTTGCTAGTGCTGTATATACTTTGGGTTGTATACAGCTAAATAAAAAAGCTGGATAGCTGAGTGAGATTAAATGTTAGAAGAATTGTTCCTAGGAAGGACAACCAATGAACCAGGAACAGGTTATCTCAAAGTTCTAACACTGCCTACAGAACTGCTGTTTTTGGAGATGCTCTGACCCAGTTGTTCTCACACTTTGGCCCTCAGCAAAGTGGTTCAGATCCTTACGTGTGACCATTTTCAAAAACTAATTGCTTAAATGCTTCTTAATACTGCATATCCCACTCCTTGAAATAATAAATTTTATACATAATAACTGTCATTAATTTGAATGCTATGGCTGGAAAAAATACTCCTGCACCTATAGACTGTGTTACTTTAGAGATGTTGTTCTGAGCTTTTTAGACTTGTGGGTGTAGACAGTCATTCACCACCAGATGGTGCTCTGAGAACTCCACTAATCTTAGTATTCTGGGCATTTCTACAACAGCAGAAGCCATTTTGAGTTCAAATGTTCAGGAAATGAAGGCTGCATTCCAGTAGTGCACTCTGGCAGAGTTTCCTGACACCATGGAAGTCAGAGGGGTGGAGACAGCATGCCTGAAGTTTTCAGGGGTAAAAATGTTCAGAATTTCTTTTTTTTTTCTTTCTTTCATTTAAAAACAAAACAAATTATGTTATAAATAACAAACAATGGTGTAAACTATAGAAATATAATACTAATAACACTGTTACCTACAGTATGTTTCTCTATATTTTGCTATAGAGCATAAGGAATTATATTAATAATTTGCATTTTAAATGATTATTGTTTGAAGCAAGACAGTGTAACGCTGAAAAATGTCCATTTTGGGGGCACATATAAAATCATCCCTGCAAAACGGCTGAAGTTCGCAACTTTAGATTTTTAGGGAAGCAAGAATGGTGACTTCCATATTGCATAAAGTTTGTTTAGTTTCTGTTTTAAGAGTAAGTATAAGAAACGAAGAACTCAGTGACCATACAACATAGCCACC
This sequence comes from Clariallabes teugelsi, assembly GCA_030014215.1. Classification (NCBI taxonomy): domain Eukaryota; kingdom Metazoa; phylum Chordata; class Actinopteri; order Siluriformes; family Clariidae; genus Clariallabes; species Clariallabes teugelsi. The sequence continues at coordinate 1,523,545 of JAQMYG010000019.1, forward strand.
CTTCTTTTCAAACACTGCCAGGAGGCCTTTCTCCATTGTCTTTATCAGTTTCTTGATCTGTTGATGATCAGATTTTTGTAGCCACAGCTTCCCAAATGGCATTTAAAAGGTTATTTATCTTCCCTAACAGCAAATCTAATGTTTAAGAAAGGCCCACAAGTTCTCAATAGGGTTTAAGTCAGATGAGTAAAGGGTTTATGTCGTTATTCTGTCATCTTTTAGGCCTTTACTGGCTAGGCAAACAATGGAGTACTTGGATGCATGTGATGGAGAACTGTCCTGCCTAAACAGCACACCAGCTTTAATGATGGTTCTTCCTGTACTACCGTTTGAAAAACAATTAGGAGCTGATTTGGAATCTGACTTCAAGTCTACCTTCAACCTGAAAAGGGCCAAGTAGCTCATCTTAAATAATAGCAGCCCATAAGAGTGCGTGCTGTGGTGCCATGTGTCCATTAGTGATCCAGCCTCGGGCTCGACCATCTGGTCTATCAAGAGTCGCACTCATTTTATCTGCCCATGAACCCTTTTTAAAATCTGTCTTCAGATATTTCTTGGCCAAACACCAAACACCTTGTGCTTCTGGATACCCCAGTTGGGTTACGCTTCTGAAATATGGTGACACTGGACGACAATGGGTTGATGGTAGCATCATGTTTAATTCTTCCCAAGCCTTTTGCAGGTAATTTATGTATTTTCTTCTCCACAGTTTTTTTTTTCTTGTGATAGTTAACTATTTGCGACAAAACGTTTGATTGTCTGGTGATCACGCCACAATAGCTTAGCTATTTCAATGATGTCGTATCTGTCTGAAAAACATTTTTAAATTTTTTGGGGTGTTAAATCTTTAGGCCATACCCTCATTACACAAATAAATATGATCTGAGAATGCTTAAATCCAAACAGCATTCAAGTCTATGTAGCATGGAGTTGGAAAATGAGCATAGAAATCCCAATATGGTCAGAATACTTACTCACCTCTCGTGTGTATTTAAATTTTCCATATTTTTCAATAATGTGAAGCCCACCCCTTGTACACACCTTTAAACTAGGGATAAAAAATACATACTAAACAGAAAAAACTTTTTTTTTTTTCTCTTTCCTATTAAAAGTAGGATTAACTAACAAGGTTAATTTGAAAAAGACTAATACAATAGTGTCAACCACTGAAATAAATCGTATAGGAATCTGGTATATTGCTGCATGAATACTTCTGGCCTTTTCTCATAATACTACAAGCATGACAAGATTGTACATGGCATTGTTCAAGCTGGGTTTGTTTTGTTTCCGTCTACCTTATTACATTAGTGTGACAGTCATTAGCTCACATTAGTGGTTTGACGATATACCAGTTTGGCCCGGTATGACATGATGTCATTAGAAACAGATATTTTGTGATGCAGGGCTTTGTCCTGTCCATATACAGTACGTGTTTTTTTTTTTTAAGGAAAAAATATATTTCTACATAGTTTTCAGATTCCACCGAGAGAGAATGTATGAGTTGTAATGTTTTATGCAATTTAGCAGGAAAGTTGCCAAGACCACTATGACTTTACATGGCTTGTATGAGTATTATTTTGGTTGATTCATTTCTTGTTGTCTTTCTTATGTTACATTCTGTATTCTTTTATAAGTTGCTTGTTTAAAGACATTTTCCTTTAAATATCTAAATATAGTTAATTATGATAATAATCTCCAATCCATGCAAACCAAAGCACTCAAAAATACTGTATGTACCATTGCAGATTTGCATTTTAGTTCTATAAACCTGAAACTATATTTTAATCAGTATGCAACACTTAATAGAGACAAACCCTTGTGAAAAAAAGGCTTGAAAATGTTCATAAGGAAACAACTTCTTTTTCCTCCTTCCATGTTCTTTTGAACAATTCCGAGTTCTGTTGAATTTCAAGAGTAAATCAACAAAACCCTGACATGTTCTTACGTGTCCGGGTTCTATTAAATTCAAGAGTAATTCTAGGTCTGACAGCGTCCTTAAGAATCCAACTCTGCGACTGTAGACACACCCTAACATACACACACACACACACACACACACACACACACACACACACACACACACACACACACCGTTTTTAATATGAAGAAGCTGTGCTCTTTCTTCTGCTTTTCTCTCTTTACATGTTTTCTTGGTGAGATCATTTCCACACATGGGTTTTCCAACCACCACTGTGTGGATAAAACTTAACCCCTCCTCTCCCTTCCTTCCTTTGATCCTCATGTTTTTTTTTTTTCTTTTTTGCACAGACAGCTCTTCTGAAACTTGAATCCGGGGAGGACTGAGCTATTCTGTATCCCCATAAAAAAATCTCGGATTTCATGAATGGAGTAATCTCGGACAATCAGGATAACGTGACCATTTTTTCAACAAGCGAGTAAGATGTTTGTCCAGTCTCTTCCCCATAGCAGGACTGCCTCCGGCATGCCATCTGACCCCTGCAACTAACCCAGTGTGTGGCTGCATTGTTTATTTTCCACATCTGCACCAGCCCACTGCTGGGTTTCTTCTGCTGGCTTTCTGTAGCTGCCTGAATCAGATTAGAAACTGTGATGCATGCCTAAAAAGAAAAAAAAAGCCTCCTATATTATTGTACCCATCACACCCTGCACTGCACTCAACACTCTCTGGGCACAAGGAAGCCATGTATCAACGCTCTTCTCTGAATTACTTCTTTTTTTCAAACAAAAAAAAATAAAAAATAATAATCTCTTAAAAACGCAGAAATTGGTATATCGTAAAAAAAATAATAATAATGATAAAAAAAATTTATTTAAATAAAAATGAAATCTCCAACAGTATTCCAAGAACTCTTAGGCTTCCCCAGGGCAGACAAGCAGAGCAACGAACTTGTCGAAGGTCTGTCTATGGATTGAGTATTTGTGTAGCTTCTTGTTTGTAACTTGCTCTGTGTGCATGCTATTTTCATGTATGTTATTATGGCGGCACGGTGGCGTCATGGTTAAGGTTGTGGCCTCGAACGTCCAGGGTTGCCTTCGAGTCTGTGTGCATTGAGTTCACATGTTCTCCCCGTCCTCTGTGTGTTTCCTAAAAGTTGCTCCGGGTCCCTCCCACCGTCCAAAGATTAGGCTAACTGGCGTTTCCAAATTGCCCATAATACTCATATGAAATTTGGAAACGGCAAATTCTCATGTGTGAGTAAGTGTGCACGTGCTTGTGCCCTGCAATAGATTGGCACCATACTCAGGGTGTGCACTACCTCCTGCCCTGAGTCATCTGGGAGAGGCTCCCGGCCCCCTGCGACCCTGCACAGGATATGTGATATAGAGAATGAGTGAGGGTAAGAGGGTATATTGTTATTTTTTCTTTATAGACATGCATTCACATTAAACTCTCCTCTCACTTTGAGCTTCAAACCAGACCTACAGTATGTAAACACGGTAGCGTGAACAGACTGTGTTAATTTATGAACCTGATTAATTAACAATGGAAATAATTTTATGTTAATAATGGGAATGTTGCTGTGATACTGCAACAAATAATCAAAAAGGAACAAAAAAATATAGAGAGAGAAACCCAGAATTGAATTCCTTTTAGGAAAAGCTAAAAAAAAAAAACTCAAGAATGAAAGGTATTTCCTGTGCAGCAATCTTAACAGTGGTGTGTGTAAACACACTCTCACACACAGTCAGACCAAAACTAAAATTCTTCATATTTTTCTCTTTATTATATTCTGAAAAGCACTTCAAATCTAACGAGAGGCTGGAACAGAACCAGAGATAACACCAAGCTTTTTCCCTTGACTTCCAGAACAGTCACTGTATAATTTCTGCATGTAATAACATGGGCTGTGATACATTAATAAATGTTGAACATATTATTGTTGTATTCAACATATACACAAGTGCCGCAATGCATAAGTATTTACTGTAAGTTCTACTTTTTTTAATGCATTTATGACTATGTAAAGAGAGCAGAAACAGAACCGGCTAAAGTAGTTGTAAAAGACCGTGGGCAGGTACGAACAGAAATAATAGCAGATTGAGCTGGAATAAAAACCGGTTCCACTGTCTGTGAGACCAGTTTTAAACTTGAATGATGAGAGGAATTCACACACTATGGTTGTGTCGTTTCTGTCTCTGAGGTTTTTCACTTCTATTGAATCCAGGGTTACATTTAATTATATAGAAAAATATTGCAGTAGATGCCACACCCATTTCAGGTTTAAATCTTAACTCTGATACAGATACAGTTGGTATAAAACAGGCAGGCCTAACCCGGGCTCACACTTACAAATCTGTAATAATTTACATGATACACAGATATAAACATCCTGAAGCTTCATGCAGAGATTATTTCCTCTATTGCAGTAATTCTTCTGGCTGATAGATAACTGACTTCAGATTAACCTAAAAGATTATAATCGAAATGTCTAAATTTGTTCAGACTACTTACCTTTGGGGAAGGCAAATCCATGATCATTACCTTTAGGTGTCCAAATCCTAGTATTAACAGTTCTTTTTTTTTAATTAAAACATGAAAAAAAAACATGATAAGGCATTTTTCTACATAGAAACCTATTATAATGGTAGTAAACAGCACTGAACGTTTTTTGTGAAAAGAGGGTCATGTAATTCTGTACTGCAGTGCAGTTTTCTAAGAAAATTGCCTGGTAAATTGTGTAATCATCTGGAAATCTGCCACAGACTAGAGACTGCTTGCACTTCTTTTTCCCCCCAAGGACTCCCGGACAGCCAGCATTCTTTCTTTTTTTTTAAGGGAATTGATTATGCAGTATGTTACACTATTTACAGACACAGAACGATTTTTTTAAAGCATCTGGGCAAATCTGTCCTGCTCCTTTACAAAGTCTTCAGAATGCAGATGTTTTTCCTGGCGCAAGTCAAAGAGGGTGTGGCGTTTCATGCGGAGGAGGCGTGTGAGGATTGTGTTTCAGAGCAGGGAATTTTCCATTAAATTCTCGAGCTCTGAAACACAGAGCGTCTCGAGCGTCCTAATGATTTATTGGCATCACTGTGAAGCCATTTGAAAACAGTTTTAGCTCAGAACTCCAATCTTCCCACAGGCCGGACACTGCTGTCCCTTTTTCCTCTTCTCTGCAGAGTCCTTGCTCTATTTGCTAACCGTCCTCTCTGTATGCATTTCATGGTCTCTTTGTAAAGCTCTTTTCTTCTGGTTTAGAACTGCATTCAGTTCACTAGTTAGTCAGGTTTTGTTGTTTGGTGTTGGCTATCTAAATGCAATAGAAAAAAAATTTCTATCACATTTTAGAGCATATATCCATTCACTTTTAACATTATGCAAATTCCAAAGGGAACTATGGTGTCCTGATTTACAATACCATGGTCGCACTTAATGCTGTAACATTTTAAAATAACATTAGCATCCTGTATATAAGTGTTAGTTATGGGTGATCCAAATTAGTCCCTATTTGAAAATAGTGTTTCAAATCTAATACTGTTCCAGGTATATCAAATGAATGTACAGAGCTTTAATAAGAGTTTAAATCAACAGATGAACAAGATTGCTGTAGATCAGACACTTATACACAGTACTGTGCAAAAGGCTTAAGGTTTTTATTCATGTTAAATGAAATACAATTATATAGAATAAATTAAATTAATGTGAACATTTTTTATTTACTGGAACAGGATGCAAAGTGCCTAAAGATGCAACTTTAAAATTTGTTGTTTATGTAACATCTCATTAGCCATCTCATTTCCCCTCTCGTCTGTTCACCAGTATTTTAATCACCGGCCTGATCATCTGTCATCATCTGCACATATTTCTCGCTGGTTCATGCCTTATGTTAGATGTTTTTTTTTTTAGATATATAATATTCATAGGTCTCACTTAAAAAGGCTTAACAAACAAACAAAGACTTTTCTGAAACTGCTATGGTACAGGGACTGGACTGAAAATGGAAGTCAAAAAAAGTCCTTCAAGAAGCCTGAAGAACTATTTCTCAAGACTATCTTAAAAACAAAATCTTAGATACAAAATATGGAAACAAAATAAGGCAAAACATCAAGACACAGTACTGTACATATGTGCATTTATCTATATAAGGCATATGCTTTAATTTGGGCCCAAAACTAACTGTTGCATATCTCTGAGTAAACATTATTTTTTCTATGTTTTTTTACTTTGATATTAATCAAGCTGCTCAGGAATTAATCACAATAAATGCTTAATTTATGAAAAAACTGATTTTCTTGTAATATTTGGAGTGAGTGAGTTAGCTGAATCAGCTAAATTAGCTAGCAGACTGGATTTGACAAGCCAGTGTGGCTCATTTTAAATATTATTATATCTTTTTGTAAAAAATAATACCCTATTTTTGTGTTTGGTGCTGAAAACTGACAGCTAATAATTTAAACCTAAGGCTAGTGAATGACAACTGAACCTACCAGCATAATAATGCATTTAAACACCTTTTTCTGAACAGGAAGGTACCAGCCATGCACCTTATTAAGAAATAAAGAACAATTATGTATTTTTTTGCAAAAAACAAGTTAATTAGAAACCTATTAAGGGTTTTATTTAATTTGTTTAGTCCAATTGTGTTGAGGGGACTGCCATTACAGGGATCTGCTCCTAAAACCAAATACCAAACACTCGCTCGCCATCTCGTGGACAAAAAAAGTGGAATAGGTGAAATATCTTCAACATTTCACATTAAAAATTGTTAAAAATATAACATTTCTATTAGTATTGATGTATCCCACCACCTTAGGTTTGTTTCATATGTAATGACGTTCTCGTGCAATTTCTTCGGCTAAGCTAGCTGTTATGAGCTAGTTTTTTAAAACTGTTTCTATGCTTTTATGTATTTCTGATTATTTTGCTTTTTGAAGCTTTGCTCTGCTGTTTTAGGGGCCCAGTAAAGATAGATAAGGCGGATGGCACGTCACGGTGTCACAGGTAAGTCAATGCTGGGATTCAGTTTTGTACCTGTATGTTTTCATACGTACAACAGCTGAGTTATGGACGCATTGACATTTTGGGATGTTGATGGTGTGAAAAGTGGGGAATTATTATTATTTTTTTGTTTGTTATTTTAATTTATTTTTAGTGGCTTCTAGGCAGTGTGTGTGTGTGTGTGTGTGTGTGTGTGTGTGTGTGTGTGTATGTGGTGTGTGTGGTGTGTTTGTGCGTGAAGGAGAGGGAGAGTGAGAGGGAGAGAGGGGAAATGGATAAGCCACTTTCAGTTCTCAAATTAAGTTAAGTTGAAAGTTGTCTTGGTGGCTATAAGACTTTGTTCAAAGTAACTGTTAAGATGATGTGAAGGCACAAATCATTTTGTAATGTTTAACAATAGCAAATGTTACATAGATTTGTATTCAAAACACTGTAGGTTTTCACCAAAATGCCAGATAGGCCCAGCCCACCCTTCTGGGGAGTATGTTCACCAAATGCTAATGACTAAATTAAAATCGGAGAATTGCAACTAAGATTTCCGCACTTTAGTATTTTTGCAAAAGTTAAACGTTACATGAGTTACATGACACACAACCATAATTAAGTTTGGTCTAAATTTTGTTTAGGAAAAAAAGTAAAATATGTTCAATGCTTAAATCAATGAACATCATGGTTAGTTTCTGTAAAAAAAAAAAAAAAATGAAAGCTTTTCAAGGCTAACATGCTAATGTGATTCTTTGTCAAGCCTGCAGGTGGCACTAATCTAGCAATGTAGAACATACAAATTTGCATATTTCTCTGTTGTGAGAGCAAAGACAGTTAGAGTGGGCTAATAAATGATATGAAATACTGCAAACATCCAAAAGTGAAGCAGTAAAACTGTATGATCCACAATCCTGGATCATTACTCATAAAATACAAATCCATTTTGGTGAAAAATATACAGCTTTGCAACATATTTAGCAACACTAAATTTTTTTAAATGGTCGCATAGCAGGTTTTCTAAGGTGACCTACTGGTTAGCATTCGCGCCTCTTGGGTTGCTGGGGGGGGGACAGCTTTCCTGTCTTATAAAATCTACTACCAAAATTGGGTTGAAGTTTGGAATGTGCTTTTTTGAAGTGCTGCTCACACTGAATCCATACTACCGTTTTCTTATAATGATATTTTGGAACATGATTAGGCAATCTGTCAGCAGAATCGTTTTGCACTTACTTTATTACTTACAGCCATCACCTTTATTTCTGCATCATCATTGTAGATCACCTTTTCTAACTCGGGAAGAGACAGCCATTTACACAAAAAGAGGGCAATGGAATACAGATTACGTTTGTAATCAAATATTCGCTGTCACTTACTTGTGAAGCACAGTCAGGTGGATTCAAAAAAGTGTGAAATGGCTTCTGTTGTAGTAAATTAGTATTTTCTCTGATAATTGCGAGTTTATTAGCAATGAAGATTCAGTAACGTGTCTTCTTGTTTCTAATGTACTTCAGTGCTATTTCCCCAGAATAGTGGGATTATTATAAATAATGGGATTTATAGCAGCAACTAAAACTCCTTTCTCTGTTCTGTTCATGTTGACCATAACAACCATTCAAGTAAGAGGTTCTTTTGCAAAAAGGCCTACTATCCTAGCATCCGAGGTTGATAAATATAGAACTCAAATTCCTCAGGTTCTATTCAACGACCTTGTTGTCGACTTTTGATCAGTAAGGCTTCCACCCTATCTGCCAGACAGTTTCTCTGGAATGTCTCTTCTCGGCATAGTTTTTCTTTACAAAGCAATTGCGAAGTCACCATAATTGGGAAGATGAAAGCAAACAGGAGCAAAAGATGGTCATAAATGGAACTGATGATAGATAATGATTGAATGGTTGAGCAGTGAATGGTTTTTACTTTGTACATACCCCAAAATAAAATGAATCAAAAAGTTTGCAGCAATAATAATAATAATAATAATAATAATAATAATAATAATAATACATTTTATTTGTAAGTGCATATCCAGTCACTTAAGGTCACTTTACAAAATTTAAATAAGCATTAAATAGCAATAGTAACAACAAACAGTAAATAACATGTGGTGGTCAAGCAGGCAGGAGATGTAAAGTGGAGCCATGTTGTACTATTGCATTCCAGGGGCCCTGAATGTCATGCTGCAACTCCAATGCCTTGACTTCTTTGGCTTTTTTTTTGTTAACACTGATGTAATCAGCTCTAACAGCTCTGTGATTCACAACATCTCACCAATTAAACCTGGGGATTCAGTGAAATTGCTTCTGATTGTTTCTGATTAGACACATTTTAATGTCAACCATATTAAAAATGTATCGACATTTAAAGTCATTCAACATTTATTGTCTTATTGACACTTCTTTTTGCCAATGTGAGAATATGATTGTAAAGTAGAAGAAATAGTAGTAGTAGTAGTAGTAGTAGAAGAAGCGAGTTGCTCGGTCTATCCACTGTGCTTTGATAAGCTTTTCTGGTGCCAGGAGAGACTCAGTCAAACACACATGTTGTCTATCAGAAAGGTCTCTGTTTATTAACAGCAAAAGATAAGGTTTTTATATGCTTGACCAAACCTTTGTGCCATTGACATATGTTACTACAAAGAACATAAACCATTGTAAATGTCCTGGGGAGATCCTGAAGAGCAAAGTAGTGGAAGTTAGAAAGGTGTCCATCTAGAGACGAATCAGGAGGTGTGGACTCGAGTTAGTTGACTTTTTATAGTTAGTTTTATATAAAATAATTCTCTTACAGATCAAGTTGAAATCTTTATCAGGCACCATTATCTCATACTATACTGTCTCAGTATTAGCCATAGTAATTCTTTTTTGTTTAATCTTATCAGAACTCCAAAAAGTTTGTTGGTCCTGTGCAATTTCTATATTCAGTGGTGTGCTTTCGAAACTTGCAGCACAATCAAAACTATTTAAAGCACACACTTTTAAGAGGTGATTAACACTGTAATGGATACCATATTTTTTTGGCCATCTCCATGAAGAGGTAACTTGCTTTTTCTGTCATGTTATGCATGAAAATCTTGTAATGAAAGGCCTTGACTGTTTCAAAGGTTATAGTATGTTTTTCAATTAAATGATGTATGATGGTTATCAGGCTTATCAAGTGTTTCCATGTAATAATGACCATTAATTAGATGAATTGACATAGACTTCATAAAATTATGATTTTTCCAACTCCTTCTTGTTAATTGTCATTCCAAAAATCATGGTAGAACCGCTCCATACCCATCTCCCCAATGATTATAACAGAAATTCTGTTGTCAGTTAACTATGATTTCAACATTTATACAATGGACCATTAATCAACCAATCAAGGACTGTTCTAACAGCATATTGTAATTTTGGGCTAGGCCTGATTATTCCAGTAAGAGCAAATTTTAACACTACGGCATACAAAGAAATTCTATATAATGGTGTGCCACAGTTATACAAATGTGTTCTACTTGTGACAACAGTTGGTAGAAGAAATGTATATGATTGTAATGGTCAGGTGTCCACATACTTTTGGATATTCAGAGTAGCATGGGAATAATAAGGAAAAAGCAGCTGTTATAATATATTTGTGATTATAATGCAGCTATCTGGCTAGTAGGAACGAAAAAGTAGGGAAAATGGGAAAGTTGGTTAGTCCTGTTTATTACTATGTGTGATGTGATTAAACTGTTTATATAAAATGAAAATCAAAAGAATAAATTCATTTTAAAAAGTCTGTAAAATATTTGTAATGCTCATGCCTCTTGCACAACCCTGCCTGCGCAATAATCCTGAGATCTTCCTTGATATACGTTGTCAGTCTGTTTTTTTGTTACATTATTATTAATCTTACTGCAAAATGTTTTAAATGAAATATACTACACACACATGCATAAACTACCATCCACAATATGTCATCCAAAATAGCTAATAATCTCCTTTGAACAGTTGATATGGAGATATACACTACTCACAATAAGTTAAGGATATTGTGAGAGACTTAGTGGATGTCATACATATGGTGTTTGTTTCTTTAGACTTCAGACATTTTTGGGATAGGGAGGCAATTGTATTGGGGTGATAGACACACCTCATTTTGTGTTTTCCATGTAAT
>JAQMYG010000019.1:1542796-1553014 GCA_030014215.1 Clariallabes teugelsi
ACTAAAGTTATTACCCGCCACAGCCCAATTTTACCCGCATTTGGCGGGTGGGCGGGTGCCAATGTCAAGCCCTGATTGTAAATCAAATTATTTGTTTATTATGATCAGTGTTATTCATTGTGGCAGATTTTTGAATGATGGGCCGTACTGTTTCATTGTTTTCACAAAAATAAATATTTGGCTTTTCCAACAACAAAAGAGTTTTATTTTATTTACTGTTAAATTGTAAAAATATAACATTCAACAGTTCTATGAATATAGTCATTATAAAATCTCAGGATGTGTTTTTAAGGTCAGGTAGCTCACTCCAAGATGGATGGTCACAGAGCAATACTCGTCACAGAGCAATATGCAAATTAATGTGATTTGCAGCAGTAGGCTAGTGACATCTGCAGGATATACAAAGCATTACAGTACATAAAGCTTTTTCAATACAATACCCTCATATGGCACTCACAAGCTGTGAGACTTAAAACAGTGCATTGCATAGTTATTTACACACTCGAGCACTTCCCTCATTTTATTTGATGTTTGTGGTACATGTTAAGAACCTATACAAAATACCCCATAGTTCTCAGCCTAATCCTTGCTTTAACACTCACTGATTGTTGGTAGACAGCCTCCTCTAGTGGTAAGTTCTGCAATGTTCCTTTCATCAACCACAGCAAAAATTAAAGGTTCTGCAGCTTTACTGCTAGAAAGGTATGTGAATGTATTATGATGAGCAAGCCCGTGTTATTACCATATTATTAAGGCTACTTCTTTCATTGGTTGCGCTTTGCTTTCAAACATGTAATATGTGCTATAATTTTAGTAAAGTGTGAAATATTATGTTAATGTAAAGTATGTTAATATTGTTTGTTTTTATGGTAATTGTGGTAATATTAGTTTGTTAATTCATATTTTTTTATTTTGTCATTTTGAAACCAGTCTGTGGCAATTATTAAGGTTTTCATTACACACTGTCAGAAGGCCCAGCAGTGGCAACTTGGTGGTGCTGGGGTTTGAACCTGGAACCTTCCAATCAGTAGTCCAGTGCTTTAACCACTGCGCTATCCCTGCCTTGTTCTATTTTTATATCTAAAAAAAATCACCAGCCTCTTCTGGGTATTACAAAATACTGTGATGATGGGTTATAACACTTCTACAACTGTATGCTCTAAAGGAAAACATTAATGAGTTTGTTGAATGTTATTCAGTCATTTCCATTACTGTGTATATTAGGATATTAGGATTATATGACCTAAAATATAATGTTTTTATAAACCTTCAGACTTCAATCTGAATATTTTACTTCACCATTTCTTCCCTTTTTGATCAATTCCTAACTAATGTTCTTCTCGGGATGCACATGGACTAGGTGTGGTTTAACATACAAAATTAAAATGAAATCTATTTGACTTAATAAGAAATAAAAACTTTGCACTGTGACATTATTTTCTGGGCGTCAGCAAATCTTTAAAAACAATGTAAATTCTTTGGAAGTGATGGTTAAGATAACTGAGCGCATTGATAGAGGCCTCAGGCTAATTTCCATGATAATGGCACTTCAGTCAAGTGACACCCTCCGAAGCTGCTCTGCTGTCACATATAGTCCATATATACATAGACACATGTAGAAATGTATTACTAATTACCTACTAGTTTATTTAATTCACACAAACGAAATGCCATATAATGGCATAAAATATTTTGCACTCTTATTCATCATCATATCGCTTCTAAATTCTTACGTTCTGTAATGTATTGCTTTGGTGCCATTGTATGTTTCTGAGTATATCAGGAAATATTTAGATTTTAAGATCTTATAGGTTGTAATGAATAGTGTATTCAACCCAGGGTATACCTAAGAAAACTGGGCTTCAATACATAACATACCTACTTGTCTAGCTTAACCTTAACAATTAGTGTGAACTTAACATACATGAATACCGAAGCTGTTCTGTAAAACAGGTTTCTGTTATTGTAGGTACTTGTTTTCTTTCTTCTTCTTCTTTTTTTTTTGAGTTGGGGGAGGAGAGCAGAGTAGAAGCATATAAAACAGGCAGAGTTTCCTGGATATTAGCCATCCCTTTGTAAGGGGCTTCCCAGGAACGCTCAAAGGAGGTGGAGTCCATCCAAAGTGGGAGTGCCGTGAGGAGTGAGGCTATAAATACATGCTGCGTCACAGAGGCTGCAGCTCTTCAACACAGCTGGAATACACTGACACACTGCTGAGGGCGAGGCTCTCTCACTCTGCACATTTCACCAACTGACTGTAAGCCATTTCCTCATCTCAGTTTGTTGCTTTAATTTTTGCACTCCTTTGTTTTCTTTTAATCTTTATTTAATCAAGCTATTTTAAAAGATCAAACGGTAAATTCAGTAAACACTCTCATTTAAAAAATGATCTTTGCAGTTATCTGTACCTATACAAATTTGATTGTATCTGCTAATGTATTTAGTTTGTGATATATAAAGTAAGGAAAGTTTTCAAGATGGCCGGAGCTTGCCTTGTATAAATATTGACATGTTACTGTGGTAGTAACCAAGGATGTGGTTTTGACATTGAAACGAAAAGACCTAAAGATAAAAGCCTGGTCTTTGTGCGGACACATGCTAAAAGTGGCTTCTCTTTATTCTTTATTCGAAGCTTTAAAAGGCACTGAAATGGAGAACTGAACACGACCAGAAACCTAATTAAAATGCACTTTAAATAAGTTGGCGTTGAAGATATACATTTGTGTATGTGTTAATAATATACCTTTATTGTTTAGTCACAAATTATTATAAATTCCTAATATTGTATCACCTTGGCTTGACAAGGCCAACATTCTGTTCATCTTACTCTTGTTATTCTATTTGCAACTTTATGCCTTTTTCATGGATAATGAATTTAGATCGGCTATGTAGTTAGCAGTCATTTGATATGTTTACAATCAGTCAATGTTATGAAACTTGAACAATAGGTACCTCTAGGAACCCATTACAAATAATGCCATTTCATTCACACTGGCTATGGGGGGGGGGGGGGGGGTCTATTATACCTTTCCCATTTAGTAAAGCATATCTTGTTCAAAATAAAGTGTACAGTGAATTTTGTGCATTTATTTATTGGCCTATGCCACAAACAACTTATAGCCACACCCATGAAAATTTCTTACATTTTGTATCATTGTCAGAAAGATGGATATGAAGGCAGAGGAAAGTGCAGATTATATTGCAGTGTGTGAATGCTGGGGCTGATGATGCAGCGAGCATAACAAGGAGACAGAGTGATGTCATCGATGGAGTAGAAAGGTCGCACAATGTCTGAAGTGGAGTTGAATGGTGTAGCAACGTCCGAGGCAGAGCAGGGAGACTAAAAGGCACCCATGGTGAGAGAGTGGGCCAAAATGGCATCCTTAGGTGGCAGGGTGAGAAGGGCAAAGACGTCCTTGCCAAAGTTGAAAGGGCCATCCTGTTGACCCCTGGTTTGGGTGCAGCTGTTGTGTTTCTGTTCATGTTTTTCTGCATAGATAGGGAAAACACACTGGCTATAGCCACTCCCCTTTATTAAAAAAAAAAAAAAGAAGAAGATAGAGCTGGTCTATGTGGGCCTTCAACTAGTCGAGCCACCTCTCCCAAGTCTGCCTGTTTTGTGCTTACATGCACAGGAACAGACTTGTTGCATCCATTTTTACGTCTAGCATTCTGTCACGGCAATGGAAACAAAGGTGGATATAAGTGCAGATTATATTTTATATGTGTGAAGCTCAAAGAAAGAAAAATAAATAAATAAAAAAAACAAGAACCTTAAGCATGGGCTGCGGTCAAAAGCATGAGCATACAGATTAGAAAATATAGAACAAGATCAATACAAACATGACATGCTAGTCCACGTGTGCTGTACCAGACCATACTGATAATAGAACGAGATACCAGCGATTACAGACATGTGATTTGGTCGGGGTGAGGGGTAATGTAGTTTGGTGCTTTCCCAATGCTACCATGACAATAATATGCAAAGCAAACTATTCTTAGGATTTTAGTTTCAAAACAGTAGTGTCAAATTACTGCTGAATGCCTGTCTGTCAATAACTATAAAGCATGTTTATATTTGCAAAGAATTTTGCCTCTGCTTGTGAATGAATCATTGTGTGTCGGAGCTTACTTTAACCAAACAGTTACAACACATGGAATATAAGTCGATTCCTAAAAATAAAAAAAAACCTGAAAGGCATATTCAAGGACTACATTTTGAGTCTTGCTTCGGAAACGCCCTAGCAAACAACGATCATATCATAGCAACTGCCTAACGAACAGCCACCTGGAATACCATAGCTTCCACCTACAGTAGCAACACCCTAGCAATCAGTGAATGACTACTTACTTTGGAATTTTGTCCTGGGGTTCCACAGAACTAGTAATATTTATATATTTATGTATAAATCAACATTCCTGTTTACATGCACAACATATCCTACACACCTGCATTACACATCTGTATTTTATTCCATACATAATTCATTTTTTTTTGTCATACAACTTTTACATATTATATATTAGATTAGATCTTTTTTTTAATGTAAACAAATTCAGTTTTTAGGTAAATACTGTTTCATATGGACATCCATAAGAAGCATTTTAGAGCACAATGTACTGCATATGGTTATTTTTGTGATAAAATTTGATTAATTGTTTTTATATGGCCTGTCTGAGAAAAGCTTTTTAAAATGATTTATCTTGCTGTGTTACAGAAAGAACATCTGCTTTCCTCAACGGATTAAAGACAGGATCTCTTTCCTGACGTCCAATATGACTGGGGTGACGGAGTGGTTTGAAGAAAATAGGGACAGTATTGAAAAGGGAATGGAGATCTTAGGCCAAGGCTGTGAGGTCCTGGCAGCCACTGTTGGCCAGTTCCATCCCATCCTGGAGGCAGTTTTTATGGTTTCAGCTGAGCTCCTTAGCAACCCAGAGGGCAATGAGGCTAAGTATCTTGCTGAGCAGTTTGAAAATGTCAACCGGAACTTGGAAAAGATGCAGGGTGATATGAAGAAAACGGAGCTCGCATTGCAACGATCATCGCTGAACATGCAGAACTTTAACTTCTACTCACAGATAAACGAACAGTATAAAATGTTTAATTATATTTTCACAGCCAAGCCCAAGTTTAAGAAGGTGAAGATCGAGGAGTTCCTTGAATTCTTTGATGAATATGAGGGAGACAAGAACCTTGAATGCTTGTACAATGCCATCACTAAGGAGAACACCTCTGGAGAGGGAATGCTGGACACGATACTTCTCACTGAGCAGAGGAGCAGGAGGCCAGTGGAGGAATTCTGTGCTAGCATGAAGAAGGTGTTTGTGATTGGTGTTATAGCATTGATGGGCTACACTGCACTAAAGGATGGCACTGTTGGAGAGGACTTGGTGAAGGAATGGCAAGTCCGCATGGAGGACGTGGAGAAGCGCATGAAGGCGGCGGTGGATGAATGTGTGAACAAGTTTGCTGAGCAAGCCAAGACTGATTTAGATCAAATGATCAAGGAGAGGCAGAGCAGTGTCGACTCTGAGTTTCCAAAGGTCCTCCTGGATGCTCTTGTCAAGAAGTATGATTGGGTCTCCTGGTCAGTTAGGGTCTTTAAAGATGATGAGAGAAAATTTCTCAAGCGTCTAGCTCGCAAGCGACACCATCTAAATGATGGGGGTGTCAATTATTTTGAGTATTTGTGCAATAATAAAATAAGAATTGTTGTGTCTTTTTCTGCTGAACCTAAACCACTTAACAAGAACCAGATAAAGGATCAAATAGAGGAAGAGAAAGGTGGCATTGAATCTGTGGTTGAGTCTCTGTGTGACAGTCTTCCCAACTGCCTCGTCCATGCTGTCAGTCGCTCTACCAAAGTAGAGGAAGCCAATAATTTCGACCCGGAGTATATTTATTTTATCTCTCACAAAACAGCAAACATTTGTATTCACTCAGAATAATGGAATTTAGATTATTTAAATATGCAGATGACAAAATCAGCATATACACCATGTACTCAGTTTGGATTCTCCAGGCTCCGATGAACTTTTCTTTCTTCTTCTTAATAAATTTCTTTTCTTTTTTTTAACTGATTATCATTACTGTTGTTGTAGCACTTAATTATGGAAACAAGAAAGATTTAGACTGAGAGTCAAAGCACTTAAACTGAACATATTGGCCTGTAAAAAGGAAGGATGGACTGAAAAGATTATTATAATGTTGATTCATTATATATACCCCTACATAATGCATATAAATAAACCCAAGGATTGATGTATTCTCATCTCATGACCTGTTATTTCTGATCTACCTAATGCATGAAGCCCCGGATCGGACTACAGAGCGTCTACAGTGATGGCACATATAACAGGCAGAAGTAAAGGCTGCCGAAACATTGGCAGCAAGTTGACCACACGCTCCTTTTGCCAGTTAATGGTAGCACGCAGGCATTAGGATCTGCACGCGGGCGTAGCCGTGGGTAAGCACTAGTTAAATATACAGGTGGGCATTAGCATAGATTAAATCTTATTAGGTTCTACAATTAATGCCGTGTGTGTTAGTACTTAATGCTCATTAATATACACTATTTAATTACCAAAGACAGATTACATGAATAATAATGATTGTCTTGTTACAATGGCATCTGTAATGGTGGCATGTTAAAGTTTGGGCACCATGGGCAAAAATCCTGTTAATGTGACCAGTTAAGCAAGTGGAAGATGAAATGATCTCCAGAAGAGTTCCTCTAAGCAGTTGCCTAGCACTCTGAAAATGAAAGCCATTTCATGATTTCCTCAGTTCAGAATGTAATTAAGAAATCACTGTTAGCATGTGTTCACGCTGTTAATAAAGTGTTCCATGACATCTGAACCAATATGGCCTTCATGAAACAGTCATCAGAAGAAAACCTCTCCTGCATCCTCATCACAAAATTCATCATCTGAATTTTGCAAAAGAACATTTACACAAGCCTGGAGCATTTGGGGGGGGGAAAAGTCGTTTGGACCGATGAGGTTAAAATAGAACTCTTTAGCCGCGATGAGCAAAGGTATGTTTGAAGATCAAAGGGCACAAGATTTCTTGAAAAGAAAACCAGTCCAACTGTTAAGCATGGGGGTGGATCGATATTGCTTTGGGGTTATATTGCAGCAAATGGTACGGGGAACATTTCACAGGTAGTGAGAAGAATGGACCCAATTAAATTCCAACACATTTTGGAAGCAAACATAACACCATCTGTAAAAAAGCTGAAGAGAGAAGTTGAAAAGAGGATGGCTTGTAGTAATGTTAACAGAAAACATTTTTCAATTTTGAATACAATACTTGTTCCCTTAGTCGTTTCCCAACGCTACCTGATGATACAATATTACATTAACATATTACTTGTTCCCCCAGTCATTTACCAATACTATTGGGCCTTACCACTCTTCAAGTGCAATATCCTTAACCGTATTATTTATGCAATTCTCTTTCATTTCCCCTTTTTCCCTTCTAAGTGCAATATATGTAAATTCAGTCAAGACTCACATGCTGTGCCATCCAATTAGTGCAATACAGAATTTGCTGTTTACAGTTTTTTTTTTGCCCCCCACCCCGGCTTTTATAATTTATTCTAATTCCCCTGGTCTAATTTCTTTCTCTATTTCTCTGTGGATAGACTTCAAAAGATCAGTGCGTGCAAGACGGCCCAGGAATCTGAACACAGAACTGGAAGACTGTTGTAATGAGGAATGGGGGGAAATCCCTCAAACAAGAACTGAAAGACTCTTGGCTGGCTACAAAAAGCGTTCACAAGCTGTGATACATGCCAAAGAGGGTGTGACTAGTTAATAACTATGCAGCGTGCCCAAACTTTTGCTCCGGCCCTTTTCCTTTTCTGTTATTTTGAAAATGTAAAAGATGAAAATAAAAGAAATTATTTTGTTTAAAATACAACTTTATGCATTTTGGAGATCTCCCACTTGCTGCACTGTTTACATTAACAGAAATATTGTCCAGGGGTGCCCAAACTTTCACATACCACTGTATATTAGGCAACAAGTAAATAGTCAGTTCTCAAAGTTTATGTGTTGGAAGTAGAAACAAAATGGCAAATTTAAGAATCAGAATGACTTTGGCAAGAGCCAAATTGATCATGGATTATGGATGCCCAAGGCTCCCTGATGTGGGCAGGGAGTGAAGGCTAGCCTGTCTGGTCCGATCCCACAGAAGAGATAGAAAGGTGTCAGAACACACTGTCTATTTCAGCTTATTGTGTATTTAGCTGCGTAGCCCATGGTGACCCCTGTCCACCACTGAAAGGCAATATTCCACTGGGAATCCTGCCATTTATGTGGATATTACTTTGACATGTACCACCTGCCTAAATACTCTTACAGGCTGAGTAAACCTCTTCAAAGCAAAAGTATTCGCTAATTACTGTGGCCTCTTTATGCAGGATAATGCTCCCTGACACACTAAAAAAAAACTGTTCATAAAACAGTGAAAGGTGTCAAACAAGTCAGATCCATGGAGGCCTCGCCTCACAACTCACTTAGATCTCTTGATGCCAGATACCAGAGCACACCTTCAGAGGCTGTTTTGGCAACACAAGGGCACTATAACAATACTGGCAGGTAGTTTTAATGTTATGGATTGAAACTAACGCTATCCTTTTTTGTAACAGTAGTACATCATATGTCTATAACTTTGAGGCTAAGAGTATTTAATTATTATGTAATTTATTAGGGTTTTTCTGACAGTTTTTGTATTTGAGAATTGAGTTGTTATAAGGTCAAGCAGTTATGTTATCACGCCTGTAGATGGTGACATAAGCATAATAATGCCATACTGTTACCACACTGCTATGAATAGAAGGGAAAGTAAGCTTATTTTTATGCCATTGTCTCATGATTATCAAAGTGTATGACAAATTTGTCATTCAAATATGAGACCCAGTGTAACAGACTATCAAAATACTCAGTAATTGAGAGTGGGATAAAATGACATAGGAAACCGGGAGAAAATGTAATTTGCATACACACGCATTCATTTTGTTCAAATGATTTAATTATTACTTTTGGTCTCTAATTTCATTGCCTGGCCAAAAAGGCCTGCACTCTAATATTTCACTCGAGTCCTTTTAACTTTGTGCTGTGCATTCACCATGGTATTGTTTTAAGAACCTTGTGCAATGTCACTACATTTATTTCTGCTCAGAGGCAGAAATTAATCAACCGATTTCTTGGCTTCTACAGTGACCACTATGCATGATGGATGCATTACTTCATGCACTTAACTTCTTATCTTGACATACCCATCGCTCTGGGATAGGGTCAACCTGGACTCATCAGACCACATGACCCCTTTCCATTGCTCCAAAGTCCAATCTTTTTGCTTCCTAGCAAACTGAAGCCTTTTTTTTTTTTTTTAGATTAGTCTCACTAGCAAGTGTTTTCTTTTTGGCCACAAAGCTGTGGGTTCACTGTCACACATGACACTTCACTGGCTGTTTGAACTACCTTTTTTTTTTTTTTTGCTTCAAAAAATAACACCATACAAAAGCAGCAGCAAAATTAATTTTATTGCTATTATTTTTCAGAATGCAATACAATCACGGTTTCAATCATAGTTAAACAGGTTGAAAATAACAGGCTCCGGTAGGTGCCACAGAGGAAAGAAATGACTAACAGGCTTATTTTAGAGACTGGTGTTAACATGTAAATTGCATGTAACAAATTTCTTCAATAGCCATTGCAAAGATCAAGGGATAATTAGGGTTCTTTGTGTAAATTTGCAATCCATTACAACATTAATTTTGATCATAATTTTAAGCAAACCTGAAAAGTGGGCTATTAAACTTGATGACCGATTGTATGAGGTCAAAGCTTGGAAAGTCCATGGCTATGATCCCGAAACATGATTGAGATCCCTCAGTGTGCAGCATTTGCAGATAATCATACAGCCAAGCGTCGATCTTTTCTGCCACCCTTTTCGGTGTTAGGAACATACCCTCGAACGTACCGATGCCCGTGCCACTGGAATAAGTGAGGATGACAGTATTTCCTCCGCACTCATTTATGGCTTGATTGAGGTGCTGAAGGATTTCTTTCTCCTTGTCATTAATGTGAGTGACCTTGTAGTCGCCTTTTGTGTCAGTTTCCAACAGAGGCACGCCAAGCAAAAAGCTGCCTTCCTGTACGAACACAATCTTGCCCCTCACCTGATCCAGCTGTGGTATAGCAGAC
>JAQMYG010000019.1:1555290-1568551 GCA_030014215.1 Clariallabes teugelsi
ATAGTTAGCTTTATCAGAAACAAACTACTGTTAGCTCGGCTGAAGGATTATCTGTTTGTAATCCAGGTTAAAACCAAAAAAACACAAAATAAAAATACAGCAGGTTAAGCCTTAGTTATTCCTTACAGGAGCTCACACAAATCTCAGTTTTAACCATCTTCGTCAATTACTGAAATGAATTTTTAAAGTAAATAGTTTTTTGTTTAAAACAGATTCTAGCCCAAAATTCTAATATTACATTAAATATCACATCCATTGAGTATATGTGATTTTAAGTATGTTTGTGTGATTCCAATTTGATATGTCTTAAATTAAACTGTTTAAATGGAAAGACAGTATTGTAATGTAGTAGCATTGAAGCGTGTGTGGCATGTTTTCAGTGCACATGTGAGTTTCATTTGGGTTCTAGGGTGTCCTCACACCATTTAAAAACATGCCAGTAAATAATTGTCAGCGTCACTGACACTGCCAGGCTAGATGGAAATGCTGCTTTGTCAATACAATAAAACTTAGTGGCTAAATTTGACAAATGTCTTCTTCTTCTTTTTTGTTGAGACCAACTTTAGGTCTCATTCTCCCTCATCTTCTTGGCATCTTAAAGCTGATTTTCCAGTCCAGGCTTCCTCAAAAAACGTCTAATCCTTCCATCCCTGATCTGATCTTGTATTTTTCGTCTACTTTATCCACCAATTCCACACATTCTTTCTTCTTGACATGTCCTCTCAGTACCACTTGGTCTTTAGTTGTTTAGAGTTCTGTAAGTTGCAACACCGCCACCTATAGATCTCTCTCTATCCTCAGCTTCCCTGTGCTTTAAAACTGACTTTCCAGTCCAGTTTTCTTCAAAAACAAAATTAAGTGCTTTCTTCCCTGATCAGTGGATTCCCAGTTCATTTATTTAAATGGATCATTCTACAAAAATGGTGGAAAGTGCAGTCACTTCGTTTTGCTAATGGCAAAATAACAGACATATTACTTGTATATGTTAAATAAATACAGTACAGTATGTATGTACTTTCAATCATGAAATATATTTTCTTACTCTAATGGTCAATATTTGATTGTAGCATGTTTTTTTTAACAGGCTAACTTCAAGGAATTTTTTTGTCACTATGATCATACATGGAAGTGGGATTGTACTTTTCATCTAAAGTTATTTTTTTCATGAAATAAATTTGATTCACAATAACATCAATTTCTTATAGAATAAGTTAAACACTAAATAAGGTTCATGACGCAATAATTGATAATTATTAATTATACATGACACAATAATTGATTATCAATTATAATCAATTATTGTGTCATGAGTTTTATTTTAAATCAAATAATCATCAGTCTCCCCAAACCACGTCATTAGTGTTACTGTTACACTAAAATAGTTTTATTTTGAAATTGCTCCTGTGTCAGAGGTCACAAGATGATGAACACTGGGCAAAAGCAAATGGTATGTTAGATGTCTCTCTATGTTTTTAAACATAAAAACTGATTACATATAATAATTGATTTTGACATACAGAGCTACCTCGGCATGCAAACGCCCCGCCTCACAAATGTTCACCTTAAGAACTAACATTTTGCTAATCTGCCACAGGATCTGAACCCAGCTAACTTGTGCGTACGTCCGGTAGCTGTTCAAACCTTGTTTTGTGTTGTTTTTTTTTCTGCTTTCTGCAAGATTTAGTGAAGACATAGCACCATGGGTCCCAAGACTGTTAGCATGGACAGTAGCAAGAAGAAAAGGGAGCGACCTGCAGTATCATTTTTAAAGCAGCCGGTGCTAAGAGGAATCATAAATTAAGGTTAAGTGAGGTTAATTTATTTAATTTTTTAAACTTCATTTACATGCCTTTTCTGAAAGTTTTGCTTGTTTTTATAAACAAAAAAATTCTCATAGTGTTGGAAATTGGTAATATTGGTAATATTTTTGACTGGCTGGAACAGGTTATCTGCTTTTACATTATTTCCTATGGGAAAATGCATTTTGCAATACGCAGTTTCGCCTTTAGAACTTTCCTCCGAAACAAATTAAATTTGTATGCTGAGGTACTGGTGTAATTGAAAACCTCAATCTTACACATGGAAGCCAATTTGTGAATAGTTTACACATTTTCTCTAAATTGTCATTGGTGTTACCAGGAAGAGAACAACCAGTTAACACCAGTTATTAAATGTATTAAAAATAATAAAATGCATTAAGCTGCACTTTTTGTGGATTCATTAAAAGTTTAGAAGTAAGTTCTTGCTATTAAAGAAGTTCTAGGTGTGAAAGAAGAAATACATTTCATGAGATTTTCATGACTCAGATTCAACCTTTTTTTTTTTAATTATTATTATTTCTGAGAATGATCTCGACTGTTTGCTCCGTGTCGCCTGGGGGCGCTGTGATGTTAACACTTGTTAAACGCAACTGCCTCGCAATCCTTTTCCGATTCCTGTCGACTTGGTGATGTAATAAAGTAAAAGAGGAGTAAAAAATGGCGGAGAACAGTGGCTCGGATCCTGCCGTGGACAGGAATGCCGAAGAAAATGCTGCCAGCAGCGGGACCATTATAATGGTCACTGTCAAAACACCTAAAGATAAAGAGGAAATAGCGATCTCGGAGGACGCTTCTGTCGCACAGGTACGGTGTACGAGTTCAAGCCGGAACGCTCAGCGGGTTTCTCGGCTACTCCGCCGTGAATGGCCGCTTTAGCCGAGACGCTAGTTAGCTAGCTAGTTTACGACGACAATAAATTCAGGACAGGGTTTTTATTTTGGGAAGTGTACACACACAATCATTTGTATATTAAAGCATATTTTGGGCTTTTATACAACGCTATTTACACCCAGAGCACAAAACGGTTAATTATTCTAACCGTTATTAGATTTTATAAATAAATAAGTCTAGGATGACGCTGTGAGTTTAGCTCCGATCGTTACCGGCTATGGCGGCGGCCAACGGGAAGATTCTTCGGCCACATCCCAAACGGCTTCCTGTTAGACGTCTAGAGCACTAGCTAGGGTGTAAAGCGAGGTGTTTTTTAAAGCGAGTAGAGCACTTGCATGTAGGGAGGAGGGAGCGATTTGTGATTTAACCTTCTGTATTAGCAACCTAGACTGACATTTTAAACCTTATCATGACAGTTATTACATAAAAAATTAAATAAAATGAAAACAACTGTTAATAGATGTTATAATAACGTTTTTTTCCCCTTTACCTATAAATAATGGTTAAAAATGGGTTGTTTGTGTATGGTTAAATGGCTATCGAAGCTGAACGACTAGTTAGCATTAGCTGGCTTAGAGAAGGTTCTAGCATTTAGGGTTCCGAGACATATTTATTTATTTTTTTATTCTTGATAGCTTTTTGTTTGTGTATTAATTTATACTGTCTTTGAAAGAAAGGCACAGTGATAGACATAAAAATGACCCTTTTTCTGAACTGAAATATATATTAATTTATATATTTACACATTTGTGTGTGTATATATTTATATATAAAATACAAATCAGTCTCCTAGTGATATAATCCCTCATGTTATGATAACAAAACAACAATATCACAGTTTGAATGATATTAGTATCGATATGCAGTGTTATATCATTATCCCCTGGAACAGAAATTTCTGGAAACTCTTCTAATCTGTAGGTTTTTGTCTTTTATAATTGTGTGTCAGGTATTATACAAAGCTGTATTATCATATTTTTACGTGCAAATAAAAAAAAATGAGAATATGAGGTGGTATCAAAAAGTTTAGAGATTTGTGCGCCACAGATCTGGTCGCTTTCGCCATATGTCCTCCCTCAGATGCCTTAAAACCTGCCAGTGTGATTCCCTATTGACGTTCCGGCCCCTGGGGAGGAATTCTCGATCCACAATGCCGCGAGTGTCGAAAAAGAGTTGCGCTTGGCGATGACGGGCTCTTCGACTGTGAAGACTGCTGTTTCGTCTCAGGGTCGTACCCATGCTTCGTCACCGGAACAGTCCAGGCGATCCTTGACATAAAGGACGTCATGCAGATTCTCGACATGAAGCACTCCACCCTGACCGAGTTCTCGGCAGACTTTGGCGCCGATGGTCTTTCTGCTCCTGGATCAGCAGCCTGGGGACAAACTTGGCAGCAACATTGCCCGTGAGGATTGCCTGGACTGTTCCTTACGACAGAAGTGATGGCAGCAGTGCTGTGGATAGCTGCAGAATAGTTTAAACATTTTCAGGAGTTGAGCTTGTTGAAGGTCTTCCTGATCTCTCATCGCCTGATGTATCTCTGCTAACGAAAGCAAGCACACCATTCAAAAGACCTCGAACGACTCTGAGCAGAACGACTAGCTGAATCATGTCAAACGTCTCTATGGCAGATTTGCCCAGTTTCACGCAGAATTTTCACGTTCGTTCTTTGTTCTTTGAACTTGCTGTTCATGATGAAATTGCAGACGTGGTAAACACGTGGTCAGAATAGCACCAGTTGCACAGCTCCCGGTGTACACAGGGCGATGTCTTTAAAAAATTTTTTTTTTTTTTATGAAGGTCAGCGCTCCCTGTGACTAACAATCTGTTGATGTGTTACAAAAGTAACTCGAAACTTCGATACTATGTCATAAAAATAGCACAATGTTCGTTGTAACGTGTTACACCTTTATCAGATAATAATTACTTGAGCACAAAAGAACGCGGTTTGACCTTGCGCCTTGCAAATCTGTTGAATTTTCTAATCTGATTGGTCACATGTTGATTACATTTACTTTTCTGTAAATTAATAAAGTGCTGCTACAAATCCCAGGCTTACAAAATGCGGCTATTATGATTCAGTGTTGTTTCTATAGTAACGGCTCATTCACGAGGACATGATCTATTAAG
Organism: Clariallabes teugelsi; assembly: GCA_030014215.1. Taxonomy (NCBI): domain Eukaryota; kingdom Metazoa; phylum Chordata; class Actinopteri; order Siluriformes; family Clariidae; genus Clariallabes; species Clariallabes teugelsi. Next base: position 1,560,132 of record JAQMYG010000019.1, read on the forward strand.
TCTATTAATGGGTACATAGATGAATTGTTAAATTGAAGATGTATTTATTGATGAAGGATGTGTTTGTGTGACAGTTGTGGAAGGAGTCTCCGGTATCAGAGGTACCGCTGTATATTTGGGTTTAGTGATATATTCAGGTTTGAGGAGTTTTCGATTTGTGAATTTATGGGAACATGACAAGCTTTGTTTTGGTTTATAGCTGCCATACCAGTGCTGATAACAGGAACTTGTTACGCTGAACTTTCACAACTATATATATATAAGATTGTGTAAAGTTATAAAAGAAATAAAACATGTCATGATCTAACTACACTTAATCACACCATGCTGTTGTTGATTAGTTACATCAGTAGATAACGTTACATCCTAGGGTTAGGTTTTGTAGTTTAGTTAGGTTAGGTTTTGTAGTTTATTATGTGTTTCATATGACTAAATGACTAAATATTGGTCAAGGTGTTAAGACAGAAATGTCTCGAAGACTGGTTTTAAATGTCTAGAATCTGAGCTTTACGAGTTGATTGAAATTAGTTGGAAGATTCCAGAAACACAAGGCTTTCGTTCTTGGTTAATTCAGAACCAGTCTATCATATTTTAAAGATTTTAATCAGTAAACTATGATACTTTTGTAGTTTTGTTAGATACATATTTAGTGTTAAAGGTATATAGTGTAATACCTTTAGTGTTATCCCCTTTTCAGCAAACCTTATTACGCAATTGGATATGACTCAGCTGTTTTTTTTTTCTTTTTTTCCCCCAAACAAATTGAAATGCATTGCTTGTGAAATCAACATAGTTGTTACGAATTGGGTTGGATATTTCAAATGTGCTTTAGCCCAAGAAAATAGTGCTATTTGGATATTTTCTACTTCCTTTAAACTAAATGAACAGAAATACAAAATTGCCATTCTTTTGGTTGAATTAGTCTTGCTGTTTCTCTGGTAAAGTCAACCTTGTTCATGGCGAGATATTTTGTATAGTATACAAGCTTGAGCTGTTTCTGACCCTAACGATGAATCTTTACATTATCTTTGCACAAAGAACATCACAGAAATGTTTCTATAACCTGCCAGAGTGTTATTGCTGCTAAATGCTGTTTTAAACAAGACCCTGTTTTGATCCAGTAGCATCGGGGGAAATTCCTGCACATTCAAGTGCAAAGTTAATATAACCCATGTCTGATATTTTAATTACTTTTCTCATCTATAGTTCAAAGAAGAAATCTCGAAAAGGTTCAAGGCAAAACAGGACCAGTTAGTCTTGATTTTTGCCGGTAAAATCCTGAAAGACGGCGACACGCTCACTCAGCACGGCATAAAGGATGGCCTCACTGTTCACCTCGTCATCAAAACCGCACAAAAGTAAGACGCATTCGTTATTCTAGCTGCTGGTTGTGAGTAACAGTGTACAGAATGTTCAAGGCTTCGCTTGTGTATAAAATCCTTGTGATGACTGGAAGTGGGGAGGAAATGCTCATGGTTTTTGATTCACGTTAACGTAATTAACGGTTACAATCCGCGCGCAGGGCCACAGGCGGAGGTTCCACGGCCGCCTCGTCCAGCTCTGGTGCGTCGCAGGTGAGCAGCGGCACCACCACCATGGCGAACACCAGTCCGGCCAGCAACCTGGGCACATCACCGGGCAGCGGGCCATCGCCGGCTCCCTCGCAGCCGGCCAACTTATTCAGTGAGTTTTACATTTGCATCGTAGAGCTGTAAAGATATTACGCAATTCTCAGGAATATCCGCAAAGTGAAAATGAAATCTGTCAGGGGAATTCTGTTTTTAATGCTGGGTGTTTACTGAGAAAGAAAAAGATTCATCAGAGATTTTTCAGAGGTTAATAAAAATAAAAATCTGCAGTATGGGGTGCCATTTTTTTTTATTATGTTTCTCCTGTTTTCAAATAAAAAATGGCTAAATATCTTAACTATAATATCCTTTCATGAGGGCTGAAGGTGTAAAAGTACTGTAGAAAAGTTTGTAGCTAGCGTTGCGATACATGCATTGCCCCACAAAAGAATCTTTTTTTTGTTCGTTTGTTTGTTCGTCACCTCATCTCTACCACTTTCTGTTTCTTTGCGTTTCCTCAGCTGGCTTTGGTGACCTGTCCAGTCTGGCCAACATGGGCATGGGCTCAGCCAACTTCATGGAGCTCCAACAGCAGATGCAGCGGCAGCTCATGTCCAACCCCGAGATGCTTTCGCAGATCATGGAGAACCCGCTGGTTCAGAACATGATGTCCAACCCCGACCTGATGAGGCAGATGATCATGGCCAATCCGCAGATGCAGCAGCTGATGGAGCGAAACCCAGAGATTTCACACATGCTCAATAACCCTGAGCTGATGAGACAGGTGAGTGAAGCAGGAAGAGCAGGTGCGCTTTCTTCACATGCGGTTCGTGATTAGAAATGTGTCTAATATAAATGAATATCTTATTATTTGATTACACAAGTCTAGAAATTGCTTGTTTTTATACATTTGATTGAGACAATTGCAATGTAGAATATGTCCTCTATATAATGTTGTAAAAATTCATTATTATTATTATTATTTTTTTTCATCTAGTAAAGATTTTTTTGTTAGCTGTGAAGTTTACATGAGATCAAACAGATCATTTTGTCTGTATTTAGACAATGGAGTTGGCAAGGAACCCTGCCATGATGCAAGAGATGATGCGTAACCAGGACCGGGCGCTTAGCAACCTAGAGAGCATCCCCGGGGGATACAACGCTCTCCGGAGGATGTACACAGACATCCAGGAGCCTATGTTTAGTGCCGCACGCGAGCAGGTCTAGAGAATATTTTGATACCAAAGTGTTTTTGTTTGCTTGCTTGTTAGACAAGTCCAGATAATATGACTATTTTGTAATTTGTATAATCAGTAGCAGCGTGATTAAATTTAGAGAAATGCTCTCTCTATATTTATCCACAGAACAAAATCGCTATGCTTCTTCTAACTCCGTCGTCTTCTGTTTGTACAGTTTGGAAACAATCCCTTCTCAGCCTTAGGTGGGAACACTGAGGGCTCGGGGGCCCAGCCCTCCAGAACGGAGAACAGAGAGCCACTGCCAAACCCATGGGGACCGCCCGAGACCAGTTCTTCTGGGACTGCCACCACCAGCACCTCTACCACAACCTCCACCACCCCCAGTGTCTCCAACCCCCTGGGCATCAACTCTACCAACCTGGGCTCCGGTACCACCCCTCTGCTGCCTTCTCAGATTTTCTCGTTTCAGAAACGTGAAATCTTTTTTTATAATGTGTCCTAATGTATGATGATGTATAGATACTTAGTCCTCTGTCTGTTTTTTAACATGATCGTTCTTGTATATTGTAACCAGTTGTGCTCATTCTAACTTGAAATGTAGCCTGCTAATATAATCGTTATTGTTTTTTTAACACGTGACTTGGTCAGGCATATTTAACAGCCCTGGCATGCAGAGCCTGATGCAGCAGATCTCGGAAAATCCTCAGCTAATGCAGAACATGCTCTCGGCTCCCTACATGCGCAGCATGATGCAGTCTCTGGCGCAGAACCCTGACGTCGCCTCACAGGTCTCACATCACTTGGCTTTTTACCCAACAAATGGAATGGGGGGGAGTGGGGGGGGGGTGTAGACGAAACGTTTAGTTTGTAAATATCCTGCTTGTGTGGTTTTCCATCACGTATCTTATTCCCCCCCCATGACCTTTGCCCTGCGCTCCTCAGGTGTTGATGAACAACCCTCTTTTTGCTGGAAACCCTCAGCTGCAGGAGCAGATGAGACATCAGTTGCCAGTATTTCTACAGCAGGTATGTCAGCAGGTCTTTTATCATGTGGTGTTTTAAGTTGTACGTTTATACAGTATGAGTATGTTTAGTTAGAATAAAAAAAATAATTAAATAACAGTATCTCTTGCACAGTATGCGAAAGCCGTTCTTTCTGAGAGCTATACTTATTCATTCATTTATTTATTTATTTGGTGCCAGTTTGTGAAAGGCAACAGAAGGCAGGATAATTTGAATTCACACAACACACTTTTTGTCTCACACACACACACTTTCCAAAAATTGAGAGTGGAATAGCACCTTAAAACTGAAAGTCACTTAGAACTCCAATTTTAGTGAGTATAGATTATTATTGGTGTTAAAAAAAAAAAAATCTTTATTTAAGGATGAGATTATATTAGTTTACAGGAGAACAGTGGACTTTATTCGAAGACATGCTTTAAAGACATCTTTCATCAATTTTTTTACATTTATTTATTTATTTTTTAACACTCAGATGCAGAACCCCGAAGCCCTCTCTGTGATGACGAACCCACGGGCCATGCAGGCTCTGATGCAGATCCAGCAAGGCCTACAGACCCTCCAGACCGAAGCTCCTGGACTCATGCCCGGGTATCCAGAAGCTGAACTCTGTTACTGTAGCATTCATGTATTTTTAGACAAAACTAGACTCATTTTGATGGAATATAATCCAATAAAACAAATGTAAGAACATGTCCACCAGAAGAAACATGTCATCCCTCTTGTGTCGTGTAGCTTGATTCCTGGAGGTGTTCCTGGAGGTGTTCCTGGAGGTGTTCCTGGAGGTGTTCCTGGAGGTGTTCCTGGTGGAGTTCCTGGTGGAGTTCCTGGAGGTGTTCCTGGTGGAGTTCCTGGAGGTGTTCCTGGAGGTGTTCCTGGTGGAATCCCCACCGGGATCCCCACCGGGGTTAACGTGACTTCTTCGGAGAGTGCCCCACCGCCAAGTTCTGGCCAGGGCTCCACCCCTGCTGCTGGACCCAACTCCTCTCAACAGCAGCTCATGCAACAGATGTTACAGATGTTTGCCGGTGGGAGCGCATCGGTACGGGTTTTTTTTTTTTTTTTTAATGATCTGACCTGCAAGCTCTGATTAATTCAACTTGCAAGGATGAAACGATTAAATAATAGGGATTAAGCTAAGCGGGCCTTAGGAATAATGAGAACGTGGGCATGTCGAGGAATAGCAGAATAACAGTCCTGCCAGACTTTAATACTAAATCATCCAGTTGAACCTTTGCTTTAATCACAGCCAATTTGAGTTTACAAATTAAATGCTTTCGTCAAGTAGCATACTTTTAACTAAGGCTTAAATTAATATATATTTATAAATACTCGTACTAACCTGCTCAAACAGACTTTTCCGTATGCTGAGTAAAAAACGGCAGCATTTGCTCACGTTTTATTGCGTGAGAATTTAATTATTAATAGTTTATGATCAATTGGACGACCTCCTTGCTTAAGGACATTATTTCCAAAATACTTATAATTCATAAGGAAAAGTTATTATTGTTAATATTATAATTTTTGGTTCAATAACAGAATAGTGAGTCTCCTAGATCAAATTGAAAGTATTGACAAGTTCACAAGTGATTTAAAATTATCAATTTATTAGAGTTGTGTGATTTTGTCAGTTGAGTCGATTCATTGGATTGATTCAGAATCAACTGTTTTTTTATTATTATTATTATTTAGTTAAACCTACAAACATGGATTAAAATAGACAAATTCTTTCACAGATATAGCTCAGCGTTTGCAGAAAGCACAACCCGTTTGCATCATTCATGAATACTCACATTTTACAAGTATCGCTTTTTATGTCTTTTGGTTTATGGGCTGTTAAGCACAATACCACCACCTACTGGATTGGAGTATGGGGTAGACACTTGGCAAGACAAGTCACACAGCATTTTAATGCTATTTCGATTTAGTTCTGGCTAGTACTACTAGAAATATAGGTGCTTGAGACAGATCAGACAATAAACATGTTGAGTGCTAGTAAACTGAAAGAAAGAGAGAAATATCTCAGTTCCCTAAAAATCTCATTGAATCTGGAGTCTACCTTTGACTCTCAGTTCTACAGTTAATATACTTATGTGTTTATTAAGCTGAACCTTTAATCGAAACTGTGATCAACACTAAGAAAATGAAGAATATTACGTGTCAATGCCATGGCTTTGTTTTATTAGCTAGTTTTATTTGTTTTGTTTTTTTAACAAAATTGCAAATGAAAAACCTTATATTTATGTGTTATAAATCACTTCTCATGGGCCACCTGCAGTACCCTTACCCCGTACACACTTTGGGGAAACAACAATTTAAGTCATTATGTTTTGTTAATTTCATGCATGGTTCAAAACAAACTAGACAGAAATAGCTTGCTTGAAAGCAGAACATTTAAGAAAGATGCTTGCACATTCATTTCTTGCCTGTTTTTGATTGGTTAGTGACGGTGAAACTCTTCGAGTACATCTTTAAATGTCTGTGTATTATTATTGCCTTATACACTTTGGCATGGAAGTATTTATACAGTATGCAGTTGTGATTTGCGCATCGTCGTAAATAAGCACATTTTCACCGTTTCTGTTTCCCGTCCGCCGTCTCACAGACCCAGACTCCGGAGGTGCGTTTCCAGCAGCAGCTTGAGCAGCTGAGCGCGATGGGCTTCATCAACAGAGAGGCCAACCTGCAGGCGCTCATCGCCACGGGGGGAGACATCAACGCCGCCATCGAAAGACTGCTCGGCTCGCAGCCATCTTAATCCCTTCAGCACCTAATCACAACCAGAGACAAGTCACAGTCACAAACACGGTCCCTCATCACCTAACATCTGACAGATAGACTGAATTCCAGTTGCTTCTTCCTTTAATGCGGTTGATCTGTGAATCATAGGAAAAAATGAGGTTCCTCCCCCAATTTATTCCCCTTAAAACAAAGGAAAATCCCAACAGAATGACATCGTTCTAACCCTCTCGTTCATTTCTGACTGCGTCCATTAATAAATACAACAGGGCAATGCTGTGAACCAAGTGTAGGGTATTCATTCCTTTTAATCGACACATACTCACTCGAGGCACTACTTCTTCCTGTTCTTTTTGGGGAGTCGAAAAAAACATAAGGGTGATCTCACAAGTCAGAACAACGCTTTTGTCTTTCATGAGGATGGTCAGTTTTCTTAATAATTTTTTTTTTTCTCCTACATATCGCTCTCTCAAATCATGCTGACTTAAACAGGTGTTTATTGCAGATACCTAGAGATTACCACTTTTACTCCCTTATTGATGCTCCAGGATTCACAACGCTTTCTCGTTTGATGTTAATTAAAATTTAATAGAGGAGCTTGTCAGAGTCCTTGTCTGAGTATTATAACAGCCTCAAGCAGACGATCGCTTACTCTTCAGCTGTTTAGTGGGGGAATTAAACCTTTTTTTTTCTTCTTTTTTTTCCCCCCTTCCTTCTGAAAGATGAGAAATCCAGTCACCTCGTAGTCCTCTTTACCTTTTAGGGGCAGTCTGATTGATCGAATTGAATTGATGGTTTAAAAGAACACGCGCTCGTGGTTTACGGGATAAGGTTGTAATAAGGCATCAATAAAACGAAAGCTATTTCTCAGCTTTAAAGCCACGCTGAAAGCAGACACCATTTGTTTTGACCATATCATTATGCTTTTGAAATAGTGCTCTAGTGTGTGGAGAAAAAAAAAACATTTTAAAAAGACCCGCATTGTGTTCTGGATACATCATCTTAGAGTTGATGTAGTGAGCAAGCCTGGTAACAGCATGAACGTGATGCTTTCCTGTGCACCGAGCTCAGTTCTAATCATCCTGAGTCTAATGGAACTAACAGTTGAGTTTTTGATGTGAATTAAAATGTGTTCAACTTTTGCTTTTTTTTTTTTTTTTTTTTTTTTTGCCGCTGCTGCACATTCATAATCCACTCTTTCATCTTATTTGATTAATTACATTGCAATAATCTGAACTCGTACTTGAGTTGGTATGTTTCTTTAAAAAAGAAAAAAAAATAACAGGTTTGAAAAAAAAAAAAGTGACATCGGTTCTAATTTAAATGCATTTTAAGGGCTATTGCTGGGCAATGAGGTGGTTCTGAGGTACTTGAAATTTTCAGGATCTATGTATTTAGTTTTGCTTTCAAAGTATTATAAAACTAATTACACACAAACTGATGTAATGATGTAGTTACTGAATTTTACAAAGCTACTAACATTAGATGTGATTGTCACAGAAAAGGGGGACTCTTGCCAAAATGAGAGAATACAGTGATGGTCAAAAGTATTGAGACATTCAATGTTTTAAGGACATTCTCAATTTTTTTTTTAATTTTCAAAATGACAATATAAGAATCATTTATTTTATTTTTCTTTTTTTTTTTTTACAGTGAAATTGTTCTAGAACAATCAATATTCTGTAAAGTCCTTCAACACCTGCTTTATCTGACTGAGCATAGTTTATCAACCCATCGCTCAATCCATGCCTTCCTGACGATCATGTACAGAAATTCGCCACAGAAGTTCAAAATTCAGTTGAGGAATTCCAAGTTTTAGACTTTTTTTTTTTTTTTTTTTTTTTGTGCAGTGGAAAGTAAATTTACTTAAGTTACTTGAGAAAGTAAAAGT
>JAQMYG010000019.1:1587088-1606782 GCA_030014215.1 Clariallabes teugelsi
CTCCACATGTGTTCATTCATAGTTTTGATGCCTTCAGTGAGAATCTACCAATGTAAATGGTCATGAAAATAAAGAAACCACATTGACAGATAGATGAGAAGGTGTGTCCAAACTTTTGGCCTGTACTGTATATAAAACTTATGGCAATATATTTATACTTTTTTTTCCTTTTCCTGAAGTGTCTATAATTTTTTTTGACTGATTATATTCAAGTTATCAATTCTAAGTTTATTGGTCACATACACCACCATATACAGTATGATATGCAGCGAATGCCACAGACTGCTGATGATTTTAAATCTGATCTTAAAACTTATATTTTTATCAGATCTTTTGGGTTGAAATAGTTTGTAACACTTTGAGATTTGCTTCAAATGTAAAGTGCATTATAAATCAAATTAATTTTTATTATTATTATTATTGAAATACTTGTACTGTTCATGACCTAAAAAATGTAGGGTAGAGTGGAAAGACAGAGGGATTTTATTGCAAGGAAAAAATGTACTGAGAGAAATGTTGATTTAAGCGTACAAATTTAGAATTTACACATATCTATCTATCTATCTATCTCTGTGTCTGTGGATGAGATCATCATTTTATCCGGAAGTACTGCACTAAAATCAGCTACTTCCTTTTACTTGAAAGAACGATTTATTCCTGCACGTTTTTTGAAGGGGGATTTTTTTTAAGAACTTGATATTTCTTGATGAAGGATGATAAGGTATTTTAGGGTATTTAGTCATTGTGTAAAAAGTTAAGTCAGGTACTTTTTTTTTTAACTGAAAGGAAATCGAGGCGTTTTTACCTCCGACGTGGCATTTCCGGTGTTTTACACAAGCGCTGCACCTGTGCTAGTTACCTGAAAGGATGACGTTATGCACCTGTTGGATCCTCCGCGTTCTTTTATTGGCGAGCGTGACATGATTGACAGCTTGGCTGAGCCAATCAGATCCGAGATAGTGTCAGGCGTTGAACGGGGGTGGAAGCAGCTTCGGAGTCCGTTCGAGGCACGAGCGCAGAAACCTTGGTGACGCAGGCCAACGAGTTCCTCAGCAACGCTGTTATTGGTCGTTAATTAATCACATTAGTAGTAATTTGTGTGTTTTAAAGTCATTTTTTGCGCAGATTAAGCTTACCAGGATTTGACATGCGCTTCCTTGAATCACCCTGGATGCTTTGACTAAGAAGTTACCTCGGATCTTAATGACAAGTTCGTTGCTTTGACGTTAGCTTAGCCAGCTAGCAACAAGTACTAGGTTACACCTGTTTTTTTTTTGTCAGTTACCTGTCAGTACACACCGCTTCGAAGCCATGACGGGTAGAGAAGAGGAATACGACTATCTTTTCAAAGGTGAGAAGCTTTTGCAAACTTTCTGAAAGCAGCAGGTTGTATCCCAAATTGTATTTTGTACCCTATTTAAGCTCACTCCGTGCTGGAGAGGAGAATGGCTCGTGCAGCCTATGTAGGGCACTCGGGTATGTATGGAGCCGCCATTTTGGCTCAGAGGAGAGAATGACGTCACAAACATGCCAATTGCAGGCTGAAGTTGTTGCTGATATCATTCAACAATATATTTTTTAAATTAATTTGTTCTATTTTTTAATGAGCCAACCTAATGACGCGTTGGTTGTTGTTAAAACAAGATCATATGCTTCATACCTATCACATTTATGTGTATAGAAAGTTATACAAATGTAATATATTTATATAAACTTCAATATATTCACAAAATGAACATTTCAAAAGTCATTTCATGTCTCTTATGTATGGAAACCTTTGGGACATTTAATACCAGTACTCATTAAGTAGCATTAGTAATATAGTTTGGTTATTACACATAACCTGGTGAGATGGGTTGTGTAAAAAGACTGACACAGAGAGATATTGCACAAGTCAGTTGGGTGAACTGAGTCAGTTGCTTCATAGCCCTCTTGTTTATTGCCTAATCATCCATGTTCACTAAGCCAGACTGAATGTCAATCACATCAAGATCCGAACCTGAGAGTAGGTACAGCACTTACAGTACATTTCCTTTCAAACACATTATAGCCTATATGTTTGTCAAAGCACTTGCATTTCCTTTCAAAAACAATATATTTTCATTGAGCATTTCCAAAATGCTTACGCCTTATGCTGATGTTGGACATGAAATGTAATGCAAAGGTGTCATAAACGTAAAACGAACATTTGCGGCTTTTGTTTCAAGGGCCACAGGTGCAGTCGAACCGGAAAGACCTGCACACACGTCCTAGGCAGGATTTGTTTAGCATACGGACAAGTTTCTGAGCTCTGAAAACCTAGAGCAGTTTCCATTTTCTGCTTAAGTTGTAGTTAGTCTGGTCATGCTGATCTGCAGCCAGAACAGAGATGCCTTAGTGGTATCAGACATGACGAGTGAAATTTGGGATTCACGAGATGTTTCAGACATGCCTTGATGATTTTTTTTTTTTAAATAAATAAAGAGCCCAACCTCTGCTGCACCTCTTACTGTTTTGATTCTGAGTCAGTCAGTACAAATGAATCACTGCTCGGCCCTCCGTATGCTGCCTTTTCCTGCCAGACAGCTTGTTCACCAAGTTTCCAAGCTCTTTTTTTTTTTTTTTAGTCAAAGCAGATTGTTTCTGTCATTATTTGCATTTCTGAGTCAGTAGTACATTTTAGGATGTCGGATGTTTTCCCTCGTAGCCTGCGGAAAATGTTTCAGCTGCTAAATCTGTTGTTATGCAATCCTATAATAGTGTGTTGGAATTAAGAAAAAAACAAGTTTAAAAGATTTTTCTTTATAAAAAAAAAAGAGAGAGAAAGGAAAATTGTTACTCTTTTTATTCATCACCATAAACTGCATGAAATTCAGGAAGCATCAAAGGCATGTTATTCATTTCATAACAGCTTGATGAAAAGGGTGTTGTGTAGTCTTATGGTTAAAGAAGAAGAAGAAAAAAAAATCCCCTGTGTTGAAACATGCCCTCTCAGATCAGGCTTTTATAAAAAGCGCTTGCAACCAAAGAACACTTTCTCAGTTTGTGTTTCCATCTCGCTGATGTCTCGAATCCTCCGCAGTGGTGCTGATCGGAGACTCCGGAGTCGGGAAGAGCAACCTGCTGTCCCGCTTCACGCGCAACGAGTTCAACCTGGAGAGCAAGAGCACCATCGGTGTGGAGTTTGCCACGCGCAGCATTCACGTAGAGGGCAAGACGATTAAAGCCCAGATCTGGGACACGGCAGGGCAGGAGCGATACCGTGCCATCACCTCAGCGTGAGTGTTACAACCTTAGCTCTTTCAGCTCCTACATACACCATATATTTATATATATATATATATATATATATATATATATATGAAGTTATGTATAATAATCATTCAGCCAGTTTGGTCACAAAATCATTTAACATTTTAGATTCTAAGACTTTTCTCCTTAAAATTTTCAGATTGAAGTGAGATTGAATTTAAGTCATATGCATCGAGTATTTTTAACACTAAATTAAAAATGTAATTAGCCCCAGACAAATAGAAGAAGAACAAATCCACCACATGCAGTTCAATCTAAATCGACAGCTCATCATTTACTGGCGCCGAAACCCATGTTGAATTCTGTATCCGATCGGCCAGAAGATAAGACGCCGGTTCTGCTGTCACACTGCAGGTTTTATACTGATGCTCTTGTTCTGTATCGTGTTTCTGGCAACCGCTCACTCACCGGGATGTGCACGCTGAACAAGCCCCATAAACAAATGAGAAAAGGGTGTCAGCCTTAAAATGACCGGTGACGTCATCTAGAAGGAAGAAATGTGGGATTATTTATTTATTTTTTTATTGGAAGGAATCTCGAGTGTCAGATCTTTGTAACAATCAACAAAAAAATCTTGTAATGTAAATGGATAAAAGTCATGATGTATCGTTATTTGATTGATAAATTTGAACCTTGTACTCTTTGGCTTATCGCTGCAGTACTAGTGAGTCTGTATTTTTGGAACAGGATCACGATCATCCAGAATTAGAATTTGCACAATGACATGAGAAAGAATGCCACACTAACTGGTATCACTAGCCTACTTTAATTGTTTCCTTGAACTGTGTGCTCTGTAAAGGTTTTTTTTTTTTCCCCTTTTCCCATTACGTCATTGTAAACCAGCCACGCTAGTTTGAATACATCGTTGGCCTCATTTGCTTGAGCTACACTTAGTTGCACTGTATTGGCTAACACGGTATCAGCAATTTTTAAGAGCAAAACAGGCTCATTTAGTCCCATAAATTTTTTTAAAAAGTTTTTTTTTTTTCTTTTTAATCACTAAGCTTTATTTTACATACTGAGCGAAAAAGAAATGAAACAACCTGTTCCCATAACCTGCTGTGAAATCTGTGATTAATAAAGTTCTTTGAATCTTGAATCTGTGTTTGCAGGTACTACCGCGGCGCGGTCGGTGCTCTCCTGGTGTACGACATCGCAAAGCACTTGACGTACGAAAACGCCGAGCGCTGGCTGAAGGAGCTGCAGGACCACGCCGACAACAACATCGTCATCATGCTGGTGGGAAACAAGAGCGACCTGCGTCACCTACGTGCCGTGCCTACAGACGAGGCCAAAGCGTTCGCAGGTCAGTGCACACACTGCTTTCAACTCGCAAACGGAAAGCGGATGTAAGACGCGCGGAAGTGGTTTCTTACCTCCGCCGGTGTTTTACTTCAGCTGCATCACTGAAACCTATTAGCTGATATTAGTTTTTCTTCATCTATAGTAGCCCTGAAGGGAAGTATATACTTAAGTGTGTATGTGTATATTTATATCACATTACTTTAATATATAAAATAAAAATAAAATGTATAAAACTGTTGAGGGGCCGAACGCTTTTTGTGATTTCCTTTTGATCACCGGGGGCCACATAATAAACGCATAAGGGGCATTAACAAAGTTAAAATGGCTGCACACACACAAACAATTTTATATCCATAAAATACATAATTTTGAGGCGCTCTGGATCATGAATGGAAAATATATTTTTAAAAAATGTAAAAAAAAATCCACATATTTCTATTGATCACCTTCATGACTTCAGCATGATGTGTGTATGTATATGTATGTGTGATTTTCTGTTTTTTTATTTATTATTTTTTTTAGAGAAACATGGGCTTTCCTTCCTCGAGACTTCCGCTTTGGACTCATCCAACGTAGAGCTCGCCTTCCAGACCATTCTCACAGGTAAGGGCAAAGTGGGCACGACTTCAATAAATAATAATAATAATAATAATAATAATAAAGCAGCTCAGGTGACATGTCCACCGTAACTATAACATCATTACTCTAGCTTCGGTGGTGAGGACATTGTTAGCCTATGATGAAGCTTCAGAGTTTTAAAGACATGTGAATTGGGGCCACGTGTGAACGCTGACTGTGTGGAATCGCTGTTAAAGTGACACATGACATCGTGTATCGGTGATTGTCACAAAAATAGACATGTCATTTTTTTTATGTAAACTTTAAAATTTCCTCACATTCACTCACTAACAAGGCATTTTATCACCCGATGACTTAAAACATTTTTTCCCTTTTCTCCGCCCAGCCCATGTTCTGATCCCTAGGGTTACATGTAAAAGATTGAAGGAAGAAAAACAGCCTTAATATACTAGATAATTTCCATCAATCATTAGTTGACTAGTCACTCAGTTAGTCATGTAGTCAGCTGGTCTTTTCTGTTTTTTTAATAATCATGATGAAAGTAACATGCTTATTATTTATAATAACACCACACATTTCTTAGTGCATTCTTAACTTTTTTTCTTTTCAAGAAACCTTTTGTTATGGGGGCCAGGGGTAGCTCAGTGGTTAAGGCATTGGACTACGGTTCGGAAGATCCCAGGTTCAAACCCCACAACCACCAAGTTGCCACTGTTGGGCCCTCGAGCACCTGCTCAGTTGTGTAATGAGATAAAAAAAAAAAAAAAAAGTAAGTCGCTCTGGATAAGAGCGTCTGCCAAATGCCTAAATGTAAATGTAGTGCTGTAGCATTATTAGTATTAAAAAAAATTTAATAGTATTTTTACTAGTTGGATACAGAATGGATTAAAATGAGAATTTTTTTTTCACTTACCCAAAGTTCTTGTTGTATTAAATGGCAGAAGCAAGTGCAATCAGTCTACAGATGTATTTTTAAAAATTCTACCAAGCTATGTTCGCCCTCCAGTGCGGTACTTCTCCCCCACCCCATGGTCCTGGAGTCAGTTTTAATTTCTGCCATTAGGTGGCAGCAGATTCCAAGTCACAGTTTTGGAGCTGAACCTTCTTTCAGGTCAATTAAGCCTCTGCTCTGTTTGAAGGCTGTATAATTTCAAAAAAAAAACAAAAAAACATGCTTCTGTGTTTGTTTTGTGAACGGGAGCTCTCGATTAATTTATCCACTGGAGTCATTTATTTTTTCCTGTCTGTCATGGCGCTACAGTGTAATTTATCCCATTCATCTTTCTTTCAGCAATCTACCGCATCGTATCTCAGAGGCAAATTTCCGGGCGCGGCGACTCCGACTTCTCCCCCAACTCTAAAGTCGTACCCATCACGGTGCAGCCCACACAGAACTCGGCCAAGCAGAGCGCCTGCTGCCAGAACAACTAAGCAGCCGTCGTAGCATCATGGGATTATGGGTAAAAAACCGACATAAGGCTGGCCAAGAAGGGGGGGGGGGGGGGTGCAAAAGTTTGTTTGTCAAGCACATTAAGGAACCCCCCCTCCTCCTCTCTGCTTTTCCCCTTAATAACACATGCAGTAGGCTTTATCGGTTAAGTCCTAATTCAACAAGTTAAGCTGTAACATAGGGACAGAAGTAAAACAATTGTTTGTTTTTTTGTTTGTTTGTTTGTTTTTTTCTTTTTCTTTTCCTTCCACAGACTGATGTAATGTTCTTTCTATTTTTACACTAATTAGTAACGGCACTAGAAGGCTATTTGTGCCCCTGCACGTTTTTCTGGAGTAACAGTTTATCACGGTTTATGTGCTCAATCCTATGCAGATGGAGAGAGGGTGCTACAGTCAAGTCTATTTTAGCCACTACACACCGGGTCTAGTTTTTATTAAACAGTCTCCTGGAGGATGCATGCTTTTATTTTTGTTTTGTTTAGCTTTTTTATCAGTGGATCCTTGAAAAAAAAAAAAAAATCGACTTCATTCTGTTGTCTGCTGTGTCTGCCTGTATTGTTGATTTTTAAGATGACTCAACTAGTGAAAAAGTCCCCCTCTATTTATTTAATGCATTGAAATATCTGAGATAATGCTGTTGAGATTAAGTCCTGATAGCCTGTGGATTTTTTTTTTTATTTAGATGGTGTTTGATGGTCTGTTTTGTGATATTTAAGGGTTGATTAATTATATTCTCTCCAGGGTGAGTAAAGCGTAAAGTGTATTTTAATTTTATTTTTTTTTAAGTTATTGAGTAACTTTATGTGCAGAGTAGCGTGGGCGGGTAAAACGTTTCCCTGCTACGTTTCCTTTTGGGTGATGCGTTTTTCTTTTTTCTTTAATGTTTGTTCGAATGGATCATCTTTGCTAGGTGCCATTTTATCAGTGAGTCATTTAACCTGGATTAAGACGGAGACATGGAACAGGAAGGTAGAGGCAGGCTTATCTTTTTTACGTGGATGGATTATGTTGCAGGACTGAGCTGCTCACTCAGAAGTTCCTGGCGTACTGGAAGGGGGCTTGTCTTACTGTAAGCGAAGTCCTCATTGCCCGTCCATATAAAATACCGTATGTAACCCGAAGAAAGCCATACCCTCCGGGATCTCTATTAATTGCGTCCCATCTCTCATGCTATTTCTCTGGTCTCTCTCGCTCGCTCTCTCTCTGGTTGGAGTCATGGTCACATTGAGCTCATGGTAGGTCAGATTAAGAAAGAAGAGCGACGCAGTGAAGGTCTTGAATCTCTATTTCTACTTCAGCATTCGGTTTCTTATGACTTCTCAAAAAATTAGAAAAAGTAGATTTAATGCATCAGAGTGTTTCATGCATTTTACAGTACCTCCAGTCCCAGGCAAACCTCTCACCTAATAAAGGTTACAATGCATGTGGCAACAAGAGACCCCCCCCCCCCCCTACACACACACACACACACACTTACTCAGAATGTTCCTAGATGATTAAATACCGCATTATTGCATCAAAAAAAAATTTAATCCTTAATTGAACGATTGTGTAGAAAACACAAATCTCTCTCTTCCATGTTCTTCTGGTTTTGTAACATCACCTGAGTTTTTTTGTTTTTGTTTGTTTGTTTGTTTTATTGAAGCAACCCAAGAGTGAAATGGAGGAGAAAAAAAAGCTTTAACGTTAATGGCATACATATATACATATGAAGGGATCAAATGTAAGAAGGGACTTTGTTACTGTATAAATCTGTATATTTGGATATAAAATAAATAAATTGTATTTGCTTTTATTCGCTTGCCTCATTAATCTAATGCTGGTGTTTGGATCATAGAAAATTCAACAGATTTCATCAAGATTATTAAATTGATTTTATTAGAAACATTTACAATACATGTTTGGAAAGTAACAAAATAAGAAAAAAAAAAACTAGTATGGCATATACATACATTGGTCAAATATATATATAAAAAAACAATATTTCACAGAGAACATGTGCTAAGAAATAATCCTGCAAAATCGTATGCCTCGTCCGGGCACCACATGAACGACCAAAGGTTTTGAAGAACAAAAGCGAAGGTTTTGAAAAGTATTGACTAGCAAAAAAATAAATAAATAAAATAAACGAAAGAAAGAAAAGAACCCTTATGGTATGGCGAACCTTTCTCACTCACCACCAACAAGAACCTAAACACTTAGAGCAGGAGATGCCGGTCCAAACTAATGCACTAAGACCACTACATGAGTTTATATGAAACACTTTTTTTTTTTTTCTTTTTTGTGTATTTTGTTTCTTTCTTTCTACTGAGTCGGAAGATTCTGAAAGCTACCAAAGACAGACTGTTGGAGCGGAGTTACCTATCCAAAGCAAGCCCAAAAGAACATGATCACCCCGTATACCCATACCCTCCCCACCCACCCTTACCCCGCCCTTTTTTCCTCTCTCTTTTCCTTTGACTCACTATCATACTGTAACAAATCAAACCACGCTACACAATTAGCTTTGCCATTATGAAGTCAAAACAGTTGAGATACAATTTCACCATGTAAGAGCTGAGGCTATCCTTCAACATAACGTAAGCTGCTGTTATATGTTTTCCTGTGAGAGTGATGAGAAATCTACAAGCACCAAAAGTAAAACAAACAAAGAAACAAAAACAAAGAAAGAACCAAGAATTCATCAGCACTTTAGTGTAGTGTGTACAGAAAGCCTTTACTTGTATGCAACAAAACATTATTTTTTTATTTATTTAAGTTACTGTTTTTTCCAGCCTGGCGATGATACAAGATACATGCAAACTACTGTGTTGTAGATAATATGAGTGTGTTCTGTGTTTTACTGATATCGGCATAGATCTACTACGTTACACTGAGATATAAAACGGAAACCGTGGGGCGTTTGAATATTTAATGTAACGCTGAAAACACTTCAGCGCACTGTTTTCATTTCGGGGATTTTCTGGAATGTAGTAGATGTATGCTCAAAAATGTGTGTATGCACAATTATCCACCTGCTTCTCCATTCCACACACCTCTGTGACGCCCATTCACTTCACCGTAGTCAAAACAGATGAAGCGTTTAAAGTAAAAGTAGAAAGAAATTATAGGAAAAGGTTTTAAAAAAAAAAAAAAAAAAAAGAAAAAATTCTATACATTATTGAAACCAGGAATGAGGGAGTAAAGGATTGTGTTCAGTCAGCAGTATGGGGTTAGTTAAAGAACAGCAGGCAAACAACACGTGTGCCAAGTGTTGATGCGGTGCTAAAACGTGATCGAGGCACAAACTTGAGACTAAAATACCTCCTAATCCTAAAAAATATTTTTATTTCTTTTTTTTTTATTTCTTTTTTTTTTTCCTGAACGTATTCCTTCCGTTAACGCTTGAAAGTCTGAAGTTAAAATATAATCCTTTACAAGCCCCTACCACCCACCTCAATTTACACCGTCAGAGGTATGAAGGATTTATCTAACCCTTTTTTTTATTTATAAATAAAAAAATTCTATAATCTTAATTTTAGTAGAAATCAACATCATGTGTTTTTTTTTAGAAATATATTAACTTTCACTTTTTTATTAATTAAAAAACAAAACGTCTCGAAGTTACTTATAAATATGTTTGCTTCATTTTTTTTTTTAAGATATTCATAAATAACATCCAGATACTGACCTCTCCCTCTTTGTATGAAATAATAACCCATGTTAGCAAAATAGAATCTTACGAAAAAACGTTACAAGACCTTTCCCCCTTACTTGCTTCGTATAGGGAGAATCTAAACAGATACGGTGGAGCGACGACTTTCCCTAAGCATGGCATCAAAAACGTAAAGCTTTTGTTTTTGTCTAATGGGCCAAAAAGGCAAATTATACACAGATGGAATGGTCTGTTTTTTTTTTCTTTATTTTTTTCCTTTTTTTATTTTAAATTTTACATTCAAATGCACTGTCCTTGTCTATATCATAAAGGCATTAGAATTACTTTAGTGCATTTAGTGTCTTCTCTGCTGTTTTATAGATGAACGCCTGCAGTCCTGCTAACTGGATTACGTCAAAGTGATCTCTTTCTAGTTCTATTGTTAAAATTCCATAGATGTCAATATGCAAAAAAAAAAAGTTAGATTGTAGTTTTCTGGAAATATTGTGACTGCCATGTAATTGTGCATTAGATACTATAATAGATAGATAGATAGATAAAATTCAAAAGGGGGAAAAAATCTTAATATGTCATCATTTTAAAAACACTAGATGAAGTCATTACTAAAGCTCTCTGTATAACATGTAGCTCTATTATATCCACAGATCTGAACTGATAAAAAGGTAAATGCTCTGTAATAAATCAGCATGCATAACCAATATGGATCTAAAAGGATTATTAAACCACGTTACCACTATGCAGTTACTCCAAAACTGAAGAGTTTTCTTAAACACCTTAAAACCTTCACAACATACAACGCATTGGCACTGAAACAAAAAGAAGAAGAAAAAAAATACCCTTCCTTCCTTCTTGCCTTCCTCTTTAGTTCCAAACTAACAGATTGTACCCCTGTAGTGTTTTAATACAACGATTTTGATCAGCTATAGCTATAGCAAGGTACACCTTGTTGTGATCAACATCACAGAATCTTTAGAACATTTATATAGATTGTAATTCTTAATCATATTGGTCTGATTTGACTTACAGGTTTTCATAGATTTATATTTTACCCAATAATCTAAAACCGTTTTTTATTTTATTTTTGCTCCCTCTGTTTTAGGGTCTCTCTCTCTCTCTCTCATATTTAGTGCTATATTAATATTTAAAGGAGAAAAAAAAAAATCTTTTGAATCTCATTTCAATACTTTGGCTACCATAAACACTCTTAACTTAAGATGAATCCTTCTTCTGGGATTATACCTAGTCCCACTATAATATAAACAAACTGTCCAACAAAAGAGCTTAGAACCTTTTTCTTTTTTAAATAGTTTCATAATTGGCTTAAAATACTGAAATATATTCTCAGGATATGCCTATGGTAGTCACATTTTTTTCTTCATGATATAGCTATCTCCGAATATATTCGAGTAAATACAAATATTTTTAATAGCAAATAAATGCTACTCTGTAAAAAAATGTACCTGGCTCTTTGCAGTGATGTGCTGGGAAAAAACAAACAAACAAACAAAACAACCAAACTAAAAGTACGAAATTGCTGAACTCCGTCTCGACCAAACCTTACAGTGTGAACACACTTTTTTTTGTGTTTTATTTTAATAAGTACTAAAAATCAGCGAATGATTTATTACGGGTCAGAGAAACGACACAGTCTAAATGCTAATAACGTCTGGAATGGTGCGTTTCTAAAAATTCGGACAACGTGCAAGCTTTTGTTTTAAGAAAATGTTGCAAATTTTTTCCTTTTTTTTTTATTTTATTTTTTTAAACAACACCTAATAAGCAACGCCTGTATGAAGTTCTGTACAACTTTGAAAGCTACGCATTGTTGTATTTGTTTGTTAAAATATAGTTTGTTATTGCTAGTCTGTATTCCTTCACCTGAAGAACGTAAGGAGTCAGGAATACACTTCTTGAAAAAGATCAACACGGGCACAGTTCTTTTGTTTTAAAAAATTTTTCCAAGCCACTGAATGTGATTTGCATAATTGTTCTAGCAGTTTTGGCTTTGACAAGGAAAAAAAAAAACGACACAAATCCTGCATACATACATTCCTCCGAATAGGCCATTGTTTATCTTTTTGCGTATACGATTCACGCCGATCGTGAAGGAGTTAACAAAGTGTGCTTGGCACTTTGTTTCAAGAGAAGCGTAGCTACTGTTCAGAGAAATAAAATAAAAAAAAATAACGTGTCGATCAAATCACGTTCAGAGATTCATTTACTCGCTCGTCTTCTACCAGTGCAAAGTGAAAGAACTTAGACAAGAATAAAGTCATTACAAGTTGCTTTCCAGCTGTTTGGTTTCAGATATATGCTGCTCGTCTTGATATAAGGTGCTTCTCATTTTATCCAGACATAAAAGTTTTGATGTAAGTGCTTTTAATAGGTTGATTTCTTTGTACAGTAAAGATTTCTTTCTTGCGAATCAGAATGCCCGTGTGTAGCACTGTAAATTAGATTAAAGTAGACTGAAATGTTTAAAACCTTTCAAGTTCAAAAGTCTAAATGCTTAAAAACAAACTCAAACGTGTTTGCTGAAATGATCGTACTGAAACAAGTTCCCTCCCATCTGCCAGAATAATTAAAGAAAATACCTGATAAAGTCCAAGCTATCAGGGATGTCTGCGTTATGACTAGCGCTATTGTTTAGTGGTTGTGAGCTTACCCCGACACCCGACCAGTCCCACACATGTGGCAGTAGCGCATGAAGTCTCCAAAGGGACAAAACTGACCCATTTCAGATGGACTACATTTCTCAGTGTCTTTCTTTTCTTTCTTTCTTTCAAAGGCAAAAACAAATCCCAAAAAATGGAGACTTTCCCCATCCTGCAAACGCTCTAATCCCCTCAGCCAAAAATCCGCTAGGTTGATATGCAGGGCTTCGGGTGGGTGTGTAATTTGATTCAGCTCCAGCAGCCACTAAATGGGGCGTGTCCACCCAGTTCTCCTGTCAATTTCAATTGTCTGATTTCATTTCGGACTCGGACGTCTTGCTCCCATTGGCTGCCCGTGGCCGTTGCCTTGGGGTTTAGGAAAGGGGTGGGGTGGGGGTGGTGAGGATGGTGAGTCGGGGTGTTTGCACCAGGATGGTCATGCACATGGAGACTAGTAATTAAAAAAAAAAATAACAAAAAAAAAAAAACCTCCATGGCAACTTCGATCGACTTGCACTCCCTCTCGGACACGTCAGATCTGCCGATTTCTTTCGGGGAGGGACTGAACTTTTGAGTGCAAGCGAAAGGCATTAACAACGAAACAATGATTACCATCTGCCTCCAATTTTACTTTTCAGACCAATAAATCATCGAGGTTTTATTGTAAACAAAGAAACAAGTTTTACTTTGAGTGGTCTGCAACCTTCAACAACCAAACAAACAAATGTTTGCTACGTAGAAAGCCTGCCATCATGTGCACTCTCTTTCTCTCTGAAATAAAATCTGCACTTGGGATTTTTTTTTTCCCCCTCTTCATCAGGACAAAGGAGGCCCCTTTCCTCAGTGGGAATACTAAAGCTCAGAGGAGCAGGAGAGCAGAAGGAGGAGGGAGGGTAAGAGAGAGAGAGAGAGAGAGAGAGAGAGAGAGAGTTGGATGGATAAAGGGAGGGGCCCCAGCTGCACCTAGTCAAGCTTTTCTGTGAGGTTGGTACGAGGGGGAGTAAGGGCAGCACAGGGTTTTGGAGCATCCGTGACAAACGGACTTTCCCCAAGTTGCTTGCACCTGGTCTGTGTCACATGACTAATTACCAGCTCCTCATTGGGCGAGGGGCCACTCCGGGGAACGTCCCACCGCTGCGTTAAAACAATACGCCTGCTTAGCTGAGCAGTTGTGGTCATTATAGCTTAGGAAAGGGGACGGTTAAGCAGCGAGCGGGATCAGGACACTCCCTAAAATAAGAACTTGGGTCACAATATGAAACACCTGCTCACGAACGGCTTCAATAGAAGAAGGACAGACAGCAGGCACTTCGCAAATGCGGGGACTGGGGGAGCCGCATAATTTTCCTACTATGACTCCGAGATCCATTTCTCTTCCTTTTGTGGAGGGTCTATTCAAGCTCAGATTAGCGAGTACCTTCCCTTCACGTTTCGTTTTTACGTTTGACGTGTCCATGGTAAAAAAAAAATAAAAAAAAAACTGCTTGCTGAGAAGTTAAACGCGGCGATGTGTGGATAGTCATTGTGGGCCAATAAGTTGAAAAGGAGAACGTAGATTAAATTAAAAAGGCGGAAATGCCTCTTAAGTTTAAGAACATTTGTGCTGATTAATCAGTTTATGGCTTGATATTAGGACATCCCATCAATTAATCAATCAAGAGGTATAAAGCATGAACGCATTTCCTCCTGTTATCTCACAGATTATGACCGTGTGGCATTTTTATAAAAATAAAAATAAAAATTTAAATCCCCAAATCCTTCAAACATCTATCCAAAGCTGTTATAAAGACAAAAACAAAACCATACTTCAGTTTGTTATTGTGTGACAATTTGTTTGCTATTGAAGTTAGTGTGTCCTATGTGTGAGTTTGTTCCAAATCTGCATCTTCACAAAGCAGGATTAAACAAATGCATAAAGGGTGGTGTTGTGTTTTTTTTCAGTGACAATCAAGCTATCAGTTTTAAGGTGCAATGATAGACTTAAAAATTCAGTCATTATCTGCTTTGCCTTTAAAAAGCATATTTGTCTATTTGCAGACAAATGCTGGGATGTAAAACTATATTCTTTCTAATTGTACAAATTAATAATATATATTTAATAATAATAGTAATAATAGTAATAATAATAATAATAGTCATGGTAATAATTTCCAAAATAAAACAAAGTGTAAAACATTCACATTATTTCTTCTGTTTCTACCCACACTGCAATTCATGTGGAAAAACAGCAGCAGTAAAAAAAAATAATAATAAAAATAAAAAATAAATTAACAGCAAAAAAAAAGGACATTAAGAGTTAAAATTTTCCCCATTTTAACAAAATTTTATAAAATATATATGCATATATGTGTTTATATATTTATATATATAGAAAAGAAAAAAAATCTGAAAATACTTCTTACTCTTTTTTTAGTAAAGCAAGCAGTGTCTTCTAAAATATCTGCTCGTTTTAATTTTTTTTCATTTTCTGAAAAAAAGCAAGATGTACATGGGGCATACTGACCAATACTGACCAAACAAATGCTAAACTAATAAAAGTACGTAAAAAATATCTAGGTAAAACCAATGCACCGAAAAAAAAAACAACCTTTTTAAGAGAAGATCCGGATGGCCTGGGTGACGAGCGTGTGACAGACAGGGCATTCGGGATGGTTCAGCTCGCAGATACGGATGGCGCACTCCATGCAGAAGAGGTTGTGGCCGCAGGGCACCAGAGCGGCCGTCACTTTGCTCTCGAAGCAGGTCATGCAGTCTCGGGTCGAGGTGGGCTCGCTGTGGGCACGCCGAGCCTGGGCGTGGCCTGGCC
Organism: Clariallabes teugelsi; assembly: GCA_030014215.1. NCBI lineage: Eukaryota > Metazoa > Chordata > Actinopteri > Siluriformes > Clariidae > Clariallabes > Clariallabes teugelsi. The sequence continues at coordinate 1,602,831 of JAQMYG010000019.1, forward strand.
CAATGCCAGCAGATCCAGCATTGCCGTTTCCAGAAGGTTCCGGGAGACCCGGAGACAGCCTGGTCAAGGGCAGGGGCAGGCCTCCGAAGCTCTTGGAGCGCTGCTGGACATAATAAGCTACCTGTTTGGGATAATCAGGGTCACCCCAGCTCTGGGAACCTTCAGAACCGAAGTAGGAGCATGGCTTGTCTCCATTGGTAGGGGTAGAGAAGTCGGATTTGCTGTAAATGCCCATACCAACTCCAACGCTTCCACTTCCGGTACCTCCTAGCACCGCGTCAGAGAAGTTTTGGCGGTAACTGCTAGCGAGCGGCTTGCGCTGGCCACCCTGAAGCCCCCATGCATGCTGTAGGCGACTCTCCGGCCCACCATTGGTGCTGTTCTCAGTGGCCAGGCAGTCATTCTCGTTGTTATGGTCGTGGAGAGTGCCGGTGCGAGAGGCGATATGTGCCTCGATCTCCTCCCGCGCTCGTTCCGCATTGCCCGGCGAACCGGTGATCTCAAAGACGGGGTCGCGATCGCGGCTCGGGGTCACGATGTACGTGCACGTCTGCTGTTGGATGCGCTTGATAGTGGAGCCTTTGGGGCCCACCACCAGGCCCACCACACGGTAAGGCACGCGCACCTGGATTGTGGTCTGACCCGGAAGCAGGGCGGGCGGAGAACCGTTAAATGACACGCCCAGCTTGTTCCGGGATGCGCGCAACATGGAGAAGTGCTCAGCTGCTGAGATGATCTCACGTCTAGCTAATGCCACATCTTCCTTACGACCAGTAATGAGAAAGACAGGCTCTTCACCCCGCACCGGGGTCTTAATGTAGGTGTTGGTTTTCGCCCGCAAGGCTTTGATTTTACAACCTGCGAAGTGAACGGAGGAGTAGTATGAGTGACATTGATCAGCAATAAAGTCAACAGGTGTCCATGTTGTTAATTAGGAGGCCATTAAACCTTTTTTATTTATTATGGAATCAGCATCTCTAAACGAACATGGCTGTTAAGCTATTTTAAATATTTAAGTAGTTTAAATCTGATTTACTCCTAATGTTCCTCTGATGTGTTTCTGTAACATTTCAATCTCATTTTATACTGACAAAGTGGACAATACAAACAAATCAAAATACGATAAAAAGATGAACGTCCTGAATCACTATAATATGACTGTGATGAATTGTTCCACATCTAGTCTAACTGGATTTCGGATACTTGTTTCATTAACGTTGCAATAACAATAAATAAAGTAAAAAAAAATCACATTTAATAATCACAAAAAAAATAATAAGCTGTTCGTTCAGCATCTTAAAAAGGTCACCTTGAAATGGACCTACATCTGAGGAACCTTGGAGCAAATTCTACTGGATGTCAAACTGAACATTCTGGAAACTCATGTTGCCACAGTTGTCCAACATGGCTTAATAATATTGCATTCTTTTTAAATTCTCCTCAGAAATATTAGACTCTGTTTTTAATTATTATTAATAAATAATTCGTATGACTTTCCTGACGTGACAGTAAAGCGAAATAGGCCTTTGGAACTCATCACTACCGTCTGAACAGCAGTAACCAATTAAATTTTAAATAATTAGAATAAAATGTTAGATTTTTTTTTTCAGGACTAATCAGTGACGTCAGCGAGTGTTACAAACACTCCACATGTGCAGGAGACACAAATATTCGCCTGTATTCTCCATGAGGTGCTACTTTATCTATGTACGACATGCTGATTATGGGAATAAGGAAAAGGTCAAGTGAGGGCACGAAGCAAAGGATATGCAGCATGCATGTCAATTAACGCCTACCGAAATCGTGAGCTCAAATAGAAATTCATCGTTTAATTCTTCTTCAAATCCCACAATATAGTATTGTGTAAGGGAAGCTTTTAATTAATTTAATTACATTTTTTTTGGTGCTCCGTGGCCAGCATATAGATCGGCCCTGTGATCTGGGATGCTTCTACAGCAAAGGCTGCTACTGTTTTGCTGGCCTGAGGGCCTGTGGTGGATCGAGCTCGTGTCTCGCTGTGTACAGCAGTCGCAAAAAAAAACCAAACAAAAAAAACACACACAACCTGGATGTAGTGTGTAGTCAGCGACAGCGTGGTGCGCGAGTACAGCCCTCCTGAGCAGACTTGGCAGGCGCTGCAGGTGAATGGAGCGCACTTACTACGACCATTCAGACTCCGAGCACAAGGATTAGAATGAACAATGAAATGATAAAGAGGCAATCAGTAACGCATTGTATGTCATGATTATGTAATGATTATTTCATGGCCGTTTGCGCTGATCAACTGCATTTACACATGTGTAGGGAAAACAAACAGACCAAAAAAAAAAAAAAAAAAGAATCAAAGCATTCACACTGCTTTCAGTTTCTGATTTTTTTTACACCCACCCCCATTCCAGTTGAAGCAGACAAGTCAGTGGTATAAAATACAATAAACCATTGTTACCATTTCCTCCACAGTGGAAAAAACAAGACAGACTGATCCCATCTCTGGCTGTGCTCTCAGCTGAAACACTTGCCATTAAAACACCAAATCGAAAGAAGTTCTTACCAAAAATCCGACCTAATCAGCACTTTACAGTCCAGGCAAATGCCCAGTTGCTGCACTCTGCACTTGGACCGCCAGGCCCTGCCCCGTGCCACTCCTCCTACTCTTTATTCGAAATTCAAGGGCACACTTCACATCAACCGCCAAAACCAGTACGGACAAATGCGAAAGGCGTGAGCGAAATCCACATGCACAGCAGACTGCGCGTTGTTTTGTGTTATGAGTGTACATGTGCAAAGCCTGAGCGCCCCTTTGAACATGTGGATGGATGGAGAGATTTTATATAGATAGATACTGTGTAAATATATAGATATAATATATAGAGAGATAGATATATATAGATATATATATATATAGATTGATGAATGGATGGGATGTTGTATCGGGCTGCCTGGGCGTGACCCTCCTCCTGTGAGCGATGACTCTGAGCTCACTCATCTTTATCTCTATTTATCCCTTCAGCTCCAGATAAACACTGGACACTGAACAAAGCCAGGATACCTAACCCCAAAGAGATGTTTTTTTTTCTTTCTTTCTCATTCCTCTGACTGAGATTAAGACACCAGACACAATAAAATAAAAAAAAAAACAAGCACCACTAGTCAGTCCAAACAGGGCTCAGTCTCCCAGCTTAATAAACTTGCATGGTGTTGGCCCAACAATAGCATAACGTCATTCAAGCAGGATCTCCTTACTTTTAACCGCCATTCACACTCACACACTCACACGTTTCTCCTAAAGCTTGATGAATAGCCTGATTTCAGTTAAACATCACCACCTTGCGACGTCGCGCTGTCACTTTCGCGCCTTTTGTCTTGACAGCCGCGTTCTCCTCCCTCTCTCTCTCTCTCTCCCTCTCTCTCTTTCTCTCTCTAGCAAGTTTGAAATCAACGACACTAAAGACGCAACTACACGCTGCATTCAGATTCATTCTCAACCTAATAAAAGGAAAGAAACACAAACGTGCAATTCTTTATCTTTTACATCATCACATTAAAAAAAAAAAAGGGAAAAAAAGCTATGAGTTTTGTATTTCTTCCTTTTCCTCTCTGGCGCTCAGACGACAAAGGAAGCGCGTCTGCGCACGGACACTGATGGCGCGGAGCTGGAACAACGCGACCACGAGGTTTAACGCCCCTTGATGTTTTTTGTGTGTGTGTGTGTTGCTGCTGCTGCTCCTTCCTCCTTGCAACATATTACATACAATGTATCGCTGTGAATGTGCTTTGTTTTTTTTTTAATGCAATATTACAATAATAAAAAATAAATAAAAAAATTATACTAATAATGTTGCTGAATGGCCACAATGTGAGCTGAATAACAAAACAGGAGCACCACTCCCACTTTTTTCAGGGACTATAAAAACAAGAGCAAGATGTATCTGTGTGTGTGTGTGTGTGTGTG
>JAQMYG010000019.1:1606821-1618017 GCA_030014215.1 Clariallabes teugelsi
TGTGACTTTGAAGCAAGTTGAAACATTGTATCAGTCTTTACCTTGCCTGCCCACTATTTCCGCCACATGTTCCGAGCTGGGCACGGGCACACACTCGGTGATGTTGCACCCGCGCGCTTTGGTCTCGGAACCGGAGCTCTCGTACAGGGCGCACAACTTGTTCTTGCCTTGTAGGATAACGGCTTCTCCAGCACCACCACCACCTCCTCCGCCTCCACCACCTCCTCCGCCGACGCTGCTGGAGTGGCCGTGGCCGTGGTGGTGGTGATTGTTGTTGTTGTTGTTGCTCCTCTCCTGAACTCCGGCTCCCTCCTCGCTTTCCCCGAGCCCGAGCAAGGAGAGCTGGCCCAGCGCGACCCGCAGCGCCCGCGACTCCTCTTCCTCCTCGTCGGGCGGCGCCAGGAGGCTCTCGGTACCAAAGCCGGAGGCGGCTAGTTCCGAGCCGTAGCCCCCATTTTTCTCCATGATCCCTGACAGCACCAGCAGGCTAGGCATGGCTAACAAAGAGTGTGAGACAAAGACGCGGAGAGCGAGACTGGAGAAGCAGCGCATCCGCCGCCCTCCTCCTCTTACTCCTCCCATACACCCTCCCTTTGGCTGTTGGTTCCTCCCTTAGACCCTCCCTCTTGCTCACACTGCTGTAGCTCCTAACCGCTTTTTCTTTTCATTGTGCACAAGGCAAACACGATACCAGCAGGGTTGCCAGACCACGTACTTTAACGCCAGGATGAAAAATGAGGAAAGGGGAGTCAAATTCAGGCGGTGAAGCGGGTCGATGGTTCGAGTGTGTGCATGTAGTTTGCATGTTGCTTGGTGGGTTTCCTCCGCGTTCTCAGGTTTCCTCCCACAGTCCAAAGATATGCAGATTAGGCTAATTGGTGTTTTTAAAACCGTTAGGGTTGTAAACGATTTTAATAGAGGAATCATTTCCTTTGGGATTTATTTGACACCCTTTTACTTTGCATTACTTCATATTAAAAAATATATATATTGAAAAAGATGATGATGCTAATGTTGGTCATGATGATGATGATGGTGTAATGATGTATTTTATGCATGATGGTGATAATGATGATGTATTTTACGCCATGAATGTATGATCTGTGTGAATTAGCGTGTGTGAGTGTGCCCTGCAATGGACTGGCATCCTATCCAGGTTGTATCTAAGTCTCCTGGGATGGAATCCAGCAAACCCTTTGTGACCTTGTATACAGGATAAAGCGATATAGACGATGAGTGAGTGAGTGAATTGCAGAATTCCAACAATTCTAACTAAGCAGAGCAGTCTGTTAAAATCGAGTAAGAGTTAATAGGAATAAACTAAAACACACACACACACACACACCAACCATTTTATTAGAAACACCTATAACCTGTAACAAGCATGTAGTTATCCAATCAGCACTCACTCACTCACTTACTCATCGTCTATACCGCTTTATCCTGTCCAGGGAGTCCATGAGACTTAGGGCACAAGGCGGGGTACAAGCCAATCCATTGCTCAAACACTACGGGCAATTTTGGGGACGCCAATCAGCCTATCTGCAAGTCTTTGGACTGTGGGAGGAAACCAGAGTACTCGGAGGAAACCCACTAAGGATGGGGAGAACAGCACTAACCACTAAGCTATCGTGTTGCAGCAGCACACTCACTTTCTCACTCACTCACTCATTGTATGTACTGCTTTATCCTGTATACAGAGTGACAGGGGGCCTGTAGCCTATCCCAGGAGACTTAGGGAATGAGGTGGGGTACTCCCTAAACAGGGTGCCAATCCATCGCAGGGCACACTCACACACTCATTCACACACCATGGGCAATTTGAGAATTCCAATCAGCCTACCTGCATGTCTTTGGATTGTGGGAGGAACTCAGAGTACCCAGAGGAAACCCACCAAGCACTGGGAGAACATGCAAGCTCCTTTTCACAGACCCGAGGGCGGGGGGGACGAACCCGCAAACCTGGAGGTGTAAGGTGACAGTGCTAACCACCAAGTGACAATGCGGCAGAAGCAGAATTTATAAAATCATGCAGGCAGGTAACCTACAGGTCAACTGCTTGAGTTAATGTTCTCTTCAAACATCAGGATGTTGGGGCTAAATGGATATTAGGGCTAGTTTGAGTATTTTGGAAACCGCTAATTTTCTTGAACAGTTCACTCACAAGAATCTCTACAGTTTGTACATACTGTAATTGTGCAACAAATAAATTAAATAAATCTGTATGTGAGACCACATTGTTAAGGAGAGAGATCAGACAATAATTTTCTGACTTGGCTCAAGTTAACTAGATCCAGTTTTGTTATCTACATCATTTTATGCATAGTGCTGCTTCCACGTGATTGGCCGCTTAGATAACTGCATTATTGAGCAAGTGCACAAGTGTATGGAATGTACAGTATGGTAAGTGGGATAGGAATAGCAGTGAGTAAAAGACAACAGTAATATAAATACATTTGTTGTAATATAAAAACATCTAAAAGGTTGGGTTGTATGTAAATTGTGTTTATACACAACAGTACCAAGTGATAAATAATGTGCAGTGTGAAATTAGTGTCCAGCCAGTGCAGCATGCAGTTATTTAGTGATATGGCCCATGGGAAGAATCTGTTAACACAGGGAAATGTTATACACCAAATAATGTAAGACCGTTAGATTTACAAGGCAGTTAGTGTAACCCAAACTACATGCTTTAATTAGTTTCCCTAAATATATTTCCTAATTAATGTGATAGAGCAGAGGTGCTGTAAAGGGAGGTAAGTAAGGATGAATCCAGGGGTCCCTGAGTGACTGGGGGCCCTAAAAATGCCATGGCAGTAGAAAAGTGTTGGCATGGTCAAGGGTGGGGGCCTATTATCTCCCCTGTGATGGAGTACCAGGATACTGAGGACAACATCTGCTTGTCTGTGAATGCTGATTGAAATTTGCTTATGGACTCAAATTATGAACTTTACTGCAGGAATAAACACTCAAATTGGACAACATGTTTGAAATACTTTTTAAAACTGTTAGGTTTGTAGTATTTTAATAGAGGAATAATTTCCTTTGAGATTTATTTAACACCCTTCTACTGTATTTTACATATTGTATTTGTTTTACTTAAAGATGATGATGGTGATGATGATGATGTATTGGTGTATACTATGCATAATGGTGATAATGATGATGATGATGTATTTTATGTCATGAATGTATGATCTAGGAAGGATGGACACGACTGCTATAATCTGGTTAGTGTCATATTTAATTTGGAGACAATTCCAGGAATACTTGTTGTGAAGTGGGATACACCCTGGATGGGGTGCAAGGCACTGATTTGAGTACTTATTTGTAGCTGGGAATTTGTTTTATCTTACTGTAGTCAGTCTACTCACACAGTATCGGCATGTTTTGCAAGGTAAGATGAAAACTGATGTGATTGCACACTGTATATCTTACACACTGTATAGTCAGTATACCCAGGGTAATGTGAGAACTGACCAGGCGTTAATAATGAACTGCAAAGAACAAAAAAGCTACAATATAAATAAGAAGCATATAAATAAAGAATCTAAGTCACAAGTTTAAAAATAAAAACTTACAAGTGAAATAAAGTTCATTTCATAGCAAATAGTATTAATTGTGCAAAGAACAGCATGAAAGTGACAATGAAACTAAAGAGTCTGTGCATAATGGCAAAATATGTAATGGTGAGAGTAACTGAACAGACCATGAAGCTAGCTAGGGGAATTGTATTGCTACAGCAGCCAGTTCACATATTATACCACAAGTTAGCAACAAGCAAGAATTGGTAAAAGGTAATGTAAAAAAGAAAAGATACACTGTTTACAATTTAAGGTGCATTAATGAGGTAAAAATTGTGCCAAATAATATGAATATACTGTTGTTACAGTAAAAATTGTGTCAAATAATATGAATATACTGTTTCTATGGACATGTGCATGATGACTGTATATATATACAGGCAGGAACAAAAACTGTACATAAGGTACACCAGCAAGTTGAAATAGTAATAGAAGGAATGAACCAGCAAGCTGAAACATTAATTTAAAAAAAGAGGATGAAATTAATGAAGAAAGTGACCATAGTGCAATGAACACCGAATGTATATGAATATGTACAGTATATGTAACCTTTTTTTAAATTAAAATCTTTCAGTGATCTTACTTGTCATTCAGATGAAACTTGGCCAATTTAGATTTCACATGAAAAGACATAAACCTGAAAAAGTGTATTATTTTAAAATGCAAAACTGTTAAGATATCGCAAAATGAATCTGACATGGTTACGGACACTACGGATTTTTTTAAAAAAAAAAGCTTTTTACCAAAAACCAATTTAAGAAACTTTTTTTTTTTTTTTTTTTTTTTTTACAGTTCAAATGCTTCTAGAATCTTATGCCAAGTTTAGTATCAATGCTCATAAAGAAATAGGAATAATTTGCATTTTAAATGATTATTGTTTGAAGCGAGACAGCATAATGCTGAAAAATTGCCATTTTGGGGCACGTATACAATCATCTCTCCAAAAACGGATGAAATCAGCGAGTTGAAATTTTTAGGGAAGCAATAATTGATTACACTTTTTGTTTGTAGTCTCAACTCCTATCCTAGCAAGTTGGAGTTCTGCAGAGTACACACACATACACACACCTGCTAAACCTGGAATTAGCGGATGTTTGGAAAGCCAGCCAGAATTTCCTTCATTCCAGACTCTGCTGGACCAAACTCAGACCCAAGAATACTGGCTGCCAAATTCGCTCGTACCTGCCAATAATCTTCCACCTCTTCAATCTGGCAACATTCGATCCTAGACCGTCTGCGCCGGATTGGGCGTGGCTGTGTGTGTGTGGCTCCGCCCCGTCTGGTTCACAGCGTCCGCTCCCTGCGGAGCTCGAGCGGGGGCCGCCTTCTGCGCAGACCGCCGCGTCTGTTTCTCTTCCTAACGGCATTCCGTTACCGAGCTGCGCGCCTGAGCAGCCGGAGAGACGCTACACTACACCGAGCACGTGCTTTGTCGAAGACACTCTTGGTCCCTCCTTTTTTTTTTTTTTTAATGCATTGTTATGGTTATCCGTATGTGGAGCGGGTTTTTGCGCTTCCAGGCGCGTCTCTTCTCATAACGCACAGACTGCATGGAGCCACGCGTCGCGTTCAACGTGTCTCTCAGCCATTTTTTTTCCTTTTATAAACCTTTTGATTTAAGGCGACCACGCCTCACACGCACCCGACACTGGAACAAATAAAGGAGCCGATATGATTTTTTTTTTTTTTTTTTTTTTTTTGGGTAAAGGGGACTCCTCCCACCTTTTACTGTCTGTCCGTGTTGCAGGGTGACCATGAAAGCGTCCCAAACCACGTACAAGACAGTACATTAAAACGTGCACCGGCACCTGTAGACGCCGTGCCAACACCCCCCCGAAAAATGCACAAAAATCCAAGTGTTTGCGCACAACTTCACCATGTTACTCAATAAGGGAGGACGCATTCTGGGACGTGGCCACCGTGCCGGGTTTGATTTTAGCGCTACACACCGCGGGGAGATGTCATGGTCTCATGGTCTCCAGTGAAGACGGAGGGAGGGAGAGAGAGGGGGGGGGGGGAAGGAAGGAAGGAAGGAGGGAGAGAAAGAGAGAGAGAGAGGTTGTCAGACAGACGTTGCGGAACCTGCGCCGCAGAACCGACTTGTGCCTTTTCTTTTTTCCTTTTTTTTTTGTGTAATTTATTTATTTATTTATATCCCCCCTGAAAGAGCAAACATCTGAAAGAGCATTCATCTTAGCTTGAACAAAGACCTTGTCCATGGTCATGACCACGCCCAATGCAAAAGATTAATTAATTATTATTAATAATAATAACAATTATAATAATTATATGACTCATGGAGTCCAGTGGTGAGAATCTATATGTGTTTGTCTTAAAGACTTGATTTATTTGTGTCTAGAAAAAACATTTTAAATGTAAATCTTTTCTGGAGTTTGCATGTGCTTGGTGTCCTCCCCAAAGCGAGGAAACCGGAGTACCCGGAGGAAACCCACCATGGACATGCAAACTCCAGAAAAAATTTAAAGGGGTAGCTTGATGGATAATGTGTTGGACTGCTGACCAGGAGTTCTCTGCTTTGAGCCCCAACGCTGTTGGACCCTTGAGCAAGTCATAATAATATGACTCATGGAGTCCAGTGGTGAGAATCTATATCTGTTTGTCTTATAGACTTGATTTATTTGTACTTTGAAAAACATTTTAAATTAAAATCTTTTCTGGAGTTTGCATGTGATTTTATCCTATTGTATAAAATATGCAGCCACTGGAGAAACAATTTCCTTCAGGATTAATAAAGTCTTATCTTATCTTATCTTATCTTATCTTGGTATCCTTCCCAAGTGCTCAGATAATAATAATGTTCAATTATTTGTCACATGTACCTTACAGCACAGTGAAATTTTTTATTTTGCATATCCCAGTTAGGAAGCTGGGGTCAGAGCGCAGAGTCAGCCAGGTTACCGCGCCCCTGGAGCCGATAGGGTTAAGGGTCTTGCTAAAGGGCTCAACAGTGGCGATGCTGGGGCTTGAACCCCTGACCTCCTAATCAGTAAGCCACGGCTTTATCCACCAGAATCGGGCGTCAAGCTGGAAACCTGACCCTGTAAATAACTGCCACAGAAGCGACAGATATAATTATATTCAGATATAAATTCTAAATTAGTAGTATGTGTGCGTGTGAGAGTGTGTGCCCCGTGATGGATTGGCACCCCATCCAGTGTGTAACCTGCCTCGTACCCTAAGTTTCCTGTTACAGGCTCCAGGCCCCGTGCGGCGAGCGGTGTAGACGATGAGTGAGTGAATAAATCCTTTCTAGCAGACACGTGATACAGCAATGACTTTACAGGACAGTAATGAGTTTATAATGCAGTAGTGATATTATATAATATTCTGACACTGCACAGCAGTTAACATCTGCCTGAACTGATGAAATATAATAGCTACAAGTTACAATATTGAAACGAAGGCATTTTTTTTTTATAAAACTGTGTGAATCTGCATTAAATAGTAATCATCATCATTATTATCACAGTTTATCCAGCACCCCAAGGAGTTCCCCTGTTTGTATCTTTTGGGCTTAAAAGACAACTGTACTGTACTCAGCTGTAATCTTCTCTTCTCCATCCAAATAACTTTTTATAACTTTTTATTTTCCTCAATAGTGTACAATATCATCATCATCATCATCATCATCATGCTTATACACTGTATTGAGAAAAAGTATGCGGACACAGGGCCATCACACTGATATGTGCTTCTTCCTCAAATCGTTTCAGCAAAGTTGGAAGCACTCACTTGTACAGAATGTCTTTGTATGCTGTAGAATTGCAATTTCCCTTTCGTGGAACTAAGAGGGCCAAACCTATTGTAGAAAAATTAATACTGATCCTGGAGTACCAGGGTTTTTGGTGTTTGGTGATTACCTGAAGAAGGGAACACACCAAAATGCACAATGTAAGAGTGCTGTGGGACACGACCGGGGCAAAAAAAGTGTCACACTTAAGGGTTTTATGTTGAACCCTATAACAATGTTTTCTTTTTACAAAAGGCAACATGTTTGGAAAAAAAACATAAACTCCGGAACACCCCTTACACACACACACACACACACACACACACACACACACACACACACACACACACACACACTGAGCAATCAAATGGAAATTTCAGTATGCAAGGGATAAAACATGATGTGGCATGCTGTCTAGACGCATATTCAGTGATGGTCTGGTATGAGTTAATACACTGAAGATGATGATGTTCCAATTACAGCACATACAGAAGTGTGTTTTTTTTTTTTTTTTTTTTTTTTTTACCATATATTATAATAATTTACCAGTGATTGGATTTTATTATTAATTAAGAAACTACACTTTTAGTTACATTTAAAGTTGTGGAATGTCTGTGAAAAAAGATAGCTGCTGTTATTTATTACATTATAGCAGCTGGAAATATTAGTTCTCTCCCCAGACTTTCTTGTTTTCTCCCTCATGGATTTTACAATTTCAAACAAACAAACAAATAAATAAATCTATACAAATCCCTGTGAATAAGCCGTCATTATATAGAAACAATAATGCATCGGTGGATGTGTGTATTGATATGAACCTGTGATTTTTGCAGATAAACTACTGTACCTATACTATATAAATTACAGAAAATTAATCAACATCTTCTCACCAATCAGAATCTACATTTCAGCAGTGCTGTTGTTGTATACAGTAGTTTGAACTAACTTGACATACTCATTTACATGGTTAGCACTGTGACTTTGCACCTCCAGGGTTTAGGGTTTGATTCCCGCCTTTATTTCCCCCTGTTCTCCCTGTGCTTGGTGGGTTTGCTCTGGGTGCTCTGGTTTCCTCCCACTGTCAAAATACATACAGATTAGGCTATCAGGTGTTTTCAAATTCTTTGTAGTGTGTGAGTGAGTGTGTGCATGCTTGTGCCTGGTGATGGATTGGCACTGTGTTCAGGGTGGACCTTGCCTGATTCCCTAGGATATACAGTACAACAGGCCTCCTGCGACCCTGAACGACAGTATAGAGAATAATTGAGTGAGTGAGAGAGAAAGAGAGATAGAGAGTGAGAGTGGGATGACTTTAGTATTAAACATTGTTACAATGAAGTATGCATTGAACTCAAGAAAAAGCCTCTTTAGCATATTAATTAGTTCCCTTTCCCCAAATGTCACAAAATTCATTTTGGAAATGCCCTAAAACCCATTTTGAAAACCCACAGAGATGAAAGCTAAAATTAATCTTATCTTGACAGGCATCAAAATTCTGGCTACACCCAAATGATTAAAAAAAAAATAATAAATTCAACCAGCCAGCCAAATTTAGGCAGTGTTCAATTTCCATTTTTAAAAGTTATGGATAATGAATTTAATTGATATTACAAAATTATGTCTCTCTGTAGAGGACTGGGAAGAGCGATGAGGCTTTGCATCATCTCTTAAACAGACTTAAACTGACCTGCAAGACTGAATTAATGCATAAAAATAAATTACAATCCTGAAGAGTTGCATAATGTTCTTTCCCTGTAACTCAAACCCTCTCCCACTTGCACTGGGAGCCACGCCCAATCAGGTACCTTTGCAATGTTAAATGTGTTTGCTTTATTATAGTATACTAAGGATGAAATAATGTAGAAAATAGTCTCAAATTAAACCTTTTATTTTAATTCCACTGTGGTACCAATGCATCAAAACATGATTTTGGTGATTTCTTTGCATTAATCCTTAAACTTTTATAGCACATTCATTGAAATACTTGGAAATTCTTTGTTTTTGTACAAATGATAGATTTAAAATAAAAAATTTATTGTTGTCATTTTTATGTTACTAATCATCACTGAAGTTACCATATATGGTTCCTTCCCCATCTAGGGTTGAAAATGTTCCCAAAACTGTGTGTATAAAAACTACTATGACTACTAATTAAAAACACTGATAAAGTTAAATTCACTAAAAATGTGAAAAAAAAAAAAAAACATGGACTACTTAATTTCAGAATTTTTTGCTAAATGTGGTCCTCTGCTAGATTAAGGGTTAAACTGGGTTCTGAAATAAAAAAACCCCATTTCATTTAGTATTGGATGTCAGCGGTCAGATTTATAAAAAGAGTGCTGATCTAAAACAAGCAACCTGCTGTCAATATTCTGTAGGACTGACTAACTGATTAGCAATCTTTTAATGCGCGTTACAGAGAGGAGCTCCGTCATGCTGGACGAGGTGCAACGTCTAAGTGACGGTCCAACTGTCCAAAAGGTCATCTGCCTTCGCTAATGGTTTCCACTGGGAACTCAAGGCCCAAATCAATATCAGCTATGGATCACAGATAGTGTTTCCCCCTCTCCCCAGACTGCGTGTACGTGTATGTGTGTTCGTGTGTCTCGCTCTTTTGTTCAAATCCTTCTATCTTATTGTTTTTTGTTTTTTTTCCCGTCTGTTGGTGAGTCCAGTCACGTTTCCTAATTGGTCAGTGATATGTTAGAGGACTTCAAGCAATATTGACTATTGTCTGTGAGATGATTACGTCACAGGTGATTAATCCTTCAAGCTCAGCCAGAGCTCAGTGTGCATATGCAGCGATGACCTAATATGACATCATCCGTTGGAGAGTGTGTATGAATACAACAGCCTTGGGATGGGAAGTCACGTGACCAGGACATCCAGTCATCCGATGGCTTGCTGTTTATTATGGTAGAATTATTGCCAATATAATAGCAATAATAATAATAGCACAAGGATGATGGTAATAAATAAATCTATCAATGGGAAGGTTGGTTGTTTCATAATGCTTTATAAATTTTTAAACTATAAAATTCATGAATTAATTGCTTTGCCATTTTAGAGTCATTCATTAGTGAAGTCCTTTATCCATCAACATACTGTACTTAAAACTGTACCTTTATCTCAATGAGTGCTTGGTAATCTTCATGCTGGTTCAGTAGGTCAGAGTTTGAGAATACTGTCAAGTTAAAATCCTGTTACAGAGGACAGAGTATGGATATTTTCAAAAAATGCAATTAATTGCATGTCCATTGTCCTAAGAAATTGTCTTTGTAAGCTTCAGACTGGCATCAGTTCATGGCACCTCCTTTACACCCTGACATGATTTCAGTAACAAGAGTAAATACACCCAGAATGCATCAGGACTGGATACTGACAATAAAGTATTAATGATGCAACACATTTGTATGTCCCCTAGAGACTGCTGTAATGCTTGTAAACATGAAAATACAGAAGACTGTAAATACACACAATTTAGCTGGTAAATAAGTGCCGCTATTATGGTTCATTGCTTCATATTGTAGTGTGCTGAATTTCATCAAAGGAACAATGACTCTAAAATTACAGTGACGACTTTAATTAAAAACAATATGTTTGTTACTTAACCATCAGAGGTAAAAAAGTTAAAGAAGAGCTGTCAACAAAAACAATTTGACACCAATTTTACTTACAACACAATAGGCTTGTTTTGTTAATTATTGTTTTAATTTGGTGGATTAATACAAAAGTATATACACATAAACAATACAAATATGTATACAGTACAGGCCAAAAGTTAGGACACACCTTCACTCATTCAATGTGTTTTCTTTATTTTCATGACCATTTACATTGGTAGATTCTCACTGAAGGCAT
>JAQMYG010000019.1:1618117-1628827 GCA_030014215.1 Clariallabes teugelsi
GTCATGAAAATAAAGAAAACACATTGACAGATAGATGAGAAGGTGTGTCCAAACTTTTGGCCTGTACTGTATATATTCGTATTTTAAATTTTTTGTGAAAATTTAAAATTTCACTTGCACATACATGTATAAACAACATATCTTAGATATAAAAACTAAATAAATGTACACATCAAGAAATTATTCTCTGCTGTGAATAATTATCATCATTAGCTTGCAAAAAAACCCAATTACGTTTTTACATGTCTATTGTGTTATAATCATTAATAAATGTTAGAGCTGATTTATATTTAAGTGCAGATTATTATTTGTTATTAAAGCTATACAGTACTTGGACAGATGTGTTACAACATGGTTATGAGTTATTAAGGAATTTTAAGCACATTATCAGGTATTTTTTACCTTTCTACCTCTCACCTCCAGGGTTGAGGGTTCGATTCCCACCACGAGCCTGTGTGTGTGGAGTTTTCATGATCTCCCCATACTTGATGTGTTTCCTCCGGGTACTCTGGTTTCTTCCCACAGTCCAAAGACATGCAGAACAGGCTAATTGCAGCTTAAAAATTGCCCGTAGTGTAAGTATGAGTGTGTGTGTATGTGTGTGTGTGCCCTGCAATGGATTGGCCAGGGTGTACCCCACCTCGTGCCCAAAGTCTCCTGGGATGGTCTCAGGGCATCCCATGACCCTGAACAAGATAAACGGTATAAAAAATTAATGAATGTGGGCTTACGCTAGTAGAGTAGTACTGTTGTAATACTTTTTTAGTGTCATTTAATCAGAATGCTTTGTATAAGTAGGCGTGTTCTATAGTTCAGGGTGCCAATAATAATAATAAAAAAATATGCTTCTTGGTTGCTTTTGAAATCAAACCTAGGAACAAAATTGTGTTAAAATCAAATACACAAAATGACATTAATAGATAGTAATTATTTACATGAACACAAATTGTGGGGAGCCCTAAATAATCCAAACCCCTCCCACTTATAAATTTAACCACGCCCACGCTACACAAGTCATTTACACCTTTATGTTTATATATGTACAGTTTTCTCATTTAAAAAAACAAGAAAACATAAATTGTAAATAATTGTAAATAATCTTATTATTAATTTATGTTATTGTTTATTCTAAATCCAACAAAGTACCTAAACCTATGTAAAGAAATACATAAAATCAGTGTTCTTTAATTAGTACTATGTAATATCTGCTTATCGATGTAACTCTAAAATAAGTGCAGCCCTTTTTTCCGCACACAGCACACAGAGGTAGGATCATGTGCTGAGTGGAAACACAGCTCTTTTGGGAGTATGAGTCAGGTGGCGATGACCTCATTGCTTTGCCTCAGTCATTAGATCATCCTTTCTCTTTCTTCCTATTCATCAGAGATGCTTAGAAGTCTAGTGATTTGTCGTTTGCAAATGAGCCGGGTCTTTGAGTCGAGTCCTTTTGGTCAAGGTTAAAAGGCTGACTCTTATACATTTTTTAGATGTATGCAATGCAGTGTAATGTTGCAGTGCAATCTAATTCGTCTGAGCTCTTCATTAGTGTAAATGATGGTGTGTATTTAACTCTCAATTGTTATGTTGAAGAGGATCGGTTTGCAGATTATATAAAATGTAATGTCATTTGGTTTATTAGAAAGAAGAGTTAGAGTTCATTAACCAATTTCAATTTGCCAAGAAAAAAACCCCTAAAACAATCATTTGTCCTTTTTGGAGGAAAAAAAAACATTAGGAACCCAAAGAGTCGACTCGTATCATTGAGCTGAATCGAATGACCTGACTAACTGAAAAGAGCTTTAATTCCCATCAACATTACTTAGCGAGAAAAACGTGGTGATGTTCTTGGTCTTCTGATTGGCATGAGGATATGTCATAATGGTCTCCGCCCTCAATGGACTGAACTTTCTGTCCCATAAAGAATAATGTTAAATTATGAATCTCTGATGCAGCTAAACTAGCACTTAAGATGCATCTCTGTGTAAGCAGATTAATCAATCAATAACATTGACTGATTGTTGGGATAGTAGAAGATTGTTTGCCGAGCAGATTCACTAAGATCAATATACAGACAGAGTGCAAAAGTTTGTATGCCCTTAGGACAAATTGAAGAAGACAATGAAATCGAATTTAGTTTGTCTGGTTACACATTTGGTACAGTACCAGTAAAAAGTTTGGTTACACCCTCGAATTCAATGCTTTTTGTTTAGTGAGTTATATTTTTTTACATTCCAGAACAATGCTAGAGATTTCAAAACCCATAAGGCATTAGGTAATTAAGTAACAGCCAGTTGTTTTTTTAACACACAAAAATCAGCTGTTCTAGAGCAGTTCGTGCAAGAACAGTATTGTCAAGTGCATTTGCAAAAACTCATCAAGCACCATGATGAAACTCGCTCTCCTCCTCCATGGTTTACTTTTCTCACCTTTTGGCTACATAGTACTGGTAATAAATCGTGTTTGTGGATCTGTTGTTTAAAAGCAATATCATACTTGAGGTCATGCTCAGCACAACTGTGATATCTTCAGGACTCTGGCTGAGCCCTCATTCCTACAGCCATACTGATATTTAATGGAACAAACTTGAATGTGACATTGTTTAAATAAAATATTTTTATTATTCCATCCATAAACCATCGAATGCCTTTGGGATTTCTATACTTAGGTTGTAAAGAGTAATTTTTACAATTACAAAACCTTCATGTCTTCAGCTTAAACCAACCTGGCCCTCATTTCAACTGAAATCATATTTTATCCTTATTCTGATGTCTGATGTGAACATTAGCTGAGGCTCCCGACTTGTAACTGCATACCTCTATGGATTGTGCTGCAGCCACATGACTGGCTGATATTTTCATGAATAAGCAGGTGTTCCTAATTATGTTACCAATTTTATACCACACAATATAAAATTTAGTAACAATACTAAATATAGACCTGTCCCCTTTCCTGTCTGAAAGTTTCAGCTCGCATTACTGTCTAATCAAATGTAAGAGTTACAGCACTTTTATTCTGTTTTGCACCATTCCAGGATTAATTCATTAATATTCATGTTTTCCTGTCATTTCTTTACAAGAGGCTTCAAAACTGTGAGTTCATTACGACCACTTAAGTTATCAAGATCGAAGATTATTTATTGTTATTCCAACAATATTAAAAATAATCAATATAAAAAAAATAAAACTATTTACTTAAAACTTTGTTCTAATTCACTGAAAGAAAACAAAAATCATCAATATTACACTACTTGAGGAGTGAGTACTTTAAAAATATTTTTTAAATATTCATCAAAGTTAATAGAGACACAGTGGTCTAGTAGTTAGCACTGTGGCCTCGCACCTCCAGGTATGAAAGTTTGATGGAGTTTGCATGTTCTCCTCATGTTTGGTGGGTTACCTCTGGGTACTCCAGTTTCCTCCCACAGTCCAAAGACATGCAGATTAGGTTAATTGGCATTGCATGTGTGTGTGTGTTTGCCCTGCGATGGATTCTCCAGGGTGTACGACAGGGTGTATGCCGCCTCATGTCCAAAGGCTCTAGACGATAAAAGAAAATTTAATAAACCCGCTCCTTCATTCTGTGTTTTTCATTTATTGGCAACTTCTTCTAACAAATAAATAACCTCAGACGTGTGCAAAAAAACACACCAGAGTTCATTATGTAGTCACTCCCCCTACAGCCCCCTCCAAAAAACAACAACAACAACAACAAAAAAAAGAAAATTGTAGACCAGTTGGGACAACCAAGTACAACCATAAGTACAACGTCCCTACTTCAACAGTCATAAAGAGAGTAATTATCAGCCAGGTGTTACTACAGAATTTCATATGATTAGTTGATCTTGAAGAAGTGTACCTACAGTGGATCTAAAAAGTCTACAGACCCCTGTTAAAATTTTCGCATTTTTTCCACCTTTAATGTGACCAATAACCTGCCATGGTCCACAGAGAGCTTCCAAAGCATGAGAGAGATCACGTTGTTAAAATACATCAGTTATCAAAAAAATTTCCAAGGCATTAGATATACCATGGGACACAGTGAAGACAGTCATCATCAAATGGAGAAAATATGGCAAAAACAGTGACATTACCCAGACCTGGACGTTCCTCGAAAATTGATGTAAAGCCTGGTCAAGGAGGCTGCCAAGAGGTCTACAGCAACATTAAAGGAGCTGCAGGAATTTCTGGCAAGTACGGGGTGTATAGTAAATATGACAATAATCTCCTGTATTCTTCATATGCCTGGGCTATAGGTTAGGGTGAAGAAAAACATCCAAGCCTGGTTAAAGTTTGCAAAAACACATTTGAAATCTTTCAAAAGCATGTGGGAAAATATGTTATAGTCTGACAAAACCAAGGTTGAACTTTTTGGCCATAAAGTTCCAAAAGGTATGTTTGGTTCAAAAACAAATCAGAAATATCAGAAAATGAACACCATACCCACAGTGAAGCATGGTGGTGGTAGCACCATGCTTTGGTAGCCATCATGTCTTTGTTTTTCAGCTGGACCTGGGTCCTTATTTAAGGTGGGGGGAATTATGAACATTTCCAAATACCAGTCAATGTTTTCACAAAACCTGTAGGCTTCTGCTAGAAAGCTGAGGATGAAGATGGACCAAAAGAATGGCTTCACCAGAAGAATATTAAAAGTTTTGGAATGGCCCAGCCAGGGCCCAGACCTGTATCTGATTGAAATTCTGTGGTGTGGTTTGAAGAGAGTTTTCACCAAAACTTGATGACCAGTTGTGCACAGTTGGTGCCCTCACAATTTGACAAATTTGGGAGCGTTTTTGCAAAAAAGAGTGGTCAAATATTGCAAAGTAAAGATGTGCCATGCTGATAGCAGATTTATTTTACTCCCCTCCAAAAAGGTTTCAGTTTATTTTCCAGTTGAGCCGTACAGATTATACGTCACATTAAAGATGGAAAAAATTCTGAAATTATTTTTCTTGGCTTAATTTTTTTACATCACAAAAAACTAGTATTTAAACGGAGTTGTGTAGACTTTTTTTTTAGCCACTGTACTTCTATAAAGGCTGAACTTTTGGCAGTTTGGGTCTCTGGGGCACTCATACATCTATGATGCCACAAAGAAAGGATATCAGCCTTGACAGTTGCTGCTCATCGGTCTAGAAAGGGCTATAAGGCCATCTCCAAACAATTTGAAACTCATAATGCTACAGTAAATAGCATGTATAAATGAAGAGGATGGCCTTCAAGACAGCTGCCAAGCTTCCAAGGAGTTGTCCAAACAAGTTCAGCTCAAATACAGACTCCTTAATGGTTAGAGATATAAAGAAAACTCTAACCCTAAACCATCTGACCTACAAGCCTCCATAAGCATATGAAATTGTTTATGTTTATGATAGTACAGCTAGAAAATCACTGAACAAGCATAATTTTATTGAAATAGCTGCTAAGAAAAAAGTCAGTTGTCAAGTTCAATTTCAAATAGGCTTTATTGTCATTTCAACAATATACAGTTTAGTACACTGTCTCTATAAAATATGAAAAATGTTCTGGAAAATAGATGTTTAGGTAAAAAAACAAACAATCAATGCAAACACCTCATGTGGTCGGCTGGTTGAGGGGTGATGGATGATCTTGTCTTGAACTCCACTTTATACCAGAATAATCTTGAGAAAAAAATGTGAGACCATCTGTCTAGAAAATTAAGCTGGGCCAAAATGGGGTCATACCACAGGACCTGATCCTAAGTACACCAGCAAATCATCATCTGAATTGTTAAAGAAGACAAAACTGAAGGTGTTAGAACGGCCAAGTCCAGACTTGAGAACCTCATTGAGATGCTGTGGTGGGATCAGAAAACTCCTGTCATGAAGATGTTCAAATGCTAAATAAATATTTCCCAGGTTAACTGTGTTCCTGTTGAAATATCAAATATCTTTCCAGGTAAACTAAGCTAATTAATGATCTGATTTAACAATAACACCAACTTTGTATTTTTCTTTGCCTTTATAGTACTTGTGTGAAATAATTAGCTGCTACTTTGCCTCAGTCATTAGCCAGATAATGCAGTCTGTTTTTCCCTGTGATTTGCTTCTCATCATATATATGTCTACCAAATTAATATTATAAATATTATTTGACTTTTTAGAGAAGCATCATGTGGGGTAAATGTGCTCATCCATCACTTGCCACAAAATAAGAGCTTTTCTTTTAAACATGAAAAATAAAACAGCATGTAAGATGTTCTGCTGTCTTACTATTACAATTATTGTTGTGCTCTTCCAATTTTAATTATTAATATTAATGATGGTTTGTTTTAGTCTTAACTTTTTTTTTTTTTTTTTTCTTACCAGGTTTGTGTGGAAAAAAAGACAAGTGTGCTTAGACACCTCCTGGTGGACGAATCCCATATTGCAAGCTCGTTATTTGGATTACACTCACTTAACTCCCATATATGAGTTCCTTTAATTTAATTTAATTTCAATGTAATTTACATTTATTTTTACTAATATAACGCTTTTAACAGTGCTCATTGTCACAAATCAGCTTTACAGAATTAAAAGAAAATTATGGAAATAAGTATGAAATAGGTGAGAAAATATGTATAAATCAAAATGATCAGATTGTCCCTGATGAGCAAGTCAAGGGTGGCGGTGGCAAGGAAAAACTCCTTGAGATGGCAATAGGAAAAAATCTTGAGAGGAACCAGACTCAACAGGAAACACATCCTCATTTAAGTGATAACATTTAGCAGGAATTGTTTTGCAGTCATACTGTGTGTTGAGGCTGGAAGTTCAGTATAACAGATGTGTTTAACTTAATATGGAGACCAGGTTCCTTATTTGAGGCTGGGGTACAAAACTTTGGGAAATTCCAGTCCTGAACCATTGAGTAACTGTAGTCACAAGTCCACAGAGAACAGCTGTCTGCATCAGCAGAGTCCAGGACTGTTTTCATGGTCTTCAAGTGGATCTGTCCCCAGTCACCATATGCATCCCAGGCAGATCACATGGGGCCTCCATGTGACAACCAGAAGGGGGGCACCAGAATGAGTCAGGCAGGTCCGGAGGGCAGAGGGGGTCTAATCAAGCATCTGTGGAATTGAGGCCCATACCATACACCATTTAGGACTTAAAGGATCTTTTGTTAAAAATCATTTTGTTAAAATCCCACGGATGCTTGATTAGACCCCCCTTGTGCTCCAGACCTGCCTGACTCATCCTTTCCTTCACTCTTTCTTCAAGCTCCATAACCCCTTGGTTGCTTCTGCTCTGATCCTAGGGGACATCTATCCTCATATCCTAAAGCTCTGGCTGGAATTTGAACAGGTAACTGCTCATCTACTTGAGCCATGATTTCACACATTGGCATTCAGAAAATTTAGCATCTATTATATTATCGAGTTCTAGTTTGGAAACTTTTAAGTTTATATTAAACACACATTTTTACTCTTTGGCTTTTAATTAATGGTTCTTAACTTATGTGGTTTTAATGTACATGAGTAGTACTTTTATTTTATTTTATTTTATGTGGTTTAATTTTCTTGGTTTAAATTCATGTAATTGTCTATTTTTATATTTTTATGTACCTTCAGTTCTATTTAATTTCAGGCACTTGCTTTAGCACTGTTCTGCTTTTTTAAATCAATCAATTAAGATTTCTATAGCACATTTTTAAAACTACACATTAATGTAAAGGAAAAAAGATAAAACTAAGATAACAGTACTTAAACAAGTGCCTGAAAGTAAATAAAACTGAACGTACATAAAAATATAAAATACAATTATGTAAATTTCACAATTATGTCAATGAAAATTAAACCACATAAAATGAAAAATACAAATAAAAGTGTACAAAATGCATACAATTATGTTCATTAAAACCATTTAAGTTAAAAACGTTAATTAAAAGACAAAATAAAAGTAGAAATGTGTTTTTAACTGAGACTTAAAAGTTTCCAAATCAGAATCCGATATTGTCCTAAATCTCGGAGGAGCCACAGTAAAGCCTCAAACACCTCTGTTTTTATGTTGAGACCTTTGTGTGTGTAAAAGGAGCTGATTTGAAGATCTAAGCAAGGGACTTGAGAGGGAAAGCTGCAACAAATCCACAAGATATTGTGGTGCCAAATCATTTAATACATTGTAGACAAGACTTAAAACCTCAAAATCAATTCTAAAACATATTGGAAGCCAGTGCAAGGATGCCAGAGTTGGAGTAATGCGTTCTTGTTCGCGAGTGTTAGTGAGGAGGCGAGCAGCAGCGTTTTGAACCATCTGCAATCTATTAAGGGATGATTGAGGGAGGTCATGATACAAAGCATTATATTAAACTAGTTTAGAATTTATGAATGCATATATTGGCCTTTCAAAGTCAACAGCTGACAGGAGAGGCTTCATCCTGGATAGAAGCCTAAGCTGAAAAAAAAATTATATACATAATTAATATATGATCAACCAAACTTATCACATATATGTGTGAATACAGTATATAGATATGAAACCACAAGCATGGCTGAACTGCCAGTGTCTACTATTTCTCTAGGATATTGGAATTGAAAGTGCACAACTTTCTCCATTATCTTAGAGATGAAAGTAATTTTGAAATGAGTACATAATTTGAGAGTAGCAGGGGATCTTATTTAGTAGACGAGGAGCTGGTCAGTGAAGGAAATGTAAGATTCCAAATTAAAGGGGTGCACATATTTAAAAGTGTTTATTTGTATTACAGTATTTATTTAATTTATTTTTTAATATTCAGCTTAACAACTTCCTTCTGCAGGAACCATGGCTTTCTCCTCCTCACCACTGAACAGCACAGGTGAATGTCAGATAAAGTAAATGAGTGTTATTTATAGCATTCCATTGTGGAACATAGAGAAGTTGTTTGGTAATATTCTGAAACTTATTACTCATCATCCGATTTGGTCAAATCTCAAATTTTGAAATGTGTTTTTAGCAGAAGAGGGCCGGGTTAGACAGCAGTGAGATAGGACAGTTGATATAATAGAAGATCTCAAGAGAAAACTATTCTGAGGTTAATAATGAAATCTTGAAACTTTATAAACATTATTTAGAAGCCAGAGCAGTGGCATTTTACATTCGATCAAACCACGCACTCACATGTTTATTTTGTAAATAAACTCCAAGATTAGCTTATTTAATTATTTTTAAAAAAATATCTTGATAATTTCTGTAGATGGATAAATCCACAATGCATTAGCAGAAAAACTTGGTTAACGTGGTTAACAATGGTTAACATGATATATAGGTTCACAAGATGATGAGTGTTCATCATCATCATCATCATCATCTTCTTCTTCTTCTTCTATACTGCTTATCCTGTGTACAGGGTTGGGGGCCCTCGGGGGATTAAGACAGGGTACATCCTGAAAAGGGTGCCAATATATCATATGGCACACATGGCACACAGGGCAATTTGGGAACGAACAATTAAACCAAATCTGCATGTCTTTGGACTGTGGAAGGGAATTATTTTTTTTAGCTACTTAGCTGAGTGGAGTTTAATTTTATGTGTACACACTGTTTTCTCTTCAATTTAGCAGAAACAAATGCTAAATTTTCCCAAAGGCATTGTCTATAAAATAATTAGCTGCTAGTTAGTTACACTGTCTGGGTCACTGCTAGCATAAATCCCTGAGCTCTGCGCCACTACCACCAGCACCACATGGCCCTGCCCACTTTGTACAGTTTGTACATAGTTTAGAGTCAAACATGGCCAAGCAACGAACATTTTCTTTACTTCCTGTTGATTTTTTTTTTTTTGCTCAAGTGAAAACTCAAGTGAAGGCCACGTTTCATGCTAAGATGTACTGTACGTTCCCCTCTAATTAATTTCCTGATTGGTCAATTGTCAAAATTCTAAATTCTAAATTGCTGTCTGTAGTGCAGCTATCTCACACTGAATGAATAAATTGTTGACGTCCTTTAATTCAAAGGTTGAAGTTTATCCAATCTGGAGTCTGAGTAGGGTTGGACCAGTACATCCCCACTCATGGAATGCCCCTGCCTGGTCTAATCAAAAATTAATAAATAATTAGACGAAGAACTAACTGTTGTATTAAGAAAAATAGATATACAGATATTTATTGACCTTGTTTGAAAGGCTCACGTGGGGCAAATTTTCCTATAAATCACTTGGGAGGGAGCGTCGAATGTTCTGGTAAATCCGTAAGTATTAGCATTGTAAGTTCTATTATGATTATCATGTTGCTGTTTCTTAAAATAAATTATATTTTGTTTTTTTGTTGACTTAATTTTAAACATTTTTTGTGAAGTAATCTGAAGTGTACTGTTTTCACACTTCTTAGCGAACTTTGTGTTCCTGCTAGTGATGGGTCGTTCATGAACGATTCATTCTTTTTGAACGAAGAAGAACGAGTAGTCTCTGAGAGTGATTCATCATTTTCTACTGGGCGCGCATGCGCAAATCATCGTAAAACCTCCGTAGGTTATGTACTGGAAACAGAATCGAGCGATTCTTTCTCAATGACTCTTCTACTCCGAATCGTTCATTCTTTTATCACGTGACTCCCATAGACGCTATGCAGTGCAGTACACAGGACACATTGAGCGGTTCTCAACGAGCCTCCAAGTCCCGAGTCGTTCGTTCTTTTGTCACATGACTCCCATAGACGCTATGCGGCAAGGGCGTAGATTTGCTCTGGACATTGGTGGGGACCTATGACTCCACCCCCACCTCGAATCAAATCATTAAAGTT
>JAQMYG010000019.1:1661202-1674147 GCA_030014215.1 Clariallabes teugelsi
CCTGCCTCGGTTCAGGTGTGCTCCCGCATCACCTGACCGAGGTGCCTTCTGGGAAACTGAGTCTGCAAAACAAAAACAACTACAGACAAAATATTGCCCTCTAGTGGCGATTCCTTACACCACATCGAGTGGCTATTAATGCTAAACGTCAGGTGCTGTTTTGATGGCCACAACATCTTATACTGCTTATTGTGTCTTGCTATACTGGATTAGCTACATGTGTTAGTTTACTGTAGTGTTTGTTTTATTACAACTGTTGATTTTACACCGAAAAAAAGACATAGTGGAGGTATTTGTTAATGTCAAGTTCATTCAAGGATATTTGTCCTTTTGTACATTTAGTCACTTTTTAATACATACATTTTTGAATACATTTAGCCACTTACCACTTTTTGTATAACAGTAAATTAAATAGTTGAGTTTGTAACAAATGCTTCTTTTATTTGTTACTAAATCTATGCTGCACATTACGCGTCTGGTTGTGCATTTGGGTTTGGGGTTATTTAAGTTAAAAAGAAAGCGTATAAATGAAATATTTAGAAATTTGTGTGAGAGAGACAATGTGTGTGGGTAAATGCAAATGTCAGCTGGAGTGTGTGTATGTGTATACGCATGTGCGTAACAGACATCGGTATGACACGGCTTTGTGTAAAATCACACTGGGCACACTAAAAGTTTATCTGGTTTGCTAGTGGTGGTGTATGATGTTCAACACACATAATGATAAACACACATAATGATAAAATTAAAAAGTACAAAGGGATCTTGTTTCTCAAAAATTTCCTCCACCTCATACTTCACCATGCACTTGTTTGTAGTGTTAGCCTTTTCTGTCAATCAAGATAGGTCCAATTTAACTTCACTGACATTATAGACACAATCCTGCAGTTAAAAAAAAATATTTATAGGAGAAGACTTGTATTAACACACATTATATATTTAGCATTCACCTTAATGTAAACATACATACATAAATACACCAAATTATAAGTTATTTCTGTATACATATAATTCTAGATCTGAAATACATATACAAGATCCATAGTGTGTGAGTTATTTTGTGACATCATACTCTGTTGTGTGACAGCTGTACAATCGCAGTGTCTCTTCATCACAGCATAAAGATTTGAAATCCACCACCTGTCATCGTTTCTCATTACTCTTGTAATGTACCATTGTATTACTTTTGTGATGGATTCTGTTATGTGCTATGTATGATTATGACCATTTCAATGGACGGGTATCTACCAGATAGACTCAATATTCACTGCTTAAAAGTATTTACAGTGGAACCTTGGATTGCATGTAATTTGGTCTGTAAGCGTTTTGCAAGACGAGCAAATATTTTTAAATTAATTTTATCTTGTTAAACGAGCGAGGTCTTGATATACGAGTACTGTACACTCTCAGAAAAAAAGGTACAAAACTGTACCTTTTAGTGGCCGTCACTGGGGTGGTACCTAAAGGGTACAATTTTGTATCTCTAGGTAGTGGTACAAAATTGTACCTTCTGAAGGACAATTTTGCACCTCGAGGAACAAACCCATGCACAATTAAGGTACAAAAGTGTACCCTTTAAAAAAACACCCTCAGGGTACTACCCCAGTCATTGTAATCTTTAAATAAATTAATAAATTCACATCTTGGCTAACATATCCACACTTAAAATATTCTTTCTGTTATTACATCTCATTAAATTCATTAAATCTCACAACTGTGGTTGTTTCAAGAGAAAAAAAAGGTTGCTTGAAAAAAATGTGTAATTTTAAAGTTCTCCAAAGGCATTAGGGCAACAGAACAGGTGTGGTGGCATTTATGCAGATGTTAATGACAAAGGTTGATTACTCTGGTAACTGCGGTAGGTAGAAGCTTGTAACCATCCACAATAAGTTTCAAAACATGCTGGTGAATAAACATCAGGGTGCTCTTCAAATGAGATGGTACTGTCAAATTGAAAACGAAATTTGCACCAAATGCAGCGATAGCCTTATCATCCACACCACTTGCCTGGCAGATCTCGATCCCATCAACTCTGCAGACTGCAGTGACTCTTCTTTTAAGCACAATTTTTGAATCAGTTGTCCCCTGTATTTGAACTGCTGCATATGGTGACAATGATTCATTCTAAATGACAAAGCAAAAATCAGATTTATGTCAATCAAATTTTCTCATCAGATTACTAAACTGATAGAGAGAAAATCAGCATAAAGGGCAATATAATAATTATTCTCATAATTATATATTGGCATAAAAAATACAGTTTAAAAATTATCAAATTCATTTTTCACATTGATGCAAAATAAAGAACTATATACACACCTCCCTAAGCACAATGGCATGTTTCTTTCTGAAATCAATTCCTGAAACAGATGTGACATACAAACAAATATGTAGAAATCCATCCAAAGCTAAAATCTGATAGGCTTAATAAAGTGGAGAAAGTTTAGGAGTCAATAACCAAGATAGTCTTCACTGAGAGATTCTTCTCTAGCTTCTTTGTGCAGCTTTGCTAAAAGAGATTTCCCTTGATCAAGCTGTAGAATGCTACGTAGATGTAATCTGTCATAAATTTTCAGTAATATGTGAACCTACATGTTTGCATTTTGGAGAAAATAAGTTATGCATAGTTATTGAAAACAACAACAAAAAAATCACTAAAATAAAAGCACAAAACACATTTGTAACAATCTTGTCCACAAGATGTTTGTAGTTTGGTTAACTGAACATAAATGAACATGGCATAACAGGGTGTTTTTTGCTGCTTACCCTGAACAGCTTTACAATGCACACAGACCCTGTGACCAGCAGTGACAACACTTCTGGCATCCGTGGACTATCCATGTATTTGTTGTATGCAGTCACAGGTGCAGACAGATACTTATCTTAAAAAATACAAGAGATCCATCCCGAATCCAGACCCCAGTTGTGGTCCAGGTTCCCATGTGGGTAGGAATCTCAGAGTGACATCATCAGTCTGTGTTTTCCATGAAACAGTGATGGGCCGTCCGTATCGTAAAGCATTTGCTTCCTATCAAACAGGTGCTAATTATTTTGTCACAACTGTTTATAAAAAAAGAAAAGAAAACATGAACATGATAACAATAAATGTATATCATCATCAGCATAAATCACTAATGGTCATGCATAACGAAAACACAAGCTTTTGTAATGTCATACAACAACTTAAACTTTTTTTTAACATCTTAATATCATGAACATCATCTAAATAAGGCAGTATTTTAGCCACCAGGAGCTAAAGTGTTTGTGCTAAATAACATTATAGATAGCAGTGTCATAAGCTAACCAAAAAGCTTCCATAAGCAAAACCTATCCAAAACGAAGTGAAATACATAAAAATGTACACCTAATCTGATACTGATGAAAATCTGTAATCTACATAAGGAATTAGCTTATCCACCATGAGCTAACATGTTTGTGCTAAGCTACATAAGGCAGTATGTTAGCCTGATTATCAATTTTATCTACATGCTAACCTAATTATGTAAGTGACATTGAAAAACAATGTTTCATATAAGCTGGCCAAAACAAAGAAAAACTAAATATTATGAGTTTTATATTAGCAGAATAAGGATTATTTAAGAATTATTTAAGTGTTATGGAAGTGTGGTCTTGTATGTAAATTACCCAGACTGTTTCCCCTGTCAATAGAATGTGGGCATGTCAGGTCACTATCAGATAATGAAGTGCAGTGGAAAGATTGTACCTCTCCTTGCATTCATACTGATTACAAAGTAATTTTTTTTTTCATTTAAATTCATTTAAAAGCAGACACTTTAAGCTTTCAATAGATATATTTCTCAGTCAGTGTGTGTAGTATTCCCTGAGTTTCAGGTAATTTTAACAATTTTTAAATGTTTCAGAAAGATATTGGCCGGAGACTGAGAAAGCTTTAGTTTACAAAAGCACAATGTTATGTTAATATTGATAAATAATAAATAATGATAAAAATAAAAGTGATTAATAAAAAATACATTTAGCCTAATAAAAATCCTTTTCTAAGAATAAATACTTCACCAAGAACATTCACAAAATTTAATTAAGAAGTTATATTTTTAATATTTAAAGTAGGCTACTTTATATTATCATAATATGATACATATATTAAATTGACTAAAAAAAGAAAAAAAAAACATTTAGGCATACTCTAGTTGAGCGCATAGACCTACTTAAAAAAAGATTCAAAGGTACAAAAATGTACCTTTCCATGTTGAATCTGACATATTGTACCTTCATAACTCATTTTGGGTACAAAATGGCATGTTAAGGACCAAGCACAGACCTTTAGGGGTACTGGTATATGTTTTGTCCCCAGGGAACAAAATTGTACCACTGCAGTACCTTTTTTATGACAGTATAGAATGTATGAGCTTTGTATGTAATAAATTTATGAGTTTCAGTTTTTTTATTTAATTACTGAAATAAATCAACTTTTTGACAATATTCCAATTAAAAGAATTTAAATTCTTTAAAAATAAAAGACAAATGCTTTAAATATATCAGTATGTGTGTAATAAATCAATTTGCTATATAAGTTTCACTTTTTGATTTAAATTACTGAAATAAATCAAGTTTTTTTTTTTTGTTTGGGGGAGCAATTTTTTTCTGCCCAAATTTAGAGCCAGCGATCCCCGGATGATAGGGCGAGCACTTTACCACTGCGTAAATTTTTGATGATATTCTAATTTGTGTATATCAGCATGTATTACTGACATTTTTTCTGGTCTTTTACTTTTCCTTTCTTTGAAGGTTTCATCAAACAGAAAAGACTTAAAATACTATACGTGTCCTTGATGATTTATCTAAATTGTGGGAATCAACGGAGCTGTCAATCTCGTAGCACGGAGTGAAACAGCTGGATCCTTGGACTCAGGGTGTCCATGAGTCCAAGTCTTCGGTGGATAGTAGGGATTCGGTGAGCGCCCTCTAGTGGAGGGACCATAGGAAAATGCAGTCAGAATCTCTCCTGACTCAAGTGACTCAAAGGACTTAAGAGACCCAGATCTGTTTAGTGAGTGATTCAGGAGTCGGATCCATTAACTGATCCTAGTTTCTCATCTCTAATGCTTAGTACACGGAAATAGTATGGCACCACATAAACATATTTTTGTAATATTTTTCAGGTGGATAATTAAGGCTACATGATGGTATCTAATGAAACATGAGTAATGAAATATCCACTAAATCAGACCTACATCTTAATGCCAAAATTAGAAAGGGAGACAATTTTTACTAATATTCCTTATAATGCTTTGTACCATATTACACAGAATAATACTCAGTCAAGTTAAATAAACCTACAACAAATTGCTAATCTTTTAATATTACAAAAATAGCTAATGCTATATCTTTTTTTAATAGTAAAGTATAACAAGGTAATAATAATTCACATTACCACCAAGATCTAAAAGTATCTTATTACTTAGATTCCATTCATAACGGCTAATCAGTGAGGGAATTAGCAAAAGTTATATTCAAAATAAGTTCAAATAAATATCACTAAAACAACTCAAGCTAAAAAATATAAAACAAAACTGTTGAGATGTTTATCTGTAGCTGATCAACAAGATAAATGTACGCACTGCATTTTATTTCGTTTTCATTACTTACACAGCAGTTGTCCGGGGGTGAAGAGTGAAAGCATTTTTGCTGGTATGTACAGTACTATATATCTGTGGCTGTGTTTTATTACACAGAATTTCCTAAAACTGAAACTGAAATGCATTACTTATAGGTCAGTTGTCTTCATAAATATTCTTAGTGCAAAGAGTTACTCTTAGTTACTCTCAGTTACTCTCAGTGATCAAATTCTAGGAACACTTTTAGAAGTGTGGGCTTTTCCCAAGAATTATCCTTAAAATCAGTGGCGACCTATTTTACATCAAACCCACCAGAGAAATGTCTGAACATGTTCTTCATGCGAGATTACACACTTTGAAAAAGAGATTGAACATTTACTTTTTGTGTCCAAGTACATTGACTATTATCTGTTAGCTGATTACACCCCAGGGCCCAGAATGCCATTAATGCACATACAGTATGCAACAATGACCTGTAATATGACATCATCTCCAAGTGTGTGTGTGTGTGTGTGTGTGTGTGTGTGTGTGCGCACACGTACACACACTCGAATGCTCATTTACTGTACACACTATGGGTAAGTAAGGAATGTCAATTAGCCTAATCTGCATGTCAGAGACTTGCGGAGACACACTGCTTGTAGTGAGATGAGTCCCAGAACACCAAGTTAAAAAAAACACTTAAAGAGGTCAGCAGTGACGACCAGGGGTAATCCTGATATTCTGGAAAATTAAGCTTAGTTCAGTTCAGCTCAGTTTAGTTAGTTTGGTATTTTTTAACGTCCGTGTACATTCCCCCCAATAGTGTTTTGTTCTTAAAACACCAGTTTATGTGACTGGACAAAACAAAATAAAAAATGTTGCAGGTTCTGTCATTATTACTTGAGTAAAACTATGCGTGTTCTTCTTCCCTTCCCTTCCCTCCCCTTCCCCTCTTAACCTGTCTTCCTCATCCTGGTGCCCCATTTCTATTTGGTGATTTTGTCACATGGAGGGCCGTCTGGTCTGCTTGGGATGCATGTGGTGACTGGGGATTGTTTCATTTTAACATGAAGATTGTTTTAGTAATTTAATCTAACCTGTTTTGTACAGTGCTGGTGACACATGACATATGACAGATGCCAGATAAAAAATAAAACATTTCAAGAAACATAAAACATAAGATAAATAAAATAATAAAGAGGATACAATTACAGTACAATAAATTATACACTATAGTGGAACCTTGGATTACGAGAATAATTCATTCTGGAAGTGGGTTCATATTCCAAAACACTTATAAACCAAATCGAATTTTTCCATAAGAAATAATGAAAGCTCATATTATTCGTTCCACAGCCCAAAAAATAAATACATAAAAAAATGTAAAAATAAAACAAATTAACCTGCACTTTACCTTTAAAAAAAGTGAAAATAAATCCCGACAGATAAGTGTTTCCATTTGTGCGCGCAGGCACGTTTAATTCAGGCACAATGAACTGAATAATTGATGAGAAAAACATTGTAAACCATATAGTGTAAATGTATGAAGAGGAGACATTTATTTAATTGTCGAACTGATGTAATTTCTATTTCAATCTTTTGTAATAAGCGTTATACTGTTTGCTTTAAGCATGCATTGGCATTTGATCCCAGCAGCATATCTAACCTGACCTGTTTTTTTTTTTTGTCAGAATGTCATTATCATCATCATCATCATCATCATTCTGATTAAATTTAGCTGTTAAATGATTAGAAACATTCCACTGGAGATTAGAGGCTTTGTGTGTTTTTGTTTTGATATGCTTTGATGTTCTTCACCCTGATATGCCCCCCCCCCCTCCACCCCATCCCTCACTCACACACCATAGTGTTACCCAACCACATTCCACATTGGGGTGAGTATCACATCTGGGCAGAATTATGAATTGAGCATTCACTTTCTTAGTTTAATTTTTTTAAATATTTATTAAAAAGACTACACATGTAATATTAAATATTATCAGTGAGATGATTCCATCACAAGATGCCAGAGTACAGTTTAGTGCTTTGTGTGAATATGCAGCAATGACCCAACATATCATCTACTGTGTGTGTTTGTACTGTATGAATACAGCAGCCATTAAATGTAACATTTATTAGGCTGTTCTTTGTCTGATTTTCTTAAATGACATTTCGTGGAAAATTAAGGGTTTCGATTTGTTTTAGGTTTCAGTCCTTGAT
The DNA here is from genome assembly GCA_030014215.1 of Clariallabes teugelsi. NCBI lineage: Eukaryota > Metazoa > Chordata > Actinopteri > Siluriformes > Clariidae > Clariallabes > Clariallabes teugelsi. The sequence goes on from JAQMYG010000019.1 coordinate 1,669,002, forward strand.
GAGTTAAGGAATGTGGTCAGTTAACTTTACAACAAAAACAAATTTAGTACGGCAGGAAACATTGTGTGCGATTACTTTCTCAAGAAAACAAGACAGGAGCTAAGTTGTACTTCTTTCGAACTAATCTCAGAGTGAATCACTGATGAGAAATGTAAAAAGTAGATCGGATAAAGATTTTAGGAGTTTTGTCTTAAAACGACTCCAGCGTGTTAAATAATAATTAATATCTATTTTGTTTAGGTGTTTGTTTACATTGAGCAAGTAGAGCATTAGTAACTTATTTTAAAGTAGAATATTAAATCCGGCACATAACTGAACTGAACATTTTGATTTTATTTATGGTGCAGGTAAAACTTTAGGCAGATATTTAAGTACTGCAAAAGATTCCATCCTGCCAGTTTTACATGCTGCTGAGACACAATCTAGCTGGACAGACAAATAGACAGAACATTTTCTGAGACTGGTTTCTGGTCATCCAACATATGAAACAAATATATTGTTAAAAGAGTGAGTTCTGAGCAATGTACAGACAAAACTTCTCTTTTATTATTATAGATTAATACAAAATGCTTTTTCATTCATTAATAGTTACAGGTTGTATATAATCTATAAAGCAAGTTAGTTTCTGTTATCACTTACATTTAGGAAGTCATTCCTTTACCAACCTCTCCAATAATATGCAATTTTTTATGTTAAAAAAAAGAAAGAAAAAAAAAGTGCTCATTAATATTTGCAGTTGAACTACTATTAAAGCTGCATCCAAATAATCAGAACAGCATTGTGTACAGGATTAATACATTACGTCCTGGATTAAATAGACTATTGTTCAATTATTGCGCAGGATGGACTATAATGACTATTAGTAATGACAATAGAGCTGAACGTCTGCCAGATTTCTTTACCACTTCATTTAAACAACGTTCAATTTAACCATTGTGACCATTCGGATAAAAAAAAAAGGACAAACAGAAGGCCCGTTTGCAAAACTACAGTATGCTTTATTTATAATAAACATTAACATACATAAAAAAAAAAAAAAAACTTAGCATAAGACATTTACCACATAAGCATCTCTTATGTACAGGAATAATTTTGAAACTGGAAAAACAATTACAAAAGTGAAAGTGTTATTTATTTAGTCACAGCATATAGTACGGTGCAACCATAATCAAAACAATCCGAGTTTATTTTTATTGGTTATCATCACTTCACATCCACCACCTGGACTTTTCTATTCTGAACCATCCTCATCATATTGGAAAAGATCTTGAATCAATTCTTTTAAGTTCTACTTTTTCATTATCACATGCTCCGAGTGAACAACCTTGCCATTTCTCGTGATTATTTGTTTAAACTCAGCCTCTTGGTGATTAACCACCATTCTACCTGGTGATGGAGCACCAAGGTTCATTGGTGAAAACATATTGGTCAACGCACTTTCAGCAAAAGGATCTAAACCTGCATGTTGTTGAAATAGGCGATTGTGGATGTCTAAAGCTGTTTCCTGGTGTCTTGCTTCTGGTAATAAAGGGCCCGGACGTTCCCAAATCCTCCTTGCCCCAAAATCAACACCACCTCCTCCTTGGGCAGCCAATAGGCGATTGCGGATGTCTAAAGCTGTGTCCTGGTGTCTTGCTTCTGGTAATAAAGGGCCCGGAGATTCCCAAATCCTCTTCGCCCCAAAATCAACACCTTCTCTTCCTTTGGCAGCCAATTGTACACCCAACCCTAGGTTTGGTCTTCCTGCTGCTGCCCCTTGAGGTGGTGCCACCTGTTTTGCCTCAATTTGCCGGATCTCACCAATTACCCTAGACATGGTGGCTCTCTCTGCTGGGTTGGTCATCACCATCCGGGACACTACACTGGTGTATGGATTATCTTTCATAGACTCTTTAATCTTGTCAGGATTTACAGAATAGGTCGGGAGCCTGACCCTATGACATAGTTCAGCAATGATTTTGCCCATGGCCCACACGTCTGAACGCATATCTCGAGCTCTCCCTTGAAAGACCTCAGGAGCAGAGTAGGCCTCGTTGCCCATGTTGGCAGCAGAGCTTAAGCCATTCTTAAAGAATTTTGCCAGACCCATGTCAATGATCACAGCACGATGAGATTCATGCTCAATCTGATTGAAAGAAAAGAAACAAGAGGATATATTGTTATAGGAAAAACAATACCTTATTAACACTGAGTTTTAAAACTGAGGGGAATTTTCTTTTGATGTGTCTGCCTAGCTTCAATACGATTACTGGTCATCTCCGACACTCTTGCCAACCAGAAGAGACACAAACACGTGCACATCTTGGTGTCTGAATTTTCTTTTTTTTTTTTTATAGAAAATGGGAGGTATCCAAGTTCTGTGCCAAATGTGCTGTATCACGTACATCAAAGACCATAAACTATTTAACAGGTTTTAGTGAAATCCAGAGAAACAAAGAGGGAGTTGTGTAGATATCCAGAGAAGTATTGTCATACAAGGAGTGAGGAGGAAGATGGGAAATGAAGAAAGAGAGGCCTGGGAACTTTAACACCATCTATGGGAAACGTATGAAGATACTAACTAAAACCTAACACTTATTACCCTTCTAATATTATTTATGCTTACAGGATTGCTATTGTAAGACTTTTGTCTCTATTGTGATTCAGTTGGTTTGTTGAATTTCTCAAAGCCTACATTAGCACTCACCATGACGTTGTCTGGTTTGAGATCCTGGTGGACGATGTCTTTGCTGTGCAGAAAGGTCAAGCCTTCACACATACCAGTGATGATGGTGGACTTCACTGATGGAGTCAGCTGTAAAATTAAATCCATAGCAGTTTAACCGTACTTTACATTGTTCACTTTCTCTAATCTCATTTCTCTCTCAACACATACCTGTATTTTAGATTTCTGTACTTTAAATATGGCCGTCTCGAGATCCTCTCCAAAGATGAACTCCAGAGGAATGTGCCACTTTCCATCTTTCAGCTCTGGCTTCCCGAGAAGCTTCACCACGTTGTTGTGTTGTGCGTTACTGCAGATTAAAAGTTAGAATAAGTGATTTAGACAGGAAAATCTTACCAAGTACTAAGGGTTGTAATGAAAGAAGCTTTTATTTCATCCTTGTGCTTAGTCATGGAAGCACATTAATTCACGGAGTGACTTGGATTTGTCCACTGCTTATTGTGATTTCGACCTGTGTTTTGTGAGACTTATGTAGACATTCACCTCAGGACTGTGTGTGGATATACAGTATATACACAGTATATCTAAATAAATAAAATTTAAATAATAAAATATATATTGCTTTTTTGAAAACTCCACTCTAATAAACCTGTCCACCCCGTCTGCCTCTGCACTTGCCTACTGCCTCACCTCCATACATGACATGGAGAATGTTTTTTAGAATTAGGACTTAACTCACAAAAAAAAAGTCATAATTACAAGTTAGTAAGTAATAATGATGAGAAGATTTTTTTAAAAATTCTTTTGTGAATATAATGTGCTTCCATACTTAATAAAGGAAAAGTAAAAAAAAAAAAAAAAGTAAACCCTAAGCTCTCCTTTATCATTCATTAGCTGCATTTTTTATTGTATTTTTTTTTTTTTTTTAAATAAGCAACAAATTACCTGTGTAAGGGATCATAATTGTACTCACTTATAAACTTGGCACTCTCTGTCAAGTTCTTTCATACTGATGACATGCACAGGCACTTTCTTCAGCGCAGCCCACTTATCTCCATACTTTTGCTTATAAACTTTCCCGAAGCAGCCCTCTGCCAAGGTTTTTGTAGACGGCTCCATCTTCAAAACAAGTTCAAACATATTTATGAAAAAAGTGATAGACTCATTATATTATAGTGTTTAACATGATTCACATGGAGAGTAGTGGTGACAATTTCTTCCATTATTTCTACCATATATATTCTATTTTTAATATCTACTGCACATAGCCTTATTTTACTACATTTGTTACTCATTGTAAATAGGCCATTTATGCACTACTGGTTAGATGATAACGGCATTTAAATGACTTTGAACCTTTACTTTGCAAAATGACAATACAGTTGAATCTAATCCAACCAGCAGATGAACTGATTAGTTTTTGGCACTGATCATCTGAAACTGCTTGTCTTCAATAACTCATTTCAAGTTTGAAGTGTATTTATTTAAAGGCATTACCATCTATACAAATGACAAAATGTTCTAATAGTTAAAAAAAAATTATGACTAGACTTGGAGTTATTCCTGATGTCCTTGGGTTTTTTTTTTTTTCTTTTCTTTTAAGGTACAGTATGGCAAAGAACAAAGAACAAAAAAAAAAAAAAAGAGTAGATGCCTCTTCAAAAAGCTAGTACATGGTGCATGTGTTCTGCACAGATATTTTAAACAGAAAAAAATATGAGTGTTTGAAAAACATCTAGGAGGAGATTTAAGAACAATGTATTTTTGTATAAAATAAATTCTGTATACAATAATGTTGTTTGATTATTCATTTCCTGATTGGCTTTGATTTCTAACCATGGTGGTTACAAGCTTCGAAAGAGACATACAAAACCAGTCAAAAGTTTGGACACACCTTCTAATTTACTGTTTTTTTGTTTAGTTGTTTCTTTTCTACATTCTAAAAGAATTCTGGAGAAAACTGGAGAAATAACACACATGGCTTTAGGTAATTAAGTAACAGTCAGTATTTAAGGCACGAAGGTCAGCTGTTCTGGAATAGTTTTTGCAAGAACAGTCTTGTCAAGTGCATTTGTAAAACGCATCAAGCACCATGATGTAACTGGCTCTCATAAAAAACTGAAGAGGAAAGCAAGACGAACCTCAGAAAAAAAAAAGTTACCAACCGCAGAAATCACTAATTAACAAACAGCACCTCAGATTAGAGCCAGTATGAAGCCTTTACAGAGCTTAAATCAAAGGCACATCTCAACATCAGCTGATCAAAGATTATTGCATATTTTGGTTGCCTTCAGCACTGTTTTACAATGTAGGAATAAATAAAAAATTAGGACAGACTATGGAATTAGGAGGGGTGTGCAATCTTTTGACTGGTATTATATATATATCGAGCATATATATAAAACAACCCCAAAGCCCTTCACTCAAACTAACAGAAGAATCACACTATTAAGGATTTATTTTATTATATGAATTTTGAAT